>CM062817.1:208009134-208540058 GCA_031772625.1 Pinus tabuliformis
GTAAATCCCAGTTCGAGCCCTGTAGTACTGGCGATGTTGATACTAGCTGTTTTAATTCTGCAAAGGCAATTTCACATTTGTCAGTCCATATAAAATCAATATTCCCTGTTAAAGAATATAATGGTGTAGCAATTTGGGAGAAGTATTTTATAAATCTTCGATAATATCTAGAAAATCCGAAAAAACTACGTACCTCTGTTTGAGTGTAGGGGGTAGCTAGTAAGAGGATTACCTGAATTCCAGCTGCTGAGATGTAATGACCCAGGATCAGGCCTTCTTTCATCATCATGTGGCATTTCTCATGGTTTAAACAGAGCCTAGTAGAAATGCATCTTTCCAGGACTTTCTCCAGTGTTTGTAATTCCTACTCGAAGTCATCTCCATAGGGTGTAAAATCGTCCATGTACACCTCTAATCCCTCGTTTATCAAGTTTGCAAAAATACTGAGTATGGCTCTCTAGAATGCAGCAGGTGCATTGCACAGTCCGAAAGGTAATACCCTATAAGAAAATGTCCCCCAGGGGCAGGTGAAGGTAGTCTTATCTTGGTCTTTAGGGGCAATTTAGATTTAGTTGTAGCCACTGAAGCAGTCCATGAAAGAGAAGAATTTTTTACCTGCCAATATGTCTAGAACTTGGTCGATAAATGGAAGGGGAAAATGATTTTTTTGCGTTTCTTTTTTAAGCTCTCTGTAATCGACACATATATGACATTTCCCATTCTTTTTAGGAACCACCACTAATGGAGAAACCCATTTACTATAAGATATAGCATAGGTGAAATTTACATCTAATAGTTTCTATAGTTCGTCTTTAACAACATCCTCTAGGTGAGGGTTTAATCTTCGCTGAGATTGTCAAATGGGTCTCACATCTTTTTCAATGTAGATGTGGTGCATACATAATGGGGGGTCAATCCCTTTCATATCTGGGTAATCCCAAGCGAAAGCCCATTTATATTTCCTAAGGATTTGAATAAGCTTCTGTTGCTGGTCATCACTCAAGTTTTTGTTAATGTTAAGGACTTTCCCTAGCTGAATTTCAATAGGTTTTCTATTATAGACAGTTGTTGTTGGTATTGTTTGGTCATTCATATCTTTTAAAGGATCTTCTTCAGTTTCATTATCAAGGACTACTTCAATCATTTGAAATTTTAGATTACATACAGCAGCTGGGTGGTTAATGTAAGTGTTAATAATATCATCTTCTCTTTGGTTCTTAAATTCAAGAGCATCTGTTACAGTTAGTGGTGATAGAATATTTTCGGTTAAATATGTTACAGGTTGCCTCCTAGTTTTTATTATGGTTAGGCTTGGCTGAGCTTGAGGGTATAAAGCTAGGTTCTTCACATCATTTCCTCTGGCTATAGTCATACTGCCTGTTCGACAACTTATATAAGCATCTACGGTCGCTAGCCAAGGTCTTCCTAATATTAGAGGATGTCCATCTAGCCAGTTTCTAGGATTAATAATCAAGAAATCTGCTGGGTACTCCCAAGAATATATAGACACCATTACACCCTGTAATGTCCCTTCTGGTTTAATAACTTAACAGTCAGCAAGTTCCAGCAAGGTCATAGTTGGATCTAAGGTTGTGATGCCAAGTCTCTGACAGGTTGTTGTTGTGAGAATATTAATGGCTACTCAAGATCGACTAATGCATTGGGAAAGGAGCATCCATTTATTTGTAATGTGACAATAAGGTTTCCTGGGTCTTCATATTTCACCCGTATCTCTCTACCTAATAATAAATCAGACAAAGTTTCGACTACGTGAACAGTTGGTGTTACCTTTATTTTCCTCGTAGGATTTTTGGTACACAATTCCTTAATGGTTTTGCATAGATTGGAATGTCTTGAATAGCCTGGAGGAGGGGTATTTTTAAACAAATATTTTTTAATTCTCCCAAGAGATCGAATTCAGGATATTCGATTGGGCGAGGTATAATCAATCTTTCTGGGAATGGTAGAGAAGAGGTAATAGTCTGTTCATGGATTTTTTGCTTGACTATATTCTCCCTTTGAGTTGTTTGTTCTACAAGTAGTGGTTCTTCCAATTGCATATTTTTATCATCCTTTGGTGTGATTATTCGTCCAGACCTCAATTTGAGTTCATTACATTCTCTCAACTCGGTTTCTGGATCCAGAACTTCAATAATTTGTACCGACTAGACTGGTTTGTTGTTAGGATTTGGGTTGGGTTGGGCTGGGAGTTGCAGTTGTAGATTGGGTTGAGGATTCTGCTGCAACGTGTAAGGTGCTGGTAGTGTAGGTTGAGGCAGGGGGACTGTCCCTACTGGTTGGTTCATAGGTCTTTGCCATCTTGATTTCCAGTTTTGGTTTTGTGAAGTGGAGGGGGACCATTGAGATGGATATGGATTGTTCTGCCAGAATGATGGAAAGTAAGAGGAATTTGGCCAACTATTGTTTAGATTTGACTGATTGGACCAAGGTGGCATAGAAAATGCTTGTGGTGACCAATTAGGAAAAGGTGGCTAGTTCTACCATGTAGCTCTTGTGTATTGCTGAGAATTATATTGTGAAGACAAAAAGAATGAAGATGGGTCAGTAGGCATATATGTTTGTTGTGTTTTCCATTGGTGATGTTGGTTTAATAGGTAGGCTAGTTCTGCTTCTTCCTCTGCCTTCTCGAAGACCTCTTTTAATCCTGGGAGCGATGGAAAATTTTCTGCGGCATTTTATTTAGTGCATATGGCACAAATTTGTACCATATCTAGTGGGCATTCTTTATGACTATGTTTCTTCCTGCAACAAGTGCAAAAAATAACAAGGTTCTGTTCTACTTCGACCTGCTTCTGCTTGGCTTTCATGATGTCTAATTGTGTTGTCAAGGTTCCCTGGATATCCATTTTGAAATCTTCCAGTAGGTTGTCGATTTCAATACGAGTAATGCTTCCGCCAAAGACTTTGTTGTTCTTGGTGATCATATCGCATTCAGTTGGTTTCCGTCTTGTACTGCCCCTTGAGCACCTGATACACAATCAATAATGTTAACATAGTCTTCTTGATAGATATCACCTTTACCCATGATATTTAGTGTCTCTATCCACTTGTCTTTCATCCCCTTAATCATCGTGGTTTTTAGAACATTATCAGGCAGATTTGCATAGGGAGACCTTTGGAGATTATATTGGAAACACTCCACATACTCTTCCAAATTTTCGCTAGGCCTCTCTACCATTTGGAATATCTCATCTTTTAGTTCTCTAGATCTGCAATAATCTTGATATTTTTTAAGGAAGGCAATTTTCATTTGGTCCCAATCATTGATGGTGCCTCCACCTAGTCCCATAAACCAACATAGGGTTGCTCCCTTTAAAGTGGAGGGAAACAACTTCAGTTTCTAGGGGTCAGTGGTGTAATCATAACCCCAACATAGGACATTGAATTCAAACAGGAATGCATCTGGATCTTCTAAAGTGAGTCCATGAAAGGTGGGAATATTTTGTAGAGGGATAACTTTCATGGGGGCATTCACAACTGTGTCAACAATAGGATACTATAATGTAGAGGTCTGGGGTGTTTGTGGATTATTGGCCATTGGATCAAAGATATGCCAGTATCCTTCTGGGATCTCTGGAGCTAGAGAGTTGTCCCTAGGATGTCTAGAAGAGGCGGGAATGATCCTAACAACACTCCCTTGATCTGGGATACTGGGTGTCCTTTGCTCAATTACTACCTCAGGAGATCTTGGTTCTACTAGTTTAACCTCAGATTCCCCTGTTTCTCCTTCTCCTTCACAGACGTTGCAAGAATTCCATTCTTGTGAGGGAATTGATCGCGAATTTTCAATATCTTGAAAACTCTGTTCAATCCCTTCAGTTTTACTATGGACCTCATCATAGGCTACAGATGGTGAGCCTATGGCCCGAAGGGAGACAGTAGTCTAGAAACAACAGTTTGGAGACCTACTAATGGCTGAGATTTAGCTTTTCTTAAGATGTTGTTGATAAAAGTTGATCGTCCAAGGGTCACCAGTCCCTTAGATTTTTCAGGTTTGGGGTGTGTGATTGTATTGTTTTCTGGTCTTTTCTTCTTAGTCATTCATGCAAAAAATTCAAATGTTTATTTCTACCTTAAATTCCTAGCAATTTTGCTAGAAAGTAGGTGGGGGAGCAGGCATTTTACTTGCTCCATACACAGGTTCTTACCTTTTGTTTTTAATACCCAGTTCTCTCTTAGTAGACAAACATCAAACACTTACTTTAATTTTCTGTAATTGTGCTAAAAAGAGGGCAGAGGAGCAAGCACTTTACTTGCTCATTACGTAGGTTCTTACCTTCCGTTTTCAATACCTAATTCTTTCCTAGTAGAAATTATCAGATATACATCACTCTTTGTAAAATGGCGGCACTCTCCCTGACAACGGCGCCAAAATGTTGGGTGCTAAAAGGTGTCTTTTAAAACTCCTAATTACCTCAGATTAATCATCAACCCAGGAAAGTCCTTTTATTCCAAGAGTGTACACAATATGTACATGCTATGAATCCAGAGAGTAATGTTTCTTCAAAATGAAATATAAAACTTTGATACAACTCAGAAACTACAACTGTTAATGGAAATATTACATCAAGACTTAATCTTCAACTGAAATCGTAATAAGTTCTCATACCGGAAATTCAAATGGAAAGGATGTCAACCGAGATTTCAGTAGCAGTAACCAAACTCTTTCAGTTGATTAGAGACTAACCATGCTCTTATTGTAATCAATAAGGTTCACTGTCTTAACTGCTAATTAATTTAATCTACAATAAGCATAAATAGAATCAAATCACAATGCTGCGAAGCATGTAAAGAAAATGTACTAACTTCAATATAGGAAATCAATAAATAGAAAATAATATAAACTCATAGGAAATGGGAAAAATATCAAACCAATCAAACTTGCGTGAAATAGAAATACATAACACAAAGGATAGTAGTTTGATCCACTAGAGGTCAGGCCCTTAGCCAGTAGCGAATACTATTGAGCTACTTCAAAGAATATGAATGAATAGAAACATAAATTATATATTAACCATTGAACTCAATTCTCATTACAATATGGTCATGTTCCTCCAATGCAAGAGTCTATACTGTAAAATTACTATTTGAAATAAATAGAAAGTCGATCCCCTTTCCCCCTATAGTTTGTTACTTTTACAGTCAGAAAGAGGTAAAAGATAAATGTGATCCCTCATTATCGGGGGATCCTAAGGGATTCACAACTGAATGCTATCTTCTGAAACCCTTCATATTTAGCATTGATCCTCCTGATTCGTCCTCCAACCTGACCGCAACCGACGCGCCTCATTCTTCCTTTGTTGGTTTATGCTATTCCGTCTCTAGGGAACAACAACTATTCCTTTCATCATTTCTCTGCATAAAAAGGAATAAGAGTTAGTTACGGTGGCTAAATCTTAATCGAGAGTAGTTCATTCATTTCTTATCATAATCCATCAATATGTTAGCATATCAAGATATGAAAGAGATAAGAAAAGAGGAAAAAGGTGATGGAATTAAGAGTAAATACATACCCATTGCGTAACTCAACACAATGCACAATGGAGCAAGACATATGCACAAATCATCCAACTTGATCTAACATCAATACTAGCCGTTAGTGAATTATGAGACATGATCATTCAACTATCTCATGAAGGTCGAGTCCACCAATGCATCAAGATAGTGGTTGTTGACATCTTGGAAACATATGGTATATTACTCAGTAGAGACTCGTCCTTCATGTTAGATGGATATTTTGCTACAGAATGGTCTCACATGTGGCTTCTGTGCAAGGGCAAGTGCAACCAAATCCAGGTAGAATATGAGAAGTACACGAAGCATAATGTCACTCCCATCAATGGCAAGAATGAACCATTGGATTTCACAAAACTCATGTCCGTAAACTACCTCCTTGAGACAACATTGGGGTGTTATCCTGCATGGTAAACTCTAACCCCACCAAATGCATAGTTGGGACTCCTTCATTTCCCAACTGATGGTAATGAAACTTGTCCAACACATTGTACCAATGGTGGTAGAAGTAGCAGCAACAGTAGAAGCAACAATACTAGCACATCAAGTGGTCTGTGTATGGATGAGTTGTGGACTATGTACTTCGACGGATCAAAGACACATGATGGCTCAAGTGTCAGGCATGTTCTGATCGACCCTTGCAATAGGAAGCATCTAGTGTCAAGTCACTTGGAGTTTGAGTTCATGAAAAATCTAGCAGAATATGAAGCACTCATGTTGGGCTTGCAGAAAGCCATTAGCCTCAATGTGGTCATGCTCAAAGTGGTAGGTGCTTCAGAGATAGTGGTACGGCAGGTACGTGACACCATTCACTGTTTATTATCGCATCTCAAAAGTTAAGAATAAGAGGTATGGTGACTAACCTCAAACTTCTAAGCATTGATATCATTGTTGTACCACATACGCATAATGCAGCTGCCAATGCAATAGCGAATGCAGCCTCGAGAATGTCACCGATTAGGAATCGATTTACTATTGAAATTTTGTACAAACCAACTATCCCAGACAACATAACTAACTTACACATGTTTAATGACGATCAACAAATACTACATTTTATGGCCAACGATGACGTTTTCAAAGATGCACCAATAGACGATGACAAGCATGAGCGCTCTCTAAAAGTAGAAGCTGGTAACATGAAAGGCCACATTATCATAAAAGGTGTGGAATCATTGGAAAAGCTATATGACTTGGAAGAATGGTTCCAAGGGCCAAGGAAAAGCAAGACCCAGAGTTCAACCATGAGGCATGAACTGATAAACCTAGGAACAAAACATGATCCGAAGTTTGTCAATATTGGTACATGTTGTACAAAACAAGAGTGGCAAGCCTTTATCCACTTGTTCAAATAGTATAGATATTTTTTCACATGGATGTACAATGACCTCAAAACTTATGACACGCAGATCATCCAACATATCATTCCAATCAAGGAAGCGGTCAAGCCATATCAATAGAAGCTAAGAAAAGTACATCCGTCGCTTGAACCCCTCATACAGAAAGAGATTACTAAACTATTGGATGCATAGATCATATACAAAGTTCGGCATTCCACTTGGGTCTCCAACCTTGTGCTTGTATGAAATAAGTCTGGGGAAATTCGCTTGTGTGTCGATTTCCGAAACATAAACCGCGCCTCAGACAAAGACAACTACCCCATGCCATCTATGGACCATATTTTGCAAACAGTATCTGGGGCACAGATGTTCTCTCTCCTTGATAGTTTCTTAGGATACAATTAGGTTCTAGTAACAGAACCTGACAAACTCAAAACTACTTTCCATACCAAGTGGGGTACGTTCGCTTATAGATGAATGTTGTTTGGGCTTTTAAACGCAGGCGCAACATTTCAGCATGCTATGGACATCACCTTTCGCGGACTCATTGTGTAGAGTGTGGTGGTATACCTCGATGATATGACCGTGTTCTTGTGAAGACAAGAATACCACATACGCCATCTTAAGAAAAAAATTTAGCAATGTCGAAGATACGGGATTTCCTTGAATCCCAAGAAGAGTGTATTCACCGTGTCAGAAGGAAACCTCCTTGGACACATTTTTTCCAAGAGCGGGATCAACGTGGATCCAGATTGGGTCCAAGCCATCACACGGATTCCTCACCCAGTCCATAAGAAAGCCATGCAGTCCTTCTTGGGCAAGATAAACTTCCTCCAGAAGTTCATCTCGAATTCTACGCAGATAGTCAAGCCCATGCAAGACATGATCAATAACGATGTAGTGTACAACTAGGGTAAGAAAGAAAAATATGCATTCACCTAGATTAAGTAGGCCATTGAAGAAGCACCTGCACTTTAGAGCTCAGATTTCAAGAAATATTTTCTATTATACACCTTCACTTCTGATAACTCACTAGCTGCAATACTCACTCAGAAAGACGAAGCTAATGATGAACGTCCCATCTCTTTCATAAGTGCAAGCATGCAGGGACTAGAGCTCAACTATCCTGCCATTAACAAGCAAGCTTATGCAGTTTACAAGGTGTGGTGCAGGTAAATTCTCAGTGAAGACAAACAATTCTTCTAGCCCAAGAGAACAGGTCTAGCCACAAACAAACAATCTATGGAAAATCTCCTTAAGCTAGAATCAAATAAGAGGGCCTACCTCTTAGAACGCTATAGTGCTTAGTGATGATCTTGCTTCCTTACTCCAGCTATCTTTCATTTCCTTCCTTCGAATACCTAAAACAAGCAAACAAACAACAACAACAAACGTGATAACATACAATATTGTATTCAGCCTACTTAACAGGTCAAGGAAAATTAAGCCATAAAGATGTAAGATAAAACTTCATGTAGGAAATCAATCAATAGTTGTTTTCATATAAATTCTGAAAGATATAATAACTAATGCCTTGATGTTGCTGGTCTCCTCCGACGTATTCAGGTTCCAACACTTCTGCTAGCATCTCATGGATAGCCCCAACAATGGAAGTTTTAAGGCGTCTTTAATTTAGTCTCAAACCAAACCAAACACACTATTCTCCCTCAAACATACACTAGAAAGATACAAGCTATAGATGTCTTGCTGATCATTCAAACTCACTCCCAAAACTAGTTTATCTTAGGAAAAGAGAGGTTTATATAGCTTGGATGGAGGGGAGATGGTTCCTCTCATCATTTAAGAAGGCCTTATATCTTGGGTTTGTTCCATCCTAATAGGGGAAAGGAGCCCAAACTGACTTCCTTGGCTCCATCCAGCCCTAATCATCTACCAAAATTCTATTACGAAGCTTCTAGACCTAGAAGCTTTGAATCCATTTTTAAAAATTGCCAAAAGAGGATCGACACAACTAAAAAATGGCTCATCCGCTCTGTACAGGCGCTAGTGCCAGTTTTAATCTCTGTAAATCAGTGCAAGGAGGAAACTAGTTAGTAGCACCTGTCTTGTAAACTGGGGTAAAAGGAAGATTCTTGGGAAGTGATGCAAAAGGGAATTATTCTACTCATGAAGAGGGACATACTGGGAGTTTCTTCATGATGGGAAAGCATGTAGGGTTCATTGTAGAGGTCCTCCAAGATTGTGGGCGAGGATTACAGGGACAATGAAAAAATTCTATGTAACAGATTCCCCCTAGAGCATGAAGGTTGAACTAGAGTGAGGGGTGAAATGCTTTCCAAGTGGAATGTGGGGAAATAGAGTCCATCATCAGAAAACCTGCAAGAAAGCATAGATACATATACATCACAGAAAACTCTGACAAATGATACATGAATTGTGGTATGGATGCCACCATCTAGAGAATGATCATGTAAATGGATCCAAGTCATGAGCGATGCCATCCAATAGAAAGGATCATAACGAAACCAAGGTATGGCCGCAGTCATCCAATAATGAGAAGGATCACATATAATAACTCATGGTATGGTCACAACCATCCATCTGAAAGAGACATGTATATTAGCGTGATCATGTCACATCTCCTCGCAACCAGGGCTAGTGTAATCTGAGCCCAGGGTCTTGTGCTCCAAACAACTCGATCAAAGTACAAATCCTGACATGTGAATGAATGTGTTGAAGTCTAACATGCTAGAAAGTCACTTGATTACTAGCCATTGATGTGAACCATTAACAAGCATGAGAGAAACCACCAATAATGATAATGGCTCTCAAGATACTAGTAGCAGAGTTCACAAAATGCGAATAAAGGAACTAATGTCGAACACCCGTGAAATCACCCAATCGAAAGCCAATGATGTGAACTTGTCATCGAGTGTGAAGAACTTCCTATTAGGACATGCAAGCTCTAAGGTATTGGAAGGGAGCCTCTCAACCAGCTCCCTGGATAATGAGTTGAAGTCGATAGGAAGCAATTGTGCCGAAGAAGGGCCATGATGTGTCCCACATCATCGACACAAGACAACAGGATGCAAATGCTTTCAGATGATACAGAGAATCAGGAGTAAGTGTAAGTACAGAACGACTAACTCTTGAACATATCGGTGACACAACTTCGGAGTTTGGTAGCTTTTGGATCATAGGATTAGTGGTCATGATGACATGGCAGTGATTGAATGGAAGGAAAACATAAACAGACAACCCAGGAAGGTCAATGATGAAAAGGAGGATATCCCAACCCGAAACAAAGCATAAAGTGTCATGTTCAAGAGTGAGTTGCTGACACAACTGATAGGATTTCCAATTTTCCCCCACCATTTCTAGCAGGTACCCCAATTATTTTTTATCGCAAGCTTGAAGGGGATAACATATGGTTGCATTGTAAGTTCATCCTTCAGATGAATCCGACCTAGTAAGTTTAATGATCCCTAGGAAGGAGAAGCTCACGTTCATCATGGTGATTAATCCAATGTCATTTAATATTTTAACGAGTCTTACAAAGGTGTAACTTGGTATCTTTTTCATGTTTAGAGAGTTTGAAAAAAACATAGAAAATAAAACTCCACATGGTCCATTTTCATACATTTGTGTCTCTCGAGCCCGAAAAGGTAGAAAATGATACTTGAGAGAACTGCTTGACCATTTCAGTCAAGGAGTATCTTTTTCAATAGTTTGACTGAGCCCAAAAAAGGGGCAAACGTATATTGGGTAAACAACTCGTAGCCTTTAATGAGTTCAAAATGACAAGAGATTGTCAATATTTTTGTGCTTAAAGAGTGAGAAAAGAGCTTGAAAGCAGACCCCCCATTTTTATTCTCTTTTATGAGTCAAAATGGGAAACATACTTGGTGATCTTTTCATTTGAGTTTCACGAGTTGAGAAAAGAGCTTAAACACAACTCCAGTAACATCATCAGCAATCTATCACTTGTTGTCGCACAAAAGGTAAATGCATTATCTAGTTTTTGAGGCAAAAATAGGTTAAAAATACTTTAAAAGCCCTAATATTTCATGAAAAAAGAAAAAAAAGGAGGAAAAAGTAATTATTTTTTACCATTTTACCATTTTACCATTGTGTGAAGAACTTTTCACTCATTTGTGCCCTAGTTTGTCAGGAGCAAATTGCGGGAGATCCGAGAGGCCATTTGATGATCCGTCAGTTGCATGTAAGCGATAAGACCTTTAGCTCCATATTCGACACCCAATCAGTAAGAGCGATTGGATAAATAAATCCATCTTTCATAAGCTTTTCAACTTCACCCTTAATGGTGGCTACTTTTCTAGGGTGCACTTGACAAAGTCATTGGTGAATGGGCTTCGCATGAGGATAAGTTTGAATCTCGTGCATGACTATACTTGGGTAAAAGTTGGGAATTTCTTCATATGACCACACAAAAATATCCTGGAACTCTTGGAATAGATGAGTATAGAGCTTGATATCTTCTGGAGAACAAGTTACCTCGATATGGGCGTTTTCAACGACACCAGGCTTGACAGAAATATCAATTGGCATCGTTTAGGTAGTGTTACCCATGTTCCCCTTCGACCAAACTTCATGACTCATGATCGACGTCTAAAGTGGTAAGGTCGGGAACTAAGAAGAAAAATTCTCGAGACAAGTAGACATGACCGTCAGGCCAGGTAAGAATGAGGAACAATGATGAGTGTTGTTTCAAGGTACTTCCTCTAGAGACATTACTTCCATGATAATTCATCAAAAAGAAAAGTCTTGGCTAATGGATCGGGAGATTCCGAAGAACCAAGACATGAGGATTCAGAATACACATCAAGATATGTTCTTGAAATAGGATGATCAGAGGATACTGAAGGCAAGTCGAAAAAATTTCCACATAGTTAATTTTAGTAGGACTTAACAACATAACCTCGCCCCATGTATCAACAAGATTTGGGGAGGGAATGACCCAAGCATCAGACTTGACCGAAATCATGTTGACAAAGGCAACATGAGGAGGTGGGAGCAGAAAAATACCCACCAAGGCAAGATCTTTAAAGAGTATTTCCCCCACACTCTCATAAGGAGCACCGATGTGCTTTACATATGGAACATTGCCATCTGAGGAGGAAGAGGAAAATAAGGATAGTTGGCTGACTCTGACTATCTTCCCTTGATGGGGAAAACGAATCACACAAAAAAGGGAGGAGGCTATAGCATGCATGGCATGGGTCCAGCTCCGTTCGAGTAGAATTGTAGTTAATATTACCGTCAACAATCTCTACTTGATGTGTACTGTCTTGCCTTATAAAGTAATGGCAAGGTTGGGAAGGATATCGAATGATCGGAAATTGTATTCGTCAAAAGATTCCAAAGTGTTGGGCAACTAGTTCAAAGTAGGAGAATCAATCAACTTCCAACATGCGACTGACATGAAGCAGGTGGAATCACCTTCATCAATGATGGTCTTATGAATGGTTTTCTCATTTGTGATCACTTGAATGAGAAAGGAAATCTAATGAGGTAAACTCGTAACATGGTTTTCCAGGTCAAAACAAATGAGATTAGAGTCAGTTGGATCAATACCCCCAATAGCCGTCAGTAATTATTTCCGCTTAGAAGGACATCTTTGAAGGACTTCAAGAGCAGACATAGCTGATGGTGCTTGAGCCAAATCTCCAAAAATGTTATAATGTTGAAAAGATCGATCGTTTAGATTATACAAGGACTTTCGTAGCACACCTCAAGAAGGCGGTTGAATGGCGAAAACAGGATTAGGTCTCTCTATATGGAGAGGACCAGAACTGGATAGGGTAGAAGAAGAAGGGGTGCCTTCTTTCTCTTTCCCTACTGTCGGGTAGGTGTATGATAATATTTTGACGTGGTAGCCACATTAATCGATGTACTCATCATGAACACTTGTGAACTCGTGGAAGTGGATCACTGAGGTTGGTCTACCATTTGTGTCTGCTGGGATGGAAAGAGCTCTTTCAGGACAACTGTGGTCCCTTTGAGAAAATGGCTAACTTTGGACCTTCTAGGAAAATCCTTAATATAATGATCCTCCTCACATATGAGGCATGGATATTTGGGATTACGTTAGGAAGCATCACTAGTAGATGACTTAGGAGGACCCTGTTTCGGGGCATCGACTTTACCCTTTCCTTTGCCTTTCTTCTTACCTTTAGAGGATTTGATCGCTGTGGTAGATTGGATAACATGAACCTCTGAGGTTTTACTAGAGCCTGATGAATTGCGAGAGGAATCGTTGGGAGCAGTGTTGGAGACTGACTTTTGTTTGGAAGAAGATTTTGCAAGGGTCCGAGTCACTGAACCAAATACTCCATCAAGAGGAGGTGTAGTCGGAGACTTAGATGTCGTCAGATCAAATGATTATCTGGGTGCATCAGGTAACACATCATATAATGTGCCATATTGTGAATAAACGAGGTCTAGATATTGGGCATGCACGATGGCTTGTTCCTCAGTGATGCATCCACCCATAGCAATGTCCTCAGCAATTTTGTTTACGAATGATTTGGTGAAGTACTTGGTCAACAACTGATCAACAATCTCAAACTTAATCAGGTGATTCCTACATATCCATTCATGGATGTTATTGAAGATGTCAGTCGTAGTGTCTTTCTTGAGCGACTTTAGCAGATCGATGCCAGTTTCATAGTGAACCGACAACTGGAAATGTGTAAGAAAGGCCATGGTGGGAGTATTAAAGTCATGATATGTATTTAGAGGCATATCGATATACCATTTGGCTACAACACCTGTAAGAGTTCATCAGAAAATTTGAAGATGAATGGAATCATTAACGTAAGAATTAGAGGAGTACCAGCGGTGATATGACATCACATGGGCTTGTGGATCGTCTTTCTCTTTTCCTTCAAACTTCGTACAATCGCTTGGCATCTTGGATGGAACTAGAGACCAATATGGCAAATGAAGAATTGGGTCATTTGTGAGTCTAGATACATCTAGCAATTCTAGTGTAGCTAAGAACAAAAATTGGTTATTGAAAGGCATTTGAGGTCGATAAAGGGGCCCAACTAGCGGGACCCATACCTACTAGTAAACATTTTGTCCCTATAATGGAGGATTTTGTCCATATGGCATTTGATTTTTCGCCCACTTTAAGTTACCTTGCTTGTAGGGAGGATTCTGACCTTGAAAGACATGAAATTGTCTGGCCTAGGCTGTTGATAAGCAACATACGGGTTAAAAGGTTGTTGAGCCTCCTGTTGGCCCTTAGTTTTGGTCTATTTTTTATTAAAGAAACTTACACAATCCTTATATTTTCCATCCATTTTCCATCACATCCATCTCATTTTGATGTATTTTATTCATATTTAGGTATTTAATTTTAATTTTACGATTTCTAGAAGTTTTTATGAAAATTGAGTTTCAAGTGCAATTTTGGACAGAATCAGAAATTCCCGTAATAGCTATGTGGATGACATATTTTCAGGACACTTGGGCTCAAGTTGGATGCATAATCGAAAGCTTGGAAATTAGGATTGAACTAATTCCACTTGTTTAAGTCAAAACAAGCTTTATTAGGCCCGGTCAAGGCTGGTCAAACATGACTAGTCACCTAGAAAATCCCTAGGAAATAGGGCAGTTTTGTGATTTCATGGGATTGTCCATATTTCTTGGGATGGATTGAATGAATTCGACTTATATAGATGGATATGAATAGATATGAGTGTTAGAGAGACTTTAGATCAGTTTGTTTCATAAAACTTCTATTTAAAGCCCAAACTTTAATGGCTTATGTATGTAACTTTTGTATAATTTTATGCTGAGACATTTTGGAGTTTGAAGCTAATTTGAAGAACCTGTTCTACTGCTATTTTGTTGTTCAATAATGTGGATGTGTGACTAAAGTTTCAGCTTCTGATATTAACCTTCAAGTGTGCAAAGCAAGGGTGGAGGGCCCCGACTCCAAGCTAAGTACACTTCTTGTTAGACTAGTTTAATTTTCCATAATTTGTTATCTTAGAACTTGTTTATGTGCTCTGTTTCAAATTGGTTTATGGTTGATGTGTGATGATTTATTTGATTGAATCTTAGTTTGTTCATCACTTTAGTAAGATGGAATAACAAGGTGTTCAAGTTGAACACTCCTTATGTTAAATTGGTGGATTGAAACTAGGTTTTTCCTTGATTACATGCAAGCAATTTTTCTTATGTATTTTCAGTCATCAATTGATAACATTACGGTGAATGAATTATGATGGGAAATACCAAAGGTCTCTTAAGTTAAGAGCCTCCCTTCATTGATGATTTGTCCATCTTAAGCTATTGAGAGTTCACGGTTTCTAATTTATGTTCATCAAGTAATAATTGAGGAAGAATTGGACCTCTTAAGTTAAGAGCCATTTCAACTTTCCTTCATTGCAAGGTGAATTGGAAATTGTTAGTGTAGGCTATATTTGTAATATGCACTTCTTTAGTTTTTGAAAACTTGTCTTTCAAGTTTGATTATATCTGATATCCATATATAGTGGACTTGCCTCCAAGTTTTACAAACCCGGATTGATAATTAAATACTTGTGTTAATTTATGTTAATAAATTAGCCCAACATTTTGGCATCGTTGCCGGGGAGGCAATTATCAGCATAGTCAAATACAAGATAAACAAAAATAATAAAAAATTGATAAATTTTTTTAGTTAAGATAAATTTCTCTTAGTTATGTTTCTTTATGCCTAAAAACAAAGATCCTAAATATAGATTCCCAAAACAAAACCCCCAACAAAAAATAAAATAAAAAATAACAACAAAATCCATTTGCAAGACAAGATCTAAAAATGATGTTAAAGAATAGGTTACAACACTACTCCATTTTTCAACATTCTTTCTCATCAAATCTTTATGATCAAATAAATTTTCATGTCCAAAAATTCATTAAAGTATATTTTTCAAATTTGGATGTGAGTTTACTCATGATCTTGTTATGAAAATGGATGCATTGGAAATTCTCTTATACTTGAGAGAATGAATTATTTTTCTAAAATAGAATAGGATAGAATAGAATAAATAAACAAGTAGAATGAATTCACAATAAGACTTCCATAATAATTTTGTTTCAAACTCTCATGAATATTTCTTCAAATCATTGTTCAATATTCGTTTGGAAGGATTTAATGGCAACATGTAGGATCATTTTAAAAGCATGTTTTCAAACAAGGTATTTCTTGAAATCTAGTTTTTAAATCTATTTTGAAAATTTCAATTTATATCACAAATAAAAATGTGATCAAAACCAAAACTAGGTCTCAAGTGAAATGTGACAGAGTTAGTACAACCTATATTTGAGCTGTCTAATGGAAACATTTTTACCTGAAATTCATAGGGAAGATAGCCCTTGGAATTTAGTTTCCAAATCAATTTTAATCACTTCAATCAGGTATCATATTAAAAATTTCTTCTTGAAATACTAACTGTTTCTCGAAAAATATGCATGGTGATAATTCTAGGTCTTGACTGTTCATTGGAATATTTGAAATAACAAATCATCTTATTTTCAAAAACTGTTTATATGGGAGATATATATTCAAGTATAGTTTAAGACAAAGTTTGAATCATCCCATTTGGAGGTAAAATGAAAAAGATATGCCACATTTAATGATTGCATGTCTTCAAACCAGCATAGTAAAACTCTTCCTCCTAGGCCTGTTCATCACCAATTTTGTGATATCAAGCCTAAGAGTTTTTAAAACCTGTTTCTGTTGGAAATAAAAAAATGAACCTAATTTAATCTCCAAGTAGAATCACATTGATCCAATATTTATCGAAGAAGTTACACTTCAAATAGTGACTATTGATCTAGTTAAAAATTAACAAGTAGCTCTATCAAACATGGCACTCCTTATAATTTTTAGCATATCATTCTAAACCATTTTTAAAACATGTTTATATAGAAGGTAGCCATATGAATTCACTTCAACGTGGCCTTGGAATCACTCTAATTGGATATAAAATGAATATTTTGTAAACAAAATACCGCTAGGAGGTCTAGGCTGGCCACCATTCCTCAAGGGGTAAATAAATGCATTTTGTTTGTATATCATCTTTGGACTTGTTTTCTAAGAAATGCTTGTAATGATTTACATGTCTATTGGAAGAAGAGAGACTGTACACCTCTCTTCCTCCATCATCTAATGTTGTATTGCAGGCAAGTGCTATGTTTTTGCAGGTCATAGGAAGAATGAAGGAGTGAACTCCATGGATGAATTACTTTTCAAAGTCAATTTTAAATTCATATTTTAGAATATGAAAACAAATGTTCAAGTCAAAGAAAAGCGAAAATTCACCTGATATTGAGTTCATCGAATGAAAATCAAACTCTTGAAGCTTTCTCTTAGATGTTGACCAACAACATCAACAAACGCTACAAAATGATTGAGATCGAGGCAAAAAGACATGAAGATAATCATTAGAAGAAGAAGTCCAATTTTGTACCATGAAAAGTCACATCCATTGTCAAAGAAGTCTTTCATAAGCCAAATTGTTCATGATTTCATCCATCATCCATATTGTATGTTAAGCTCCGCGATCATGCATGTTGAAGTCCAGACTTATTATCTATCCATTTACTACTAAATCATGACTTCAATATAACCTATTTTCATAAGCTTTTCATACTTCCCTACTCCATTACACCCCACCTCCATCCAGGAAAAAAAAAAAAAAATAGAAAAAGATAAAAAATAATAAAGGAGTTTGGTTGTGAAAATCCACGAAAGTGGCACAATACAAACTCGAATTCATATAGGAAAACCAACAAGCTTGGCCAATATGAATTCTCTATTTTGTTTTACCATTTCTTTAGATTGATTTTCTAGGAATCATCCTCCAAAATAAGCAAGACTTGAGGACAAGTCTTCCCATCAGCAAGGGGGAAGGTCGACAAAAAAACTTAATTGTGCAGTTGAATTGATGAGAGAACTTGTATTGTTGGCAGTTGGGACCTGAAATATTTTTGAAATCAATAGTAGTTGGGACTTGAAATGTTAGCAAAAACATGTATATATTGCATAAAAATGTACATGACAAAAGCAACCTGAGTTATTATGAATCAATTGCAGAGGGACCTGAATGACATCAACAATCAATGGACCAGAATCAATGAAGAACGTAAAACAGGAAGCATAAATAAGTTCTATGTTTAAATCTATCTAAGACATTTGATCAGAGGACATCATCCAATATTGTCAAGGAGCAGAAGACATCATCCAATATTGTCAAGGAAGTACAAGTATTGTGAGTACAAAATTTTTCTCTTGCAAATTCGAATTTTTAGAAATTTTTAGAGCTTGTTAAAATTAAGTTAATACCTGAATGCATATTTTATATTCATTACATTATCCTCATCCTATACCCATTATCTTAGACCTAATCCTATATTTATATTCTATATCCCATTCATATATTTCATATTCATTCCATAACCCTAACATTTCATAACCCTAAATATCATTCTATATTTACCTATGTACATCCTATATTTATTTCCTACATTCCATATTCATTTCATAACCCTAACCCTAAGTATATAATCTTAAGTACTTTTCCTCCAAGCAAAAGGGATTAAAAAGGATGCAAAAAGTTGAACCTGCACAAACAAATCAAGCATTAGTACTATGGAGATAATTTTAAACATGACCTAAATGGTCATTTTAAAATTAAGAGATATATTGAAATACATATGGAACATCAAGCAAACAAAATTGAAATGATTAAACCTATCATGGAACATAAGAAATAATACTATTGGTAATGCAATATGATGGTAATACAATTCGATGGGTGTAATCATAATCCTCATATGATGGCAATACAATGAAAACTTAAGTGATGAATGATGAATGGAAAATGAAAACAGTCGTCGGTAATAGTGAAAGTGCAAAACAAAACCATGATTCATGCAACCAACGTGGAAATAAAAACATAGTATATATGCTAGTCAAGGTCAAGCCACGATGGTATTGTGGGTTGGTTGCAGGACACCCACAACGGACTGGAGGACAACCATGAATCATAAGGTATATCGGCAGTGACATAATAAATCAACCTGAGTTATAATGCAATGAATGTTTGATGCTATGTAATACAGAAAAGTCAGAGGAAATAATCCATGTTCCATTTCGGTCAGAGGACGACAATCAAATAACAAAACGGTCAAATATGCATTTGAAACAATAGAGAAAACCCTGTGTGTTTATCAGTAAAGAGCTCCGCCATAGCCACAGACCTCAGAACTCTAAAATTTCTTTGCCATCAAAACTGTTTGAGGCTCAAGAAATATGGTAGATGCTATTGGCAGTTGAAAGAAGAAAAACGTTTTGACAGAGGAAGTAAAGGCAGAAATAGAGCGTTGAGGACTTGGAGAGATAAGAAGAATAAGTGGAGATAACTTAGGGATAAGTTAAGAGATTTGGCTGACGTGTAAGCTCAAGCGGAATAGGCTGAGAGAGAGATTTCATTTTCATTAATGCAACAAATATTTTTGAGGAAATCTCAAGATGTTCTTTTTTTTTTAAATGAGAACATTAGTTATAAGATAGTGCCTCTACCACCGCTAAGATGTGTCACTGTCGTCATTCATTGAGACTCTTCCATCAGTAAAGCCGTAGGGTGTTTAAATGAAGCTTAATAGTGGAAAACGCAGGTTAATTAGGCCACATACAAAGAAATCTCGAACACTGCTTCAACAAGTCAGGTAAAATGATTTAACTTCTCCATGAAATCGCTGAGTCGATTAAATGAAACGAAGCGTTTGCATGATCATATAGCTTCAGATTAATTGCATAGTGGGTTTGATTACACAAACAATGCACAGTGAACTAGCTTTAGGTTAATGAATGAGTTGTTAACTGAGAGATGGAGAAAATCAAAATAAAATATCACTGACAGATCTCGGTTCTCCACGAAACAGAGTGTTTATTATGATTTCATGTTGAATTAATGAATGAGAAGTTTTGAGTGAAGGTTTGAAAACATGTAGTTGTAGAAATGCATAGTCGTCGAGCCTAACATAACACACACACACACACACACACATATATATATATATATATATATATGTGTGTGTGTGTTTTTTTGATCAAACACTGTGATAAATAACCGAGTTTCAGTTCAATGCATGAGAGAATGGGTCAATAAAAACAGAGGATTGGGTTTATGTTTGAAGATTTGGGTTCATATTCGAGTGTGAAAAACCAAACTTACATTGACTATCATATGTTGATTGTATAAACAGTGCAATGTTTTATATTGGTCCTTGAGCAGTGAAATTTTATATGTTGATTATATAACCGTGCAATGTTTTATATTGGTCATTGAGCAATGAAGATTCATATGTTGATTGAATATGCCGAAAATTTGTTATTAAGTAGAATTGTATATTGGTTATTGGGTAAAGAAGTATTGCATATTGAAATATACATATAGCTTCAATTTAAACTCAGTAAAAAACAAAATTCTGAGATTATATTAAGAAAAACAAAAATTGTAACATGATTTTTGTTTTCTTCATATATTTCTATTTCAAAACAGAGCTCAATTGTTGTTGTTGTTGTTTTTTTTTTTTTCTTACAGAGGTGTATAAAGGAGAATGTTTGATTGCATGAACAGAACAGAAATTGGATTTTCAATCAGAGAATAAGAAAAATGTTTGTTTCTTTTCTACAAAGGGTAATGATTTAAAAAAAAAGGAGTGACTTATTGTTGCAGCAAGAGAGTTGAAATATACATATAGCTTAAATTTAAACTCAGTAAAAAACAAAATTATGAGATTATATTAAGAAAAACAAAAATTGTAACATGATTTTTGTTTTCTTCATATATTTCTATTTCAAAACAGAGCTCAGTTTTTTTATTTATTTATTATTATTATTATTTTTTTTTACAGAGGTCAAGGTGTATAAAGGAGAATGTTTGATTGCATGAACATAACAAAAATTGGTTTTTCAATCAGAGAATAAGAAAAATGTTTGTTTCTTTTCTACAAAGGGTATTGATTTATAAAAAAGTAGTGACTTATTGTTGCAGCAAGACAGAAATTAAACAAGCTTGCAATTCAATTGTTTTTAAAGAGCATTAGAAAGAGGTAAGCAGGATACTAGAGAAGTATTTGAAGAGAGAAATTGATTTCAACTTTGATCATGAAATTTTATTCAGTCCTAGAAATGCATTTCGATTTTTAAAAGGCCACTATTTTTCATTGCTTTTTCTGAGAAAAATAAAATGAAATTTGAAAAACGAAAACATGGGTTTTCTTTGGAATGAGCGTAATTAGGCTCCACGCAGGTAATTTTCTCAAATTCATTTTTATTTGGGATATTTTTATGGTTCTTCCAACCGCTATTTTGTAAATTACGTGGGAAAATTTCTAAAGTCAACTTTGAGCTTAATGGCTCTCCTGGTTTGGTTAATGGAAGACCATATGATGGTGGATGGATAGAAAAAAAACACATGAATAATTCAGCAAACATGGAATCATTGTTGGATGTAGATCAATATACGGCATTCTGTGAAAAGAAGGGACTCTAGTCATTAAGCAACAACTTCTCTCTTTCATGAATCATAATGATTTTTGGAAGTCCGTTAATTCATTGCTTCAGTGGGTTAGAGTCCAGAATTAAAGAATATTGACTTGAGAATGTTTTTCTCAGAGAAGAGTTGGTTAAAAAAATCTTCAAAATCGATTTTAAGGACAGAGAATTTTATATTTCTAAAATTGATTTTGAGAACAAAGATTCATTTAAAAAAAAATCAATTTTGAAGGATAAAGAGCAGTATTTTTTAAAAAAAGAGCATTGTTTATTTCAGAATTTAAGGATCTCTGAAGGCAGAATAAGATTTGATTTGCAAGTATGGTGTTAATTAAAAGCAGAGAAGGTTAAAATTTGATTTTTGAAACAAGTATGGTTTTGATTTTAAAAGTTGAAGGCATAGATATCCTTTTACAGGTAGCTCAAGAGAAAACTTCATCTTCAAGGGTTAGAGCCATAGGTACATCAGTAGACCAGTCAGCATATAGAAGAAAAAGGTCAAAAGGAAGAAACAAGCATGGGGACATGCTTGAAGATCAGTAAGGGGGAGATGTTGGCCCTCAGTTTTGGTCTATTTTTGCTTAAGGAAACTTACATAATCCTTAATTTTCCATCAAATCCATCTCATTTTGATCTATTTTATGCGTATTCAGGTATTTAATTTTAATTTTGCAATTTCAAGAAGTTTTTATGAAAATTGTGTTTCAACTGCAATTTTGGACATAATTAGAAATTCCCGTAATAGATATGTGGATGACATATTTGCAGGACACTTCTCGAGATGGATGCATGAATTTGAAAGATTAGGAACTAGGATTGAACTAATTCCAATTGGTTCGGTCAAAACAAGCTTTATTAGGCCCGGTCAAAGCTGGTTAAACATGACTAGTCACCCAGAAAATCCCTAGGAAATAGGGCAGTTTTGTGATTTCATGGGATTGTCCATATTTCTTGGGATGGATTGAATGAATTTGACTTAGAGAGATGGATATGAATATATATGATTGTTAGAGAGACTTTAGATCAGTTTGTTTCATAAAACTTCTATTTGAAGTCCAGACTTTGATGGCTTATGTATGTAACTTTTGTATAATTTTATGCTGAGACACTTTGGAGTTTGAAGCTAATTTGAAGAACCTGTTCTACTGCTATTTTGTTGTTCAATAATGTGGATGTGTGACTGAAGTTTCAGCTTCTGATATCAACCTTCAAGTGTGCAAAGCAAGGGTGGAGGGCCCCCACTCCAAGCTAAGTACACTTCTTGTTAGACTAGTTTAATTTTCCATAATTTGGTTATCTTAGAACTTGTTTATGTGCTTTGTTTCAGACTGGTTTATGGTTGATGTGTGATGATTTATTTGATTGAATCTTAGTTTTTTCATCACTTTAGTAATATAGAATAACAAGGTGTTCAAGTTGAACACTCCTATTAAATTGGTGGATTGAAACTAGGTTTTTCCTTGATTACATGCAAGCAATTTTTCTTATGTATTTTCAACCTTCAATTGATAGCATTATGGTGAATGAATTATGATGGGAAATACCAAAGGTATTTTAATTTAAGAACCTCCCTTCATTGATGATTTGTCCATCTTAAGCTATTGAGAGTTCATGGTTTCTAATTTCTATTCATCAAGTAATAATTGAGGAAGAACTGGACCACTTAAGTTAAGAGCCATTTCAACTTTTCTTCATTGCAAGGTGAATTGGAAATTATTAATGTAGGCTATATTTGTAATATGCACTTATTTAGTTTTTGAAAACTTGTCTTTCAAGTTTGATTATATATGATATCCATATATAGTGGATTTGCCTCCAATTTTTACAAACCTGGATTGATAATTAAATACTTGTGTTAATTTATGTTAATAAATTAGCCCAAGAGCTCCTAGACTTGGACATATGGATTTTTCACCTGATGTCCCTGAGCATAAGGGTGGTGGGCTCCAGTATTGTAGCAATAATGCTACAACTCCTGGGGCTTCCTATCTCTAATTTTATCAACCCGGTAGTTCGTACAAACTTGGAAGCGACGGTGCTGTATGCACAAGTACTAGCTCTTGTCGCAGCTATCACTTGGTCAGCTGGCACAAGTCCGCTAGGGCTCAAGCCAACTTCTATATGCTCTTAGTAAATGATGGACGAAGGCTATCTCAAAGGAAATTAATCTACTTTGCAAAAATGAACTGAAAGCCAACCAAAACATGGAAACCCTAGTAAACCCTAATCTGACTAGCTTAATCTCTATGATGCAATGGTGGGAGTGCAAATGTCTAAGAATGATGTCATTACCTCTAGTGATATGAAATGCATGAACTTAAACTACTTCCATTGAAAAGAACATTGTTTTTGTATTTTTGCTTAAGTAGTTGGAGTCATTATGATTTTGTTTCTTATTAGGGTTTGGCTGTGCAGAGGTGGTGCGAAGGGAGAGAAAGCTTGGGAAAGGTTAGGAGGGCTAGGAGAGGTTCCAGGGGATCCCTAACATCATTCCACAGGAGTCCACAACGTTCAGATGCTCGGCAACCGAGTTTGCAGGCTTCTACAGGATGTCTGCAGGGGATCCTACAGGAAGCTCGGGATTTCTACAGGAAGTCTGCTAACTTCTACAGGATGTGCTATGGTTGGAGTTTTGGGTGATGGAGGAGTGAAGGAGTGGTATGAGTGGATGGGTAAGGCGAAGGAGGAGCTTGTGTTGGCTCAGGGACAGAGATATGAGATGAGGAAAGAGTGGGGAAAGTGGTTGGTGGATAGAAGAGTGAAAGCAAGGAAAAGTTAAAAAGATGGAGCTACGTGAGAAGTAGAAGGGTTGGAAGGCTAATGAGCTGAACATGGGTCAAGCAAGTGGCTTCAGGCATGGTTGAGAAGAAGAAGAACACGATAAAGTGATGCTATGCAGTGTAAAAGAAACAAATCCTCTATATCTTGCACAAAACCGAGAATTCCATCAACCTATTCTAACTGTGTTATTAAACCAATGAACAGCAATGTAAAGTGTGGAGAAAAATCGTGCATGGTGTTGGAATGAAGCAGTAGTGCTCAAGAGCGGAGTGCATGTATGGATCTACAGTTGAATTGACTGTGTGGAAGCTTGCATGAAAGCATAAGACTGCGTTTTTTGGTGGTTGGTACAGCCCACACCTCCAATCTCTAAACAGAGATGGCAGCGAGTGCACTATCAACCTTTTTTGGATCTCCAATGAATTACAATCCTCCTACTCTAATCTAAACAACTAAAAGCACTTGAACTGTAAACTAATCCTACTCAATCACATAAAAGAAATCAAATCAGCAGACTGTAAATTCTAAATGCATATCAAAACAGAGGAAATAAAGTGTTGCAAGGAAACAAGTAACAATACAAGGAAGAGGAGGTCTATTGCTCTCAGGTTGGGCCCTAACCTGAGAGCTATAGCTCCCTTAAAAACTCAGAATTGGATCCAAAGCTGCCTGCCTTTATTAAATAATCAAGAGTCTAACATCATGCCAAAACTGGCTTACAAAGAGAAAAAACCGAGCTGTAGCTCGTGCTTAGAAAGTGCAACAGTAGTTCAAAAGTTCAAAAAGCTCCTATCAAAGGCTACGGCCATCATATTTATACATAATGAAGATCAAGCTGGCTTCCTCCATTCGTGGAGCTTGGCTGTCCAACTGAAAGTTAAACTGTCGATCCTGTAGAATCCGTTGGCTGCCTTTAAGCTCGGTGGGGAGAGCTGTTGGAGCTCGGAGTTAAGGTGAAAATCACAAGGAAGGTCATCAAGACTGTGGACAACCTCCCTATGAACCCGCAATGTCACCTTTGCTGTCTCCTTGTCTCCATTTGCGTGGTCTTTTGCTCTCTTTAATGCCAAAAAACCTGAAATCATCATGTACTAGCCACATAGATATAATGCTTGCCCTTCTTCCTACAAATAACACGAATATACTAAGAAATGAATGCATAAGTGTTAAAAGATGAAGGGTTTAGCAAGGTGAGTAGGCCAAATGAGCCCAAATTGTTACCAAAAATTGGGGCTCATCATCACCCCCCAGCTAAAACATTTTCTCATCCTTGAGCAACTTTGCTCTGGCTCCTTGTCCTTGGTCGAGAACTAGGCTCCAGAATACTCTCCTTCTTTCCTACTTTCGGTGGCTCTGCCTGTTCTGTCCTTGGTGGTGATGAGGGTGCCGCTCCTTCCCCCTTCTCTGTTTCCTTGACTTTGTGCCGGGCTTTTGAAACCGATTGGTCCAACCTCCCCTTCCAAGCAGTTGTTTTTGGGCTCCCCCTCTCGTAGGTGACCGATATCTTCGAGGGGGATCTCTCACCAGGTGAAGTAGGGGCATCCCCTATAGTGGTTTGGCTGTTGGGTGGAGGCTGTGGCTTGCCCGTCTTTATCCTGTCACTTCTTCGAGCCTCAAAGTATAGAGGGGTCTCCCTCTTTCTTTTCTCTTTGGGCTTAGGTGGCGTGCTGAGGGCGGCCAGCACAGCTGCTGCCTCCCTCTCACGAATATCAGCCTTCTTCTCCTTGGGTTTCACTTTGTCAGGGCTTCCTGTAGAAGACCCTGTTTTAGCAATTTTCGGGCTTCCTGTAGAAGACCCTTTTTCAACAGCTTTCCGGCTTCCTGTAGAAGACCCTTTCCCAATAATTTTCGGGCTTCCTGTAGAAGACCCTTTCTCTATTTTGGGGCTTCCTGTAGAAGCATGTTTCTGCTTTCCTGTAGACACAGGTGTCGCCAACTTGGCTTGCTTTGCTGCATGGGTTTTGCTTTTTGGTTTGGTTGCGGGTGCTGATGAGGTACTTGGGCTGATGTGGACCATCTCAGCTTTGTCCGTTCTGCTCTGCAACCTCTTCTCTCTTGCTAACAAGATGGGTGTGTCACCTTTTTCTTGGTCATCCTTTTTCTCATGCTTCTTCTTTTGTTCTTTCTTCTGCACTGTGGTCGGGGTCTTCTGGCCTGTTTCTCTCTTTCCCGCGGCCACTGATTCTTTTTCCTCACTGCTGGAGGAACCACTTTCCTCGGTCAACATCTTTATGTCTCCATCTTTTGTCAAATTTCTGAATGATTCCCATGAGAGGGGAACCTTATATGAATGAAGTGCATCCTCCACAAGAATTTTGATCAACCCATGGTGGGCTACCTGATCTGGTATGCCTTCTTTTAACTTTGTGGCACACTCAATTAAAGACTGTAGCAGGAAATAAGGGATGCTCAGTTTATTTTCTACAGGAAGATCAATCTGGTGCCTCAATTCAGTGAGCAACCTAAAATGATACCCGTACACGATGCTAAAACGGCCTTCACAGGTTATATACTTCATGATCTGCAAGCTAACTTCATTCCATGGTGGCAACAAACTTGTTCTACGCACTCCATTTTTGTCCTCCGAGAATTCCTCCTCAGGTGGAAAGAATTCTTTCTTGGCCTGCTGGCTCAACTTCCTTTCTTCCTTATCCCACGGCAGACCCATTGGAAGTTCAGTAATTCGACTGATATATTGCGTGGTGAGCTTGAGGCTTAGGTCCCTGAAATTCACTGTGGCCAATGTTTTGGATTTCGGCCTCAAGGCTTGTAAAAATTCTTTTGCCACTTCGTCATCATAACCCTGCAGCTTGTCACAAAAGGATATCCATTGTGCTCACGTGAAGAGCTCCACCACTTCCTGGTTTTCCCTTAACTTTGATGAATCAGTGGGTTCTCGTCTAATAAACCCACCCGGCATGATAAAAATTGTGGTTTTAACTAGAGGTGGCAAATGCGAAGGAAATTTAGCTTACTGAGACAGAGTGTAGAATTACGCTTCTGTCATGCACATAATCCATGAAATTTTATCCCTGAGGACCTTAACACATTTTAATTATACTGACATCCTGTAGAACGACAGTCTATGCACAGCAGACAATACTTGCAACAACTTCCTATGACCAGACTGTAGACGACGATTCTGCCACCTTGAAAACCAATTGCATGGAGAGTTCAGGGTTACCTTTTTAATCTGCCACCTTTTTACGTGAGGAACCCGCCTTCCTGTAGAAACAGCGTTCCTGTAGGAGCAGCTTTCCTGTAGGAGCAGTGCATGATTTTTGGGAAAGACTGCAGTTGGTCTGCGCTCTCGGCGATGCTTCACAGGCGTTCTGATAGCCAAAGGCTCGGGGTTCCGAACTGCAGAGGGATCCGAATGTTTACTTGAGGTTCAAACGGTGGATGATAAATGCATGCGGGCAATCTAGCCGATTAGATTTGAATCGGCGGAATCCGTGGCGCGGGGGTGAGCTGTCCCCGCCGGACTATTGGCTGACGTTGCTCCATCATTTGTCTGCGAGTTCACTTACTGCCAATCATCCCCCAGCAGATCCGCCGCCGCCATTCTCGTTAGACTCATTTTTCCCGACGGGATTTTTCTCACGTGCGTGCTGCTCATTCCTTTTGTCACGGCCGCCACCCAAACTTCCGACTGGACCATTAACCGGTCGACGTGGCCATTCAAGTGACCATACCACCATTCAACCCGTTCACCTCACACTTTGCAGACAATTTCAAAGTAAAATTCATGCAATCTGATGGAAGGAAGGGTCGAGACACTTACCTGTGCGGTTGCAACACGATTCTCTAGCTTTTGGACGATGATGAGTGGATCTATCTGCCGCTGATGACTTACACAGGCCCGGAGGTTCATGTTTACAGGCTGCCGCCGATGGATTGGATGCTTCGGTTGCATGCGCTCACGTTTCATTACATATGGCCAGCGCTGTGAATGGTATCCACTCTAGCAGGCTTAACTGTTACAGGACTCCCGCGGGATGTCTTGTAACAGTTCTTCCTCCTTGGGTGCATGCTGCACGACGAAGGATCTGGCCTCACGATCACGCTCCCGGAGCTTCTAGATGACTGGGATGAATATGGTGTGAGATCTCAGCATTTGTTTATCTTTAAAAATTTCTTTCTTCTTGATAGCTCATCGATCTGATTTGCTGGTGCAGGTAACTTGTTGCATGTCGACAAGGATGGTGGAACAAGGTGACAACAGTGTGCAAGGGTGACAACAGTAGCTTGCATGCGTCCAAACCGATCCTTAACCGTTAGATCTCCTCATAAAATGAATTCTGGCCCGTCCTGAACTTCTACAGGAAGTTTCCTGTAGAAATACAGAGCTTCCTGTAGAAAGTTTGCGCTTCCTGTAGAAAATCTGCATCTTCCTGTAGAAAATCTGCATCTTCCTGTAGAAAGTCTGCATCTTCCTGTAGAAGACTCAAGCCATGATGAAATTGTGCACATACCTTGGAGGAACTGAATATTCTTGGAGGAGGTACTGGTGAGGTCTCTTGGTAGTATGATAAGGCTCCTTGGCTCTGAGTTGAGAGGCTCCCTCTCCTCCATAGAACACCTTCAATCTGCATGCAATTTCACATTATAAACTTGTTGTCTTTGTCTTTCTTGCTTATTTTTTTTTCTTCTTTTTTTTTTTTTTGAAAGATAACAGGGGCGCCTCAATGAGGTTTTCACCCTTGCCATCTGCCCTGAGCGCCTCAGAGAGGTTTTCACTCAAGGATCTTTTCCAATTTTTTTTTTTTTTTTTTTTTTTTTTGAAAGACAATAGGGGCGCCTCAATGAGGTTTTCACCCCTACCACCTGCCTTGGGCGCCTCAGAAAGGTTTTCACCCAAGGATCTTTATTATTTATTTATTTATTTATTTATTTTAGATTCTTCAGGGTATGCCCAAAGCAGAGGCAGAACCCTTCTCTATGACCAACACTAACATCTCCATAGTTTTGATGAACTCTTGTCTTGAGAGAGGCTTCCTGTAGATCTTCAATCGATGCCCATTGACAAGCATGGGGATGGCTTCCTCATCAATGGTCTGAATAAGAACAGACCCATTGTCATGACATTTTTCCATTGCATACGGCCCTAGCCATCTGGTTCTCAGCTTCCCCTTGAAATCTTTGTATCTGGAGTCATACAACAAGGCCCAATCTCCCGGCTGGAATTGCTTGTCATGGAGGTGTTGGTCATGCCACACCTTTCTCTGAAGTTGAACCACTTCCGAGTGAAGGAGGGCCTGCATTCGGTGCTCATCCAGCCCATTCAGCTGCAATAACCTCTCTTGTTGTGCATGGCTGAGATCTAGGTCTAGCTGAGCTGCCATCCTCAAAGTGTTGTATTCAAATTCAATGGACAGCAAAGCTTTCTTCCCATAGACCAGCTCATAAGGTGTGAAGCCGGTGGTGGTCTTCCAAGTGGTGTTGTAAGCCCATGTGGCTTCAACCAGGCGATCTGCCCAGTCCTTTCTACTGCTGCTCACCACCTTAGTCAAGATCCCTTCTAATGCTCTATTGGTGACTTCCACCTGCCCATTTGCTTGAGGGTGATAGGGGGTGGAAGTCCTATGCTTGATCTTGTGATGAGCTAGTAGATCTTCAACCAGGTTGGAGGTGAACTGGCTCCCTTGATCGGTGACCAGCTCTCTTGGATAGCCAAACTTATAGAAGATGTTTTCTCTTAGGAACTCGGCCACCTTTTCTTCTGTTGCTGCTTTGATTGCTTTGGTCTTTGCCCACTTTGTCAGGTAGTCAGTGCACACAATGATGTAAGACCTTTGCCTCGAAGGAGGGTTGATTGGGCCCACAAAGTCCATACCCCACTTCTCAAATGGCTCAAGAGTCACCTGAGGTGGGAGAGGCATCTCATCCCTTTGGGTCGGTTTCCCCATTCTTTGGCATTGGTCACACTGGCTGACATATCTTCTGACATCTTGATGAAGTGTGGGCCAATAGTAGCCTGCCTGCAGGATTTTGAAGGCAGTTCTCTTTGCTGCAAAATGTCCTCCACAAGGCCCATCATGACAGGTGAGGAGGATATCAAAGACTTCCTCCTCCCTTACACAACGCCTTAAGTTCTGATCGGGGCCAAGCTTGAATAGATTGCCCTCGATCCAAGTAAATGAGGCACTTTTTCTGATGATTCTGCTATTCTCTCTTGAAGATAGGTGCGGAGGGAACTGTGCTGAAACAAGGTAGTTTGCTATATCAGCAAACCATGGAGAGAGTACTGAAATAGCAAACAGATGTTCATCGGGCATCTGGTCATCCACTGTTCCATCCTCATCTGCAGACAAATCCAATCTAGATAAAAAGTCAACAACAACATTTTCTCTACCTGGTTTGTCAACAATGGTCAAATCAAACTGCTGCAATAAAAGTAACCATCTAATAATACGAGCATTCACATCTGGTTTATTCATTAAATATCTAATTGCAGCGTGGTCTGTATGTACAAATGTTTGATAGCCTGTGATATAATGTCGGAACTTGTTCAGTGCATGGACCACAGCCAATAATTCTTTCTCGGTTACAGTGTAATTCAGCTCGCTTTGGACAAGTTTTTGCTAACAAAGTAAATGGCATATGGAAGTTTTTGCTCAACTTGTCCTAAAGCTGCACCTATGGCTTTGTTCGAGGCATCAGTGTGGATGTGGAAAGGTAGGGCCCAGTTTGGACCTCTCAGGATTGGGGCTGACACCAACTTGTCCTTTAATTCATTCAAAGCCCTCTGACAATTGTCAGTCCATTTAAACTCCACATCTTTTGCCAACAGGCCAAACAATGGCGAGGACAACTTGCTTAAGTCTTTAATGAATCTCCGGTAATATCCTGCTAATCCCAAGAAACTCCGAACATCCCTTACATTTTGAGGAGGTGGAACCTTCTTGATGAGAGCAATTTTGTTAGGGTCCACCTGTAACCCTTGGCAAGAAATGGTATGGCCTAGCATGGTCCCTTCGGTCATTAGGAATTCACATTTTTCAGGACTAAGGGACAAGTTCATCTCAATGCATTTGGTTAGGACTTTTCCCAGATTGGACAATGCTTCCTGGAAGTTGGCCCCATAAGGAGTGAAGTCATCCATATAGATTTCCACTGCATCATGGACCAGCTCTGAGAAGATGCTCAAGACAGCTCTCTGGAAGGTAGCAGGAGCATTGCATAGCCCAAAGGGAAGGACACGGTAGGCAAAGGTACCCCAAGGACAAGTGAAGGTGGTCCTATCTTGGTCTCCCGGGCTGATTTGTATCTGGTTGTACCCGCTAAACCCATCCAGGAAAGAGAAGAACTTCTTTCCTGCCAATCCATCCAACATTTGATCTATGAAAGGTAGAGGGAAATGGTCTTTCTTGGTAGCTTTGTTCAGTTCTCGGTAGTCCACACAGATTCTCCACTTCCCATTTTTCTTGGGAACCAAGACCAGAGGGGACACCCACTCACTATCTGAGATGGGGTAAATGAATCCAGCATCCAACAGTTTTTGCAATTCTTCCTTGACAATGTCCTTAAGGGCTGGATTCATTCTCCTCTGAGGTTGCCTAACTGGCTTACAATCCTCTTTGATGTATATGTGATGGGTACAGACCGAAGGATGAACTCCTTTCATCTCCTTATAGCTCCAAGCAAAAGCATCTAGGTGACTGGCCAATAGGCTACACAGCTCCTTTTCCTGGGAAGGAGATAGGGAGGAGCTGATCTTCAACGTTCTTTCAGGGCCGAACTCCACACTTTTGACTCTGGGAGTGACAGGGTTTGTTGTACAAAGATCCACTAAGGTGCTGGCTTGGGCATCCTCCACCAATTTTTCTAAGGATAGTGCACTGGAAGGTGGATTCTGGATCAAGGTCTCAATCAAGTCATCCTCGGTTGGGGGGTCTCTTCTAGTGGTATCTAGGGTGCACAAAGGTGCTGAGTACACCTCATCCTCTTCTCCTTCCTCCAACCACAATGGTAAGTCATGCTCTAAGGAGGGTTGGGCAGGAGGGTAGAGGACTAGCTGCTTGGACATAGGACCATTTTTGATGGTCATGTTTCCTGCACGACAACTTATGTAAGCATCTGCAGTGGCTAACCAAGGCCTTCCCAAAATGAGAGGATATCCAGTAAGCTTTGCCTTGGGTTGTAGAACCAAGAAATCTGCAGGGTATTCCCAAGAGTCGATAGAGGCCAAGACATCCTCCACAATCCCTTCAGGAGTCACAGTGGAGCGATCTGCTAGTTGTAGTACTGTCGAGGTCTTCCTCAAGGAACCCTGAAGATTGAGTTTGAGCATAGTATCCCTAGTCATCACATTAATGACAGCCCCCAGATCAATCAAGGTGTGTGGTATGATGGTGCCATTGATGTGGACATCTACTACACGACTCCCAGGATCTAGATACTTCGGGCAGATGACTTGTCCTAACATAAGGTCAGACAGTTGTCCCAAGACATTGATGGTTGAAGCATCTTTCTTTCGCCTGCCTAAGTGTTTGAAACACTTTTCCTTAACCAGTTTGTTGTATATTGGCACATCCTTGATGGCTTGGAGAAGTGGTATTTTCACACACAAATGCTTGAGCTCACCCAGAAGCTCATCCTCCTCTGGGTTGGGTTGTGTGGTGGCTATTAGTATCTCAGGAAAGGGTGGAATAGCTTTTGGTTCACTTTCCTGTTTATCTTCCTCATCCTCTGGGGGAGGAGGTTGGCGATCTGGTAGAGTCTTTCCAGAACGAAGATTGATCTCCTAGATCTCCACAACATAGGTAGGGCATGAGGTTTCCCTAGTGTATACCTACTGGGCCTGTCTATTGTTGGGGTTTGGGTTCGGTTGAGCAGGCATCTGAGGTTGTCTGGGAGGAGCAGGAGGTAATGGCTGAGGTTGAACTGGTGGTGGAGGCAAAATGGCAGGAGGAGTGTTGTACTGGGGCCTCCACCCCGACTGAGGTGCATTCCACTGAGGCTGTGGCTGGGCATGTGAATGATATGAATGAGAAGTAGGTTGAGTAAGGTACTGAGGTGGATAAGACCATGGAGGAGGCATGGACCAGGAAGGATGAGCAGGGGGACCCCAGGAAGGCATAAGAGTCGATTGGTTGGGGCTGTAATAAGCTTGAGGTGCCCCTTGCATCCCCTGCTGGTAAGGTCTAGGTCCTTGTGGCCTCCTTTGGTTGAGGTAGTAGAGAGGTTCAGTGGAAGCTTCTGTCCCTTAGTACATGGCTTTGAATCCAGGTAAGGTTGGACATTGGCTTGTGGGATGGTCCTCCTCACAAACGAAACACACTTCAATCGAATGCAATGGACATTCGTTCTTAGGGTGTCTCCTTGTACATCTAGGGCAGAAGATAGCTAAGGCTCTCTCAGCTTCTTCCTTCTTCTGCTGGATCCTGAATGTGTCCAGCTGCATGGCGATGGTCTGTCTCACCTCACTCTTAAGATCTTCTAATTGATTTGCAAACTCATGCTTGGAGAAAGGAACACCAGCTGAGAGGAGGTTTCCTCTACCACGCTTCCGAGCTGCCCTGGAGTGGTTTCTAAACACAGTCTTGATGTCCTCATAAGGCAGTTGGTAAATGTCCCCCCCAGCTAACATGTGAAGGGTATCTAAGAGGTCTTCAGGGACTCCTCGGAGAAGGACCAACTTGAGGGATTCAGGGTCAAGTGTGCACCTGGCCCGCTTATAGCTAAGTTGGAACCTCTCCTCATAATCCTCTAAGGACTCATCATTTCCCATGGTCATCCGAAAGATTTCTCCCTTGGTTTCCTTGGACCTACAGTAATCCCGGTACTTGGTATTGAAAGCTTGCTGCATCTGAGCCCAAGTAGTGATACTATTTCCAAGTAAGCCCATGAACTAGCGTAATGTTGCATCCTTAAGAGTTGAAGGGAAGAGTTTCAGCTTCTGCTCATCTTCAGTATAGTCATAGGTTCTACAAAGGACAACAAACTCAAACAGGAAGGTATCAGGATCTTCAGTGGTCAGTCCATGGAAGTGAGGTAAAGCGGAGGGGCTAATGTTCTTCATTTTCATCTCTCCATTGGTCTCTTGGATGGGGAAGGCACCTTCTATTCTCTCATCTTCTCTTCCATTGTCAGCCATAGCTTCAGATGGGATGGTCTCTAATTCTTCTTCTGCTATAGGATCTTCGTATATCTCAGGAGGTTCACCTATAGGTTCTTCTAGATCACTGCCACCTAAGAAGAGAGAAGGGTGACTCAGTGATGTGGTGGGGGTTTTGGGTAGGAATTTGCCTGTTTTATCTCGGTTCCTACGAGGCATGAAATGGAAAAGACTTTTTTTTTTATTGCTTTTGCTTTTTTCTTTGGTACCTGCAAAACTGAAACAGATTGATCTACAACTAACTATCTTACTGAAATAAAGATGCAGAATTGACTTGAAAGCATGAAAGAACTAATCTACTTTGCTCAAATGAAATTGCAGGAATGGAAATGCTAGTCTATGCTTGCAGAATTGAAATGCTAATCTACACTTGCAGAATTGAAATGCTAATCTACGCTTGTAGAATTGAAATTGCGGAATTGAAAGGCTAATCTAGGAAAGCAGGAAATGTCTATGCTACTTTTGCAGAATGGAAATGAAATAAACTAATTGGCAGAAGGCAAGAGTAAGAAAATAGAAGAAAAGCAACAATTACTAATACTCTGACACTTCCCTGGCAACGGCGCCAAAAAGATGGTGGGCTCCAGTATTGTAGCAATAATGCTACAACTCCTGGGGCTTCCTATCTCTAATTTTATCAACCCGGTAGTTCGTACAAACTTGGAAGCGACGATGCTGTATGCACAAGTACTAGCTCTTGTCGCAGCTGTCACTTGGTCAGTTGGCACAAGTCCGCTAGGGCTCAAGCCAACTTCTATATGCTCTCAGAAGAAGCTTTCTAAATGATGGACGAAGGCTATCTCAAAGGAAACTAATCTACTTTGCAAAAATGAACTGAAAGCCAACCAAAACATGGAAACCCTAGTAAACCCTAATCTGACTAGCTTAATCTCTATGATGCAATGGTGGGAGTGAAAATGTCTAAGAATGATGTCATTACCTCTAGTGATATGAAATGCATGAACTTAAACTACTTCCATTGAAAAGAACATTGTTTTTGTATTTTTGCTTAAGTGGTTGGAGTGATTATGATTTTGTTTCTTATTAGGGTTTGGCTGTGCAGAGGTCGTGCGAAGGGAGAGAAAGCTTGCGAAAGGTCAGGAGGGCTAGGAGAGGTTCCAGGGGATCCCTAAAATCATTCCACAGGAGTCCACAATGTTCAGAAGCTCGGCAACCGAGTTTGCAGGCTTCTACAGGATGTCTACAGGGGATCCTATAGGAAGCTCGGGATTTCTACAGGAAGTCTGCTAACTTCTACATGATGTGCTATGGTTGGAGTTTTGGGTGATGGAGGAGTGAAGGAGTGGTATGAGTGGATGGGTAAGGTGAAGGAGGAGCTTGTGGTGGCTCAGGGACAGAGATATGAGATGAAGAAAGAGTGGGGAAAGTTGGTTGGTGGATAGAAGAGTGAAAGCAAGGAAAAGTTAAAAAGATGGAGCTACGTGAGAAGTAGAAGGGTTGGAAGGCTAATGAGCTGAACAGGGGTCGAGCAAGTGGCTTCAGGCATGGTTGAGAAGAAGAAGAACACGATAAAGTGATGCTATGCAATGTAAAAGAAACAAATCCTCTATATCTTGCACTAAACCGAGAATTCCATCAACCTATTCTAACTGTGTTATTAAACCAATGAACAACAATGTAAAGTGTGGAGAAAAATCGTGCATGGTGTTGGAATGAAGCAGTAGTGCTCAAGAGCGGAGTGCATGTATGGATCTAAAGTTGAAATGACTGTGTGGCAGCTTGCATGAAAGCATAAGACTGCGTTTTTTGGTGGTTGGTACAGCCCACACCCCCAATCTCTAAACAGAGATGGCAGCGAGTTCACTATCAACCTTTTTTGGATCTCCAATGAATTACAATCCTCCTACACTAATCTAAACAACTAAAAGCACTTGAACTGTAAACTAATCCTACTCAATCACATAAAAGAAATCAAATCAGCAGACTGTAAATTCTAAATGCATATCAAAACAGATTAAATAAAGTGCTGCAAGGAAACAAGTAACAATACAAGGAAGAGGAGGTCTATTTCTGTCAGGTTGGGCCCTAACCTGAGAGCTATAGCTCCCTTAAAAACTCAGAATTGGATCCAAAGCTTCCTGCCTTTATTAAATAATCAAGAGTCTAACATCATGCCAAAACTGGCTTACAAAGAGCAAAAACCGAGCTGTAGCTCGTGCTTAGAAAGTGCAACAGTAGTTCAAAAGTTCAAAAAGCTCCTATCAAAGGCTACGGCCTTCATATTTATACATAATGAAGATCAAGCTGGCTTCCTCCATTCGTGGAGCTTGGCTGTCCAACTGAAAGCTAAACTACTGATCCTGTAGAATCTGTTGGCTGCCTTTAAGCTCGGTGGGGAGAGCTGTTGGAGCTCAGAGATAAGGTGAAAATCACGAGGAAGGTCATCAAGACTGTGGACAACCTCCCTATGAACCCGCAATGTCACCTTTGCTGTCTCCTTGTCTCCATTTGCGTGGTCTTTTGCTCTCTTTAATGCCAAAAAACCTGAAATCATCATGTATTAGCCACATAGATATAATGCCTACCCTTCTTTCTACAAATAACATGAATATACTAAGAAATGAATGCATAAGTGTTAAAAGATGAAGGGTTGAGCAAGGTGAGTAGGCCAAATGAGCCCAAATTGTTACCAAAAATTGGGGCTCATCATCACCCCCCAGCTAAAACATTTGCTCATCCTTGAGCAACTTTGCTCTGGCTCCTTGTCCTTGGTCGAGAACTAGGCTCCAGAATACTCTCCTTCTTTCCTACTTTCGGTGGCTCTGCCTGTTCTGTTCTTGGTGGTGATGAGGGTTCCACTCCTTTCCCCTTCTCTATTTCCTTGACTTTGTGCCAGGCTTTTGAAACCGATTGGTCCAACCTCCCCTTCCAAGCAGTTGTTTTTGGGCTCCCCCTCTCGTAGGTGACCGATATCTTCGAGGGGGATCTCTCACCGGGTGAAGTAGGGGCATCCCCTGTAGTGGTTTGGCTGCTGGGTGGAGGCTGTGGCTTGCCCGTCTTTATCCTGTCACTTCTTCGAGCCTCAAAGTATAGAGGGGTCTCCCTCTTTCTTTTCTCTTTGGGCTTAGAGGGCATGCTGAGGGCGGCCAGCACAACTGCTGCTTCCCTCTCACGAATATCAGCCTTCTTCTCCTTGGGTTTCACTTTGTCAGGGCTTCCTGTAGAAGACCCTGTTTTAGCAATTTTCGGGCTTCCTGTAGAAGACCCTTTTTCAACAGCTTTCGGGCTTCCTGTAGAAGACCCTTTCCCAATTATTTTCGGGCTTCCTGTAGAAGTCCCTTTCTCAATAATTTTCGGGCTTCCTGTAGAAGACCCTTTCTCTATTTTCGGGCTTCCTATAGAAGCCTATTTCTGCTTTCCTGTAGACACAGGTGTCACCACCTTGGCTTTATTTGCTGCATGGGTTTTGCTTTTTGGTTTGTTTGCGGGTGCTGATGAGGTACTTGGGCTGATGTGGACCATCTCAGCTTTGTCCATTCTGCTCTGCAACCTCTTCTCTCTTGCTGACAAGATGGGTGTGTCACCTTTTTCTTGGTCATCCTTTTTCTCATGCTTCTTCTTTTGTTCTTTCTTCTGCACTGTGGTCGGGGTCTTCTGGCCTGTTTCTCTCTTTCCCGCAGCCAATGATTCTTTTTCCTCACTGCGGGAGGAACCACTTTCCTCGGTCAACATCTTTATGTCTCCATCTTTTGTCAAATTTCTGAATGATTCCCATGAGAGGGGAACCTTATATGAATGAAGTGCATCCTCCACAAGAATTTTGATCAACCCATGGTGGGCTACCTGATCTGGTATGCCTTCTTTTAACTTTGTGGCACACTCAATTAAAGACTGTAGCAGGAAATAAGGGATGCTCAGTTTATTTTCTATAGGAAGATCAATCTAGTGCCTCAATTCAGTGAGCAACCTAAAATGATACCCGTACACGATGCTAAAACGGCCTTCAAAGGTTATATACTTCATGATCTGCTAGCTAACTTCATTCCATGGTGGCAACAAACTTGTTCTACGCACCCCATTTTTGTCCTCCGAGCATTCCTCCTTAGGTGGAAAGAATTCTTTCTTGGCCTGCTAGCTCAACTTCCTTTCTTCCTTATCCCACGACAGACCCATTGGAAGTTCAGTAATTCGACTGATATATTGCGGGGTGAGCTTGAGGCTTAGGCCCCTGAAATTCACTGTGGCCAATGTTTTGGATTTCGGCCTCAAGGCTTGTAAAAATTCTTCTGCCACTTCGTCGTCATAACCCTGCAGCTTGTCACAAAAGGATATCCATTGTGCTCGTGTGAAGAGCTCCACCACTTCCTGGTTTTCCCTTAACTTTGATGAATCAGTGGGTTCCCGTCTAATAAACCCACCCGGCATGATAAAAATTATGGTTTTAACTAGAGGTGGCAAATGCGAAGGAAATTTAGCTTACTGAGACAGAGCGTAGAATTACGCTTCTGTCATGCACATAATCCACGAAATTTTATCCCTGAGGACCTTAACACATTTTAATTATACTGACATCCTGTAGAATGACAGTCTATGCACAGCAGACAATACTTGCAACAACTTCCTATGACCAGACTGTAGACGACGATTCTGCCACCTTGAAAACCAATTGCATGGAGAGTTCAGGGTTACCTTTTTAATCTGCCACCTTTTTACGTGAGGAACCCGCCTTCCTGTAGAAACAGCGTTCCTGTAGGAGCAGCTTTCCTGTAGGAGCAGCGCGTGATTTCTGGGAAAGACTGCAGTTGGTCTGCGCTCTCGGCGATGCTTCACAGGCGTTCTGATAGCCAAAGGCTCGGGGTTCCGAACTGCAGAGGGATCCGAATGTTTACTTGAGGTTCAAACGGTGGATGATAAATGCATGCGGGCAATCTAGCCAATTAGATTTGAATCGGCGGAATCCGTGGCGTGGGGGTGAGTTGTCCCCGCCGGACCGTTGGCTGACGTTGCTCCATCATTTGTCTGCGAGTTCACTTACTGTCGATCATCCCCCAGCAGATCCGCCGCCGCCATTCTCGTTAGACTCGTTTTTCCCGACGGGATTTTTCTCACGTGCGTGCTACTCATTCCTTTTGTCACGGCCGCCACCCAAACTTCCGACTGGACCATTAACCGGTCGACGTGGCCATTCAAGTGACCATACCACCATTCAACCCGTTCACCTCACACTTTGCAGACAATTTCAAAGTAAAATTCATGCAATCTGATGGAAGGAAGGGTCGAGACACTTACCTGCGCGGCTGCAACACGATTCTCCAGCTTTTGGACGATGATGAGTGGATCTATCTGCTGCTGATGACTTACACAAGCCCGAAGGTTCATCTTTACAGGCTGCCGCCGATGGATTGGACGCTTCGGTTGCATGCGCCCGCGTTTCATTGCATATGGCCAGTGCTGTGAATGGTATCCACTCTAGCAGGCTTAACTGTTACATGACTCCCGCGGGATGTCTTGTAACAGTTCTTCCTCCTTGGGTGCATGCTGCACGACGAAGGATCTGGCCTCACAATCACGCTCCCGGAGCTTCTAGATGACTGGGATGAATATGGTGTGAGATCTCAGCATTTTTCATCTTTAAAAATTTCTTTCTTCTTGATAGCTCATCGATCTGATTTACTGGTACAGGTAACTTGTTGCATGTCGACAAGGACGGTGGAACAAGGTGACAACAGTGTGCAAGGGTGACAACAGTAGCTTGCATGCGTCCAAACCGATCCTTAACTATTAGATCTCCTCATAAAATGAATTATGGCCCATCCTGAACTTCTACAGGAAGTTTCCTGTAGAAATACAGAGCTTCCTGTAGAAAGTTTGCGCTTCCTGTAGAAAATCTGCATCTTCCTGTAGAAGACTCAAGCCATGATGAAATTGTGCACATACCTTGGAGGAACTGAATATTCTTGGAGGAGGTACTGGTGAGGTTTCTTGGCAGTATGAAAAGGCTCCTTGGCTCTGAGTTGAGAGGCTCCCTCTCCTCCATAGAACACCTGCAATCTGCATGCAATTTCACATTATAAACTTGTTGTCTTTGTCTTTCTTGCTTATTGTTTTTTCTTCTTCTTTTTTTTTTTTTTTGAAAGATAACAGGGGCGCCTCAATGAGGTTTTCACCCTTGCCATCTGCCCTGAGCGCCTCAGAGAGGTTTTCACTCAAGGATCTTTTCAAATTTTTATTTTTTTTTGAAAGACAATAGGGGCGCCTCAATAAGGTTTTCACCCCTACCACCTCCCTTGGGCGCCTCAGAAAGGTTTTCACCCAAGGATCTTTATTATTTATTTATTTTTATTTTTATTTTAGATTCTTCAGGGTATGCCCAAAGCAGAGGCAAAACCCTTCTCTATGACCAACACTGACATCTCCATAGTTTTGATGAACTCTTGTCTTGAGACAGGCTTCCTGTAGATCTTAAATCGATGCCCATTGACAAGCATGGGGATGGCTTCCTCATCAATGGTCCGAATAAGAACAGACCCATTGTCATGACATTTTTCCACTGCATACGGCCCTAGCCATCTGGTTCTCAGCTTCCCCTTGAAATCTTTGTATCTGGAGTCATACAACAAGGCCCAATCTCCCAGCTGGAATTGCTTGTCATGGAGGTGTTGGTCATGCCACACCTTTCTCTGAAGTTGAACCACTTCCGAGTGAAGGAGGGCCTACATTCGGTTCTCATCCAGCCCATTTAGTTGTAATAACCTGTCTTGTTGTGCATGGCTGAGATCTAGGTCCAGCTGAGCTGCCATCCTCAAAGTGTTGTATTCAAATTCAATGGACAGCAAAGCTTTCTTCCCATAGACCAGCTCATAAGGTGTGAAGCCGGTGGTGGTCTTCCAAGTGGTGTTGTAAGCCCATGTGGCTTCAACCAGGCGATCTGCCCAGTCCTTTCTGCTGCTGCTCACCACCTTAGTCAAGATCCCTTCTAATGCTCTATTGGTGACTTCCACCTACCCATTTGCTTGAGGGTGATAGGGGGTGGAAGTCCTACGCTTGATCTTGTGATGAGCTAGTAGATCTTCAACCAGGTTGGAGGTGAACTGGCTCCCTTGATCGGTGACCAGCTCTCTTAGATAGCCAAACTTATAGAAGATGTTTTCTCTTAGGAACTCGGCCACCTTTTCTTCTTTTGCTGCTTTGATTGCTTTGGTCTCTGCCCACTTTGTCAGGTAGTCAGTGCACACAATGATGTAAGACCTTTGCCTCGAAGGAGGGTTGATTGGGCCCACAAAGTCCATACCCCACTTCTCAAATGGCTCAAGAGTCACCTGAGGTTGGAGAGGCATCTCATCCCTTTGGGTCGGTTTCCCCATTCTTTGGCATTGGTCACACTGGCTGACATATCTTCTGACATCTTGATGAAGTGTGGGCCAATAGTAGCCTGCCTGCAGGATTTTGAAGGCAGTTCTCTTTGCTGCAAAATTTCCTCCACAAGGCCCATCATGACAGGTGAGGAAACTTAACTGTAAACTATTTCCTTCTATCAGAACATATCTTGTAAACTATTGGCAAGAATGACCACTCCTCAAACTCTCAAGATAGAACGAAATATCAAGAATAAAAAGGTGCAAGAGATCACATCAAGAAAGAAGAAATGAATCCAACCATATCTTGTAATTTACTGGTCAGAATTACCACTCCTCAAACTAGCAAGATAGAAGGACATATCAAGAAGAAAAATGTTCAAGAAGTGAAAGATCACATCGAGCGTCAAGAAATGAATCTGACCATATCTTGTAAAGGATTGGAAGAAATTACCACTCCTCAAACTCTAAAGATAGAAGGACATATCAAGAAGAAAAAGGTTCAAGCAGTGAAAGATCACATTGAGCATCAACAAGAAGTTCTCCAACTTTTAAAGGATAGCACCACTTCGGTGCAAAATCAAATGAAACAACAGGTAGATCAACATCATAGTGAAAAATGTTTTGATGTTGGTGATTGGGTATTTTTACTGCTACATCTAAAGCAAGCTATTTATGAGAAGTAAATGTGGGCAATACTACATGCACTTAAAAAATGGCCACCTTACCGAATGGGAAGACTCTTCAAGGATGAGGATGTGGAAGCATTGTTTTGTGCTATTTCTATTATCCAACCAGATTGGATAAACGAAGCAAGGGATGAATGGAAGGACAAAGAAGTATGGCAACTTATTCAAAAGTTGCAAAAGATCCCAATTCAAACAATATTGCTAGATATTGAAAAGGAAGGAAAAATCATATTGGAACCTGGAGCAGTCACAAAAACAAGAACCCAACAGCTACGAAATCGATCAATTTCAGAGTATCTCATCAAGTGGAAGAACTTACCCGCTGAAGATTCCACATGGGAGGACAAAATTTTTATACAGAAGCATCAAGAACTACTCAAGCGTTGAGGACAACACTTTTTGAAGGATAGGGGCATGTTAGGCCCCTATTAGTGTAACCCCTTATTGTTATTAGTACAACCCACTTATTATATTGATGTACCCATGTAGTGCCCATATTGTTACTAATGTGCCCCATAGAAGCCCACTATTGTTATTATTGTGCCCTTACATTATTATTGTTATGTCAGCTCTAATTATGTTATGACCCCTTAGACTCCTATATATAGAAAGGAGGTCTTTTCATTTGTATCATCCAAGAATTGTTCATTTATGTAATGTAAAGGAGGTTGCCCCCTCGAAGAGGCTGAATTCTAAGGCGTTGATCTATCTTTTCTATCTTTTCTTGAGCTGGTTTCATAACACAAAGGGACAGTGACAAAATGCTATGTAACACAAGGCGGTGAAACTCTTCAGGCCTTACTTGCTGAAGAACCACTACATAGTCTTCGTCCCCCACCCAGCAGTTTGCATATTGCTAGTACAACAAGAGCTGGAAGAACAACGTGTGAACTGGATGACAGGCTTGCAAGAATATGATCTTGAAATTAAGCCAGTGCACATGATCAAAGGACATGGGCTCTGCAAACTTTCAGCTGAAGTAGTACACACTTTGGAGAATGAAGATGAGCTCGCCGGTTGGGAGCAGGAGATTGAGAACGACACCATACCCTCTCACTTTTGTATCATACAAAAGAGGTGATTGTGCCTAAAAGCCTTAGCATATCAGTCAGTGCACAGAGTGATTTACAGAAATCATAGTAATTGAGTTTTTCTCAGGTGCCTAAAGGCACATGAATTAGTGAAGGTACTTCAAGATCTGAATGACAAACTCACCGAGGGTCACTTTGCAGGAAATACCATTGCACACAAGGTTATGCGAGCAGTCTTTTTTGGCCCACATTATTCAAGGATGTGCATTCCTATGCCCACAAGTACTCGATCTGTCAGTGATGTGCCGACAAAACACGAAGATCAGCAGCCCCATTGCACCCTGCTTCAGTGACTAAACCATTCTAGCAGTGGGGCCTGGACATTGTTGGGGAAATTTTCCCTCATTCGTCAAAACAACACCATTATATCCTAACAACAACTGATTACTTTACGCGATGGACAGAAGCAGTTCTACTCAAACAAGTGAACGATAAGGAGGTCATCTGCTTCCTTTAGCAGGGTATCATCTCACACTTCGGTGTTCTATTATCACTTGTTTTTTATAATGAAAATTATTTTTTGTCTTTGAAACTCTATGAATTTGCATTACAAAATGGTGTTAACACCCAGGTTGTTCCCTATGACTCCCAAGGGAATACGGCCGGGGTAACCACTAACCAATCTTTGGACCACAGTCTCTAGCCAGAATGTAATCAGAGAGGGCTCTCTCTTTATGATTTGTCTCTATGTGAGAGTATTTTAGGCTAGCTATGTTGTTCAGACCTTTGTTTTGTGTTTGGTTGGATAATGTTTCAGTCAAGATATATGTGCTCTCATTAGAATGTTATATGTCATTGGGCAATGGAGTCAGTGGTCCTTTAATTGTTTTGAGGTGCTGTGTGATGCTGTAGTGATGCTGCAGAGCAAGGTTAGTGTCTGAGAAATAAACTTTCATAAAGTGATTGGGTGGGTTCTGTCTAGTTTATGCAAGGCAATTAAGAATCTTACAGTAAACTGTTAGAGAAAGACAATGAGGAAATTGACCTAGGAGCATTTAAGAATTTCTAGGTGATATTCATACATATAGAATTAACAGCTACATGAGAAATTAAGAATTCATGTTCGTGGTTAATTCTGAAGACAAACATTCACAGCAGTAAAAATTGAGTACAAGGTGTAATGAACAAATCTTGCACTATTCTTTTTCTTCACTGCTAGTTTAGTGTAACATGAAAATGATTTGATAAAAACAAGAACAACAAGAATAGAGATTAAGGAAAAAACTTGTTATTTCATCAGACAGCACAGGAATTCTGCATCAAGACATGAATCATCAGCAAGACACCATAGTTCCAGGAAATCACTGAGCTGATCTAGCTCTTTGTATTAAACAATTCTGAAATACAGTCTACATGCCTCAGAGTGAAAAATTACCAACCCCTTATGCGTTACTAAGGGGAGTATATATACAAAGTTTACATAAGAAAATATCTGCATGGAGAGTGAATGCTACATTAATAGCATGCCAACCGCTGGAGTGTAGCAGCTGAGAAAGTTAATGCTGTAATAACTTTTGTTGCCTTAGCTGTCAAAAAATGGTCAGAGCCTGTTGTCTTGGTGGCAGTTGGAGTCGGCTGATGGTACACTGTCAAAATTTGCGCATTTCTTTCACCTTTTGGGCTAGTTGTTGTTGTCTATGTGCTGAGTCACATTTCAGCTGCTTTTAATTATTGACTTTATCATGCTGTTGTCTTGTAGTGACCTGGAGCTGGCAGTGACTGAACAGCTGAAGCTACCGTGGCAGAATTTGAAGCATTGCTTGCCACCAATCCTCTTTGGGCATTTGATGCCTCCTAATCTTTATCAAGGTCCCATCGGCCTCTGTATATCTGTAGAAATTAGGAGGAGTCTCAAAAAGATGATTCACTTCATTCTCAATAAAGAACAGGCCTTCTAATTTGTCATACAAGCTCTGTCCTGAGGGAGGTCTTGTTTGTTCAGATGTACTCCCAGATGCAGTAATCTGATTCTCAATGTATGTTGCCATTCTGTTGGCAAATTGATCCCGGGAGACTAGTTTTCCTGCACCAGTTAGGAGGCTGGGCAGGCCTTTTGCTTGCAGCACTACCAACTTAACTTTGAATTCCTCCACATCTGTTGTGATCTCATAGCACTTCCTCTCCACAGTTTGCACATAGCTCCTGAGAGTTAGCACCTTCTTGGCAGTGAGGACAGCCTCTGTTCTGTTGGGAATGCCTATGGCTGCCAGTTCTTCCTTTTCCTGCTTGTTCAGGAAGTCTATCATTCTGTTGGCCTGCTCTAGTCTGTTTTGCAGCAGTGTTTTGGCCTTATTAATTTCTATTTGTGCTTGGCCCAACAAGTCCATCTGTTCATGCATTGTTTTTATTGATCTCCATTGTTGAGTGATGGATTGGCCTATTTTGGCCCATAGAATCATTTTTATGTCTGCCATGGCTGTTTCTAGATTCAGCTCTTTTTCTAAGGCCTTTATCTTGTCCTTGAGGGCCTTTATCTCTCTGCCATGTTCAGCCACAGTAACCTTCGACTTGTCATACTTGGCATCCAGTTCTGCCAATTTTTCCTTGGCCTTATTTATTTCATTGGCCTGGAGCTCCATTTCTTTGATGGCCCTGGTCAATTCCTCTACACTTTTGCTGGCTTCTGGAGCTGTTGTTGTTCCTGCTGCTTCTGTTGTAGGGGCCACTGCTGCCCCTGAAGTTGCTGTTGTTGTGGAAGTAGTTGGAGGAGCTTGGGAAGTGGATTCTCCCTGTTTATCTTGTAGTGCTCCATCCAGCTCTTTCTCCAATTCCCTGATCCTCTGGTCTTGCTGCATTAGGAGGTCTAGTTGGTCCTCAGCTTGTTTTTCCTTTTGAAGTTCTGCTGTTTGAGGGTGCTCTGTGGGCTGCAGCTTCAACCTCTTCTTTAATGCATTCAGGTCATCATCTTTCTTCTTCATGAGGGCCTTCACACCCGTTGGATCACTAGGATCATGTCCTAGATCAATGATGATCTCCTCAAGAGACTTTATTCTATTGTCTTTGGCCTGAGAGGACATTCTCTCAAAATCCAACTGGGTGTTGGTGTTTTTTAGGGACTCTTTCAGCTCATGGGCCATGGTGGCCTTCTCTACCAAGGTTGCATAGACCATCTCCCCAGCTTGCTTATGGAGTTCAATCTGGTCCATGGGATGTATATCTCTGGCTAGGACCTCCACCCTTGTCTTTACAAAATCTGCAGCTGTCTTAGGCTGCGGCCCTTTGGGCTTAAAGTGGCTGAGGAGCAATTTTTCCTGCTGAATGTCATATACCGACATTAGCCTTTCTTGCTGGGCTGGTGTTGCATCTATGAATTGCTTGTAGACCTCAGCCCTTAGCAGCTCATTCTGAGCTTTTATTTGTTTGAAAGAAGCCTTAGTGCTTTTGGGCTTCTTGGTCTGCTGGGAAGAGGAGGACACCTCTAAGCCAAGTTGTAAACCTTGCTCCTGCTGAAAGGAGCTTGTTCCTATGCGCTGGCTGTCCTCCCTGTTTTTCCTTGAGCTGTCAAGGAATTCTTCAGTGATGTCTTCCACCTCTGGGGAGTCTAGCCTTTGCCTTTTGGCTTCTGTTTGCTGGGAGGATCCACTAAGAGGAGTGGACTCTTCTCTATCTCTTTTTGTACCCCTTTCCTCATGTGCTGGGGTCTGCAAAATTGGGGCAGTCAATGGCTCAGTTTGAGGTGGTGGTGTTTGCATTATTGAAGCTGCTGGCAGCCCAGTTTGCCCTTGCTATTGTTCTGGATGCTGCTCTGTTTGTTGCCCTGTTTGCTGCTCTGTTTCAGGAGCAGGCTTTTCTTTCACTGTTTCCTCCTCTGCACCCATTATGCCTTTGCCTTTGTCTGTCACCGGTGCTGATGTAGAGGGTGCCTGTGGTGCAGTCCTTGTGGCCAAGGTCCCTTCTTCTGCTGAGTGAGGCCGTTTGAGGGGTACCTGCTACACAGAGTCTAGGTCAAAGGTCTTTTCAAGCTCCATCATATTCTTAAGCATTATTTCATCTTCAGTCAGCTTTCCAACTAAAGTACCCTGTAGCCATTCTTGCTGGTTGGCATATTTCTCAATATGTGAGTATTGACAATGCCTATAACCTAGGAGTCTGTATTTGGTTCTTCTTGCAGAGATGACGCTCTCAGGGTCATAAGGGACCCACCGGAAACTGTATGACAGTTTATATTTGTCCTTGAGGATGAGGTCAGCATCTTCCCATCCTTCTTTTTTATTCATGATAAATGGGCCCAACTGGTGTTTGAACTTGAGGTGAGCCTTCTTCCTGGAGCTGTGAAAATGGGTGAGGTCAGACTGAATCAATTGCCTATAATATTCCAAGGCAAATATCCTCATGGGCACATACTTTGGGAGTCTGAAAGGACAGAGCTCACAGCCATAGACCCTGATGACTGTGTGTTCCTCATATAGGTACCAATCACCTATTTTACATTTCTTAGAGAGCTGCAGAGCCTTCTGTATCTCTGTTGACATTCTGGGAGGAGGGGACCTCATTAATAGGCAAGAGAATGGATACACAAATTGGTCAACAAACTCACAATAGGAATATAGCGAGTTTGTGACATTGTGATAGACAGAGGTCCAGAAGATGACAGATCTTCTTTCCCCTCTATAATCCAACTTTTTGATATAGCATGGAAAAGCCTCAGTCTGATAATACATGAAGAGATGATAAATGTAGGCTGAGTACCTGAAGACACCTTGCCTGTCTACTTTGCTCAGCTGATCATGAATTTTATTAGCAATGAACTTGGCAAAGTTGTATTTGCGGGCAGGGGGTTGGCCTGGGCTATAAACAGCCAGCAATACTAGCATGGTTTGGTCCACATGCTCACTGGTGCTGTACCCCAGCACATAAGCAATCATGTCCAGGAGTAATCTGCCTACTTTAGTGAAGTGGACATCCAAGTAAGGAGGTGGCCCTGTAGGCTGGCACTCAGGTCTCATGAATGTCCTGGTGACCCTTTGAATCTCCTCACTGGTCATTTTGGTTCCAGTGTCCAGCAGATAGTTCATAGAGAATGGGAACAACAGCTCTGTCTGGTCAAAATGCAGCATTTTATTGATGGTCTCAGGATTAATGTAGAAAAGGACCCTCCCAGATGGGGTGCTGATGGCCCTGTGGTACACATCATAGTTCTCAGCACATAGGCGAATGATTTCAGGAAATACATTCACAGAGGGGAGACAATAGTATGGCAGGTTTGATTCCCAGATGCCATATGTGTCATGAACCATCAGATAGTCCTCTCTCAGTTGTCTGAAGGTTTGCAGAAAATCTCTGCTTCCCACATAGTCTTCGATAAGGTAGTCCTGGTCAGCAAGAGATAAAGACTGCAGGTCTTTATTGGGTGGATTCAATGGAGCAACACTGAGAGCTGTGGGTACAGGGGTAGCCATTGTATGGTTTGATTTTGAGTGATATGAGTGCACTGGTTTGCAAAACTTTTAAGAGCTTAGGTGATAGGCCTACTGTGGACTAAGTCTGAAATGCTTTTTGTAGTGAAAACACAGGCTTGCTTCTGCAGTCTTGGTAGGTTCACAGAGATAGTGAATTGCTAGGGGTGAACTGCAGAGGGTGAGTGAGATTTACTTTGGTGGAAAGGAGCTGCTGGTCTACACCCGGCAAAAGGGAACAATGTCGGGCACCTTGAAGATAATTTCACAGTTTTGGCCCGCGAATTCCTTGTTTGAATGCTGAATTTCTGGTTCTGAGGGTAAGCAGGTTGACTTGGCTCACTTTAGGTAGTAGGTGCAGAGTTTATATGGAATTCAATAGGTGCTTTAATGGCAATTTACAGAAAGATGGTATGCATGGGCCAAACAGAGGAATTACGGTGAATACCTGGATGAAATGCTTGAAAAGCCTGCAGGCCGAACTCTGGAGGTTGAGTTGATGAATCTGAGCGGTTGGATTTTGAATTTGGAGGTCTGGAGGTGCTTTGGCAGCTGCAACGGCTATCTCTTCCTTTACGCGAAAATGACATAAAAACTGCCCAAAACATGACTTTAACGACAAAATTCGGAAAATATGGGTAATTGGCGCCTTTCCGCCGATGACGTCAGCATGACATCATGGCGGGCCCGGGTACGGAGGATGACGTGGCTGCTAAGGTGTAGGCCAGGGTGGCAGGACACGGTGGCGGGTGGATAAGGTGGCAGGGCTACGTGGAGGATCATATGGCACGGGGGTGGAGGAGGGCGCTACGTCATGCTGACGTAGTGATGACGTAAGGGAAGGCGGTAAAGGAACGGTGGTAAGCGGGTTCCCCGCACAACCTTTGGGCAAAGGCGGTATCGAGGAGGGGGGCTCCGAACAACCCCACCGCCTGCCATGCGTCCCTTGTACAGGGCGGAAAACCACTTTCCCCGGACGCTAAAGGTCGGCAGGTCGGGGAGTGAAAATTACCGCCCACCGTTAGATCTGGGCGGCGGAGATCTGACGGCTGGCGGGTCCTCCGACAGATCGTGCAGGTTGGGGGGTCCCGCTGGCCTATTAAAATATTAAATTAAATATTTTCGGGCGGAGAACCTTAGGGTTAGGGGTTTTTGCATGTGTTCTGGGGATTTTTGGGTTTTTCAAGGGTTTTATAAGGGAAAAGAGGTTTTTAGGAGTGGGTTTAGCAGGGGGAAAGGGGTTTTCTGTGTTTTTTGAGCAGAGGGAAGGTGAGGGCTTAGGGGAAAGGTTGTTGCTCATAACCAGAGGTTAGAGCAGCCCCAAGACAGGGTTGACCACAGCCCCTGGTGGACTGAAGTCTCCCTAAACAACTTATTTAGCTATAGTGCCAAAGGGGGGGATATTTATACCATGTTTGGGGTTTATACACCATGGTGTTATAATAGTAGGGAAAGGGCATTTTAGGGGATTTAGATAATAGAGGTTAGGGGTTAATATGAACAAGGAAAGTGAATGAGGAGTGATTTCATCAAGTGTATTTGAAAGCTACTTAGTTTAGGGAGTAGATCAAAATGAAAAGATTTTTAGACAAGAAATGTGGCTTTTAAAGGAACAAGAACCACCATAAAACCTCAGATCTTTTCATCAATATCCATGGATGAAGGGATGTTAGCAATAAGAGTGAAAGGGGGAGTTTGGGAAGTTAGACATGCTTCCTTTCTTTGCTGCAACCTGATAGAGAAGAGGAGCTTCTCAACCATTGATTTTCCTTTGTGGGCATTTCAGCACACATTTATTTGGAAGGAATGATATTTCTGCAACCCCAACTGCCTACCCATCTACTTGCCTAGCATTTTTTGTTTCTTCTTGGAGGGTGCACTTGGACTTGCAGACCCTTATTTGCCTTTTCTTTTCTTTGGCTTTTTCCTTTTGATTTTCTATCTACTGCTACCCTTATTTCTTCCAAGGTCCCAGATTATGCAGTTGGGAGCCTTACTTCTCTACCTAAGATACTTGTCTGCCAAGATTAAACAGTTTGGACAGACTTCTTTCTCTATTCTACAACTGAAAATTTAAAACATGGCATGATCCAGATTAGGCTGTTGGACCATCCATCAAAATTTAGACAACATCAAGCTATATACACAGATTGTTTTCTCTTGGAAATATGTGATCTTTGCATGATCAAAGCAAAGCATATTTGGAACTTTTCATTGTCAATCATGAAATATAAAACCTATTGGTATAGGTAGCTAACAGTGGCTCCACATGGGGATGGTTTTTCATTTGAAAGACCAAGAATAGCAGGTCAGAATGCCTTGGCCCTTGACTGCTTTTACCAAACTTGAAGTATGCTGCTTTGAAATGCAAAATTGTGCTCTTCTTTCTTGGTAGATCTCTGAACCTATTTACCTTTTGCTGATAGTTAATAAAACTTGAGAAACTGCATTTTTACATCTTAACAAAAATAATATATACATCTGGATATGTACAAGGGAAACTCAGGCTGCACTTATGGGTAGCAGTCAAAATAGTGCTTCAGCATCCTGCCATTCACAGGACCTTCATCCAAATCAGTTTCATTAAGACTTTTAAGGAAATAAGTGTTGTTTCCTTGTACTGCTTGGACAACAAATGGTCCTCTCCAAAGGGAATCAAATTTTCCATGTTTTCCCTTATCCTCTCTTCTTGAATCCCACTTGAGGACTTTGTCACCAATGTTGAAATCTTCTGCCTTAGTTCTCCTATCAAAGGCCTTCTTTAATTTTTCTTGTAGAACTTGAACTCTGCTGAAAACTTGATCTCTAGTTTGCTGTAAACATATTATTTGATTGATCCTTCTTTGCATATCATTTGGTTCAGCTTGGCTTTCTTGAAGAAGTTTCATAACAGGCACCCCTAGTGATGAAGGGAATTTGGCTTCTAATCCATAAACCAACTCATATGGGCTGGTCCCAATTGATCTCTTGGTTGTTAGTCTATCTGCCCATAGAGCATTCACAAGCTTCTTATGCCAATTCTTTTTGTTCTCTTCTAGCACTTTCTTTATAATGTTTACCAGGCTTTTATTTGATGACTCAGCAAGGCCATTTCCTTGGGGATAGTATGCAGTAGAATGGCCCAAGGTAATGTGAAATTTATGGCAGAAATTCACCATCTTCTTGGATCTGAAAGCAGCAGCATTGTCTGTTATTATTTTGTCAGGACAACCAAATCTAGCCAATATGTTATTCTCCAAAAACTGAATGATTGTTGAATCATTTGCTTGTCTGCATGGAGCAGCTTCAATCCACTTGGTGAAGTAGTCTGTGGCTGTTAAGATCCATCTATGTTGGCCTGAAGATGAGGGATGAATTTCCCCAATGAAATCCAAGCCCCATTGTTGAAAAGGTCTCTCTGTTGCAATAGGCCTCAAGGGAAGTGGCAACAACTGTCTCTTTCCCTCAAACACTTGACATTTATGACATGAGGTGGTGAATTTCTTGACATCAGAGAACATGGTGGGCCAGTAGTAACCAGCCCTTAGTATTTTGTCCACAGTGGACTTCCAATATAAGTGTCCACCACAGTCACCTGCATGAAATTCTTTTATGATATTGTCAGTTTCATTCTCAATTAGGCAGTTCAGCAATATCCCTTCATGGTTTTTCCAAAATAAATTTCCATCCATAACACAGAATTTAGAAGCTTTCATTTTTAAGAACCTACATTTAGTTCTGGACAATCCTGGGGGAGCACACAGGTTTTGCAATACATAACATATATCAGAGTACCAAGGGGATTGTTCAAAGGCTACATTGATCTTTGGAGTCGCCAGCTCCGGTTCACTGTCCAGCTAGTTGATGTCTAAGGCTTGGAAGTTTGCTTCTGTCATTAGTTTGGCCAAACCTTGCCCTTTTATTAGTTTTGTAGGTTTTATCTCAATATCAAATTCCAAGATGTTGGCAATCCATTTTCCTCTTCTGCCCTCTAGGTTTTCTTGAGTGAGTATGTCTTTTACAATAGGACTTGGCACATATGCTATAACATGTGAATAAAGGATGTAAATCCTAAAGTCTTTGATGGCTTTGACCAAAGCATAAGCTTGCTTTTCCATGATTTGATATTTTAAAGGTGCATCTCTAAGAGCTCTGCTAAAGAAAGCAATTGGCTTCTCATTTCCTTGGTCATCTTTCTGTAACAAAACAGCAGCAATAGTATGCTGGGAGGCAAAAGAGAAAATGATAAATTCTCTGTCAAATTGAGGATTGGTCAAGACCGGGGTTTGGGTAAGGGCCAGCTTTATACCTTCAAAGGCTTGATTTGCTTCAACTGTCCATTTCACTTTTGAATCTTTCTTTAGCATGTTATTTAGTAATCTGATTAATTCTGCTAAGTTTGGGATAAACCTTCTCAAGAAATTGATTTTTCCCAAAAATCCCTGCAATTCTTTGATATTTCTTGGGTGGGGCATTTGTAGGATAGCTTGTATCCTGTCTGGATCAATTCTTATGCCATCCTTTGAAATGATATGTCCTAACAGCTTACCTTCTTCCAAACCAAATAGAGACTTCTTGGGATTCAGGGAAATTCCATATTTCCTACATGTTAAGAAAATCTGCCTCAAGTGTTTTAAATGTTCTTGGTCAGATTTTGAGAAAGGTGTGAGGTCATCTAAGTAAATGACTAAAAAGTCATGAATCTCCTTTGCAAAAGCAATATCCATTGCTCTTTGAAAAGTTGCCCCTGCATTTTTCAGCCCAAAAGGCATTTTTACATATTTGAAAGTTCCCCATGGGGTTGTAAATGCAGTTTTGTCTTGATCATCAGGGTGCACCAGGATTTGATTGAACCCTGAGAATCCATCAAGTAATGAGATCCTTGAGGCCCCTACTACTCTTTGGAGAATGTGATCCATCTTGGGTAAGGGATAGTTGTCTTTGAGGGATACTTGGTTCAAATTTCTTAGATCCACACACAGCCTTATTTCACCAGTTTTCTTTCTTGTAGGGACTAAGTTTGAAATCCATTCAGAGAATCTGATAGGTGCTATGATGCCTGCCTTGAACATTTTCTGTACCTCTTGTTCCATTGCTGGGAGAAGCATAGGATTGATTCTCCTCAATTTTTGTTTAAAGGGTTTTTGATCAGGCTTGAGAGGGATAGTATGCTGGATAACAGAGGTATCATAGGACTTTAGGTCCTCATAACTCCATGCAAAAACATCCTGGAACTCTTTAAAGAGGTCAATGTATTTAGGCTTTTGATCAGGAGGTAGAGATGCAGACAATTTTATTATTTTGGGTTTGTCAATGGTACCAATGTTGCATTCTTCAATGGCTGCATTTAAGGGCTGCATTTTTGGTTTTCTGGGAATATCATTTGAATCAAAGATGTCCTCTAGTGGAGTTAGGCCTGTTGGTAGAAAATTGTCTTTCAGCTCTATGATTTCAGTTTCAGCATTGGCCACTTCTTCACAACTGATTGGTTGAATTTGCTGAATGTTTTCCTTGTTGAAAATAGTTGGATTTAGCATTTGTTTTGCTGTTCTAGGTGATATTGGGTGGTTGATCTGTTCAAACTGTATTTGTGATTGACTTGCTTTGTCAAGTATTTGTGATTGACTTGCTTTGTCAGTGTCAATATTTAATCCTGCAAATTCTTGTTGCAGCGTTAAAAAATTGTTTATTTGCATATCATCCTCAAATACTTGCCAATCTTTAACATTGTTTGGAATGGAGGGTCTATGTTTTATCTCAGCTGTGAAACAATTGTTAGGTTCCAATGGTAATTTGCAAGTACTAGCAAATGTGGCCAAACTATGAGCATGCAGATTGTGGGTTCTAGGAATTTTAGTGATTTGGAATTCAGAGAAAAAGTTTAGTACTTCAGCAACAGCAGACCTATAAGACCTTAGTCTTTTGTCATTTGTGACAAAATTTCCCTTCACTTGTTGAATAACTAAATCTGAATCACCCATGATTGAAACCCTGGCAGCTTGCAAGAACTTTACTAACTTGAGGCCTAGTAAAAGAGCTTCATATTCTGCCATGTTATTAGTACATCTGAAGTTTAATCTATAGGCTCTGCCTTCTGCATGACTGTTTTCTTTATTGTGTACCCAAACTCCAGCTCCTGCCCCTAATTTGTTGACTGAGCCATCAAATTCAAGGAACCATAGAATATCTTGTTGTGAAGGAGATTTAATGATTTGTTCATGGACTGGCAATGTAAGTTGAAGTTCTGGTGTTTCATCTGGCTTGTCTTCTAAGACAGTCTCATCATTTGATTGAATATGCTTGACAACTAGAGCAGCAGCAGTGTCTAGCAATTGATTGACTGTTGTTTCATTGGTGGTAGTTCTTTCATTAGTGTCTTCCTCTTGTATGAGTATCTCGGTTTCAACATCATTATCTGAAAGAGTTGTATTATCATTGAAGAGAATGTATGAGTCTATGTCTGAATGGACAACATATATGGGAAAGTTTTGAGGCTTTTCTTCACTGCTGACCATGTATTTCATGAGTGTTTCTCTGTATAGTCTTTTTGGTTGCCCAAAAACAGAGATGGTGGCATATGACATGTCTAATTGTAGGGAACCTTGGAGTTTAGCTCCCCATGATCTTGATAACAGCATCCCATACTTAGGTGGGATATCAGCAACTACTACATCCATTAGAATTGTTTTGTTTGGATATTGAACCAGAGACACACATAAATCTTTTATGAGACCTAAACACTTGACTTGGCTGGAGTCAAAGGAAAACAGGTCCTTGTATGGTCTTGTTATATCTAGATTCAATCTCTCCATGACTGCTTTTGGCATGAGATTGTGAGAGGCACCTGAGTCGAACATTGCATTATGTAATATTTTATCATGAATATGTAAGCTGACATAAAAAGGTAATACCCCTGTGACTACTGTTTTTCCATCCACTTCTGGGCCAAATAGTAATTCTGGGGTATCATCCAACACATTAACATCATCTTTGTTGCTAGTGAGTTGAAGGGACTTCTTGATCTGTTGTTTATAGATGTCATGCTTGGCTAGTTCTGAGAGAGGAATTGCTATCTTTAGTTTGCCAATTTCAGTTTCTAGATCAAAGGGTTTTTCAGATTGGGTCTTAGGGTTATGGATAACAGTCCTTTCCTTGTTCCCTAAATCTTCTTCTTGGTTCTTATCTTGATTTTGGGACTTGTCTTTTTTACTCATCTCTTGAGGAGTAGTATTTAAATTAGGGTGAGAGGATGAAGTAGCCATAGGCTGCTGTTTTAAGGACAATGGTTCAGTGATCTCTTCAATAATTACTTCTTCTGCAGGTGAATTTGTTTTGTCATTAGGCTCTGTGACTATGGCTCCTTTAGGCTGCTGATTATCCTTTATCTTTTCAGGCTGATTTACATTCACAGTTCTGCTCCTTAGCTTGTATTGTTTATGGACTTCATAAACAGCAGTGTCATAGCCTTGTTTAAAGTCAAAGGATTCACCTGATTTAGTTTGGAACAGTTTGATTTCATCATCCTCATGATCTTCTTGTGTTAAGAAAACTTGACTTTCACCATCTAGACCCATCAAATTAATTTGAGAATCTTCATTGGGTTCAGTTGATGTGGAAGTCTCTGCATAATTTTCTTGGAAAGGGGGTCTTATGTCTTGATCAGCACTAGGCTTGCCAATGCCTGGGTTTTGAGTTCTCCTAAAATTTGGATTCCTAGGAGGGTTGTTTTGTGGTGCTTCCCATGATGATTTTCTCTCAACCGATTCCACTCTATCACCCAATCTTTTCATTCCATTGAGTATTGCATCCAGCTTTTGATCAAAAGCAGAGGGTTCTTCTTTGAAGGTTGTTCTCTTTTCCAACCTTGCTCTGTTTCTTTTGGCAATCAGGTTAGCTTCCACTGTGACAGCAACCTTTTGGGCCTCTGCAAGGGTTTGAGGGTCTCTCTCCTTTAACTGATAGGCCATGTCAGGGTCAAAACCATCAGGGAATTTGTACAAAGCTAAATCAGGCGGGGGTCTTAAATTTTGTGGGATTGCATTATATACATTGTTGAATCTTGCACAATACTCCAAAACAGTCTCTTGGGGACCTCTTTTGATAGTGTCATATTCACCAAGTATGTGCAGAGGATCCTTCTTCTTCTCCCATCTGCTGGTAAAGGCTTGATAAAGCTCATCAGGAGTTGTGATGGAATTTGCATTCAGAGATCTAAACCAAGTCCTTACATCCCCAGTTAGGCTTTGAACAAACATCCTCATTCTCACACTGTCATCATCTATTTCATAGGTCTCAAAATGGTCTTGCATCCTTTTGGCATGCTGAACAGCTGTCAAAGGGCCAGTGGAGTCAAAATATGAGATTTTGGTTTGGTAGTCTTGGGGTAGAGCTGCAGCATTAGCTGGTATTTGCAAGGGTGCATATCTGTTAGCCATATTCACAAGGTTTGGGGGATTTACAGGGGCAACTGGGATAAAAGGAACGGTGTGTACTACAGGGGTAACAGGTGTGGTAGCACCTAGAGTGTTGGTCAAGGGGATATGTGCAGTGGGTGAAGGTGTGCCGGAAGGGCTTTGAGATGTAGATGGTGAACTGGGGGAGACAGGGGTAGAGCGAAATAGAACCTTAATAGGGGTTGGGACTGATTCAGGATGAACTGTCTCAGGACTCAAATTACTAGGATCTTCCTGCCTTTGCTGCTTTCTAATTATTCTAGGGATTATATTAGGATTTTCAAAAACAGCTGGTGGGTTTGGGTCAGGGTTTGACCTAGTGTGTCTGGTTTCCCTTTTAGGAGCCAGTTTCTAAACTTCTTTTTGGTATTTTGCAGAATATTTTTGTGTCTACAGAGGTCAGACAAGATTTTGAACTTACTGTATATTTTCCAAAGCTAGCAGCAAAGGGAATGAGCAGCTTTCAAGAGATAAACAAAAATTAGAAAATCTTGAGGAACTCCCCAGTGGAGTCGCCAATTATGTTAACACCCAGGTTGTTCCCTATGACTCCCAAGGGAATACGGCCGGGGTAACCACTAACCAATCTTTGGACCACAGTTCTAGCCAAACTGTAATCAGAGAGGGCTCTCTCTTTATGATTTGTCTCTGTGTGATAGTATTTTAGGCTAGCTATGTTGTTCAGACCTTTGTTTTGTGTTTGGTTGGATAATGTTTCAGTCAAGATATATGTGCTCTCATTAGAATGTTATATGTCATTGGGCAATGGAGTCAGTGGTCCTTTAATTGTTTTGAGGTGCTGTGTGATGTTGTAGTGATGCTGCAGAGCAAGGTTAGTGTCTGAGAAATAAACTTTCATAAAGTGATTGGGTGGGTTGTGTCCAGTTTATGCAAGGCAATTAAGAATCTTACAGTAAACTGTTAGAGAAAGACAATGAGGATATTGACCTAGGAGCATTTAAGAATTTCTAGGTGATATTCATACATATAGAATTAACAGCTACATGAGCAATTAAGAATTCATGTTCGTGGTTAATTCTGAAGACAAACATTCATAGCAGTAAAAATTGAGTACAAGGTGTAATGAACAAATCTTGCACTATTCTTTTTCTTCACTGCTAGTTTAGTGTAACATGAAAATGATTTGATAAAAACAAGAACAACAAGAACAGAGATTAAGGAAAAAACTTGTTATTTCATCAGACAGCACAGGAATTCTGCATCAACACATGAATCATCAGCAAGACACCATAGTTCCAGGAAATCACTGAGCTGATCTAGCTCTTTGTATTAAACAATTCTGAAATACAGTCTACATGCCTCAGAGTGAAAAATTACCAACCCCTTATGCGTTACTAAGGGGAGTATATATACAAAGTTTACATAAGAAAATATCTGCATGGAGAGTGAATGCTACATTAATAGCATGCCAACCGCTAGAGTGTAGCAGCTGAGAAAGTTAATGCTGTAATAACTTTTGTTGCCTTAGCTGTCAAAAAATGGTCAGAGCCTGTTGTCTTGGTGGCAGTTGGAGTCGGCTGATGGTACGCTGTCAAAATTTGCGCATTTCATTCACCTTTTGGGCTAGCCATTGTTGTCTATGTGCTGAGTCACATTTCAACTGCTTTTAATGCTGACTTTATCATGCTGTTGTCTTGTAGTGACCTGGAGCTGGCAGTGACTGAACAGCTGAAGCTACCGTGGCAGAATTTGAAGCATTGCTTGCCACCAATCCTCTTTGGGCATTTGATGCCTCCTAATCTTTATCAAGGTCTCATCGGCCTCTGTATATCTATAGAAATTAGGAGGAGTCTCAAAAAGATGATTCACTTCATTCTCAATAAAGAACAGGCCTTCTAATTTGTCATACAAGCTCTGTCCTAAGGGAGGTCCTGTTTGTTCAGATGTACTGCCAGATGCAGTAATCTGATTCTCAATGTATGTTTCCATTCTGTTGGCAAATTGATCCCAGGAGACTAGTTTTCCTGCACTAGTTAGGAGGCTGGGCAGGCCTTTTGCTTGCAGCACTGCCAACTTAACTTTGAATTCCTCCACATCTGCTGTGATCTCATAGCACTTCCTCTCCACAGTTTGCACATAGCTCCTGAGAGTTAGCACCTTCTTGGCAGTGAGGACAACCTCTGTTCTGTTGGGAATGCCTATGGCTACCAGTTCTTCCTTTTCCTGCCTGTTCAGGAAGTCTATCATTCTGTTGGCCTGCTCTGGTCTGTTTTGCAGCAGTGTTTTGGCCTTATTAATTTCTATTTGTGCTTGGCCCAACATGTCCATCTGTTCATGCATTGTTTTTATTGATCTCCATTGTTGAGTGATGGATTGGCCTATTTTGGCCCATAGAATCCTTTTTATGTCTGCCATGGTTGTTTCTAGATTCAACTCTTTTTCTAAGGCCTTTATCTCTCTGCCCTGTTCAGCCACAGTAACCTTCGACTTGTCATACTTGGCATCCAGTTCTGCCAATTTTTCCTTGGCCTTATTTATTTCATTGGCCTGGAGCTCCCTTTCTTTGATGGCCCTGGTCAATTCCTCTACACTTTTGCTGGCTTCTGGAGCTGTTGTTGTTCCTGCTGCTTCTGTTGTAGGGGCCACTACTGCCCCTGAAGTTGCTGCTGTTGTGGAAGTAGTTGGAGGAGCTTGGGAAGTGGATTCTCCCTGTTTATCTTGTAGTGCTCCTTCCAGCTCTTTCTCCAATTCCCTGATCCTCTGGTCTTGCTGCATTAGGAGGTCTAGTTGGTCCTCAGCGTGTTTTTGCTTTTGAAGTTCTGCTATTTGAGGGTGCTCTGTGGGCTGCAGCTTCAACCTCTTCTTTAATGCATTCAGGTCATCATCTTTCTTCTTCATGAGGGCCTTCACACCCGTTGGATCACTAGGATCATGTCCTAGATCAATGATGATCTCCTCAAGAGACTTTATTCTATTGTCTTTGGCCTGAGAGGACATTCTCTCAAAATCCAACTAGGTGTTGGTGTTTTTTAGGGACTCTTTCAGCTCATGGGCCATGGTGGCCTTCTCTACCAAGGTTGCATAGACCATCTCCCCAGCTTGCTTATGGAGTTCAATCTGGTCCATGGGATGTATATCTCTGGCTAGGACCTCCACCCTTGTCTTTACAAAATCTGCAGCTGTCTTAGGCTGCGGCCCTTTGGGCTTAAAGTGGCTGAGGAGCAATTTTTCCTACTGAATGTCATATACGGACATTAGCCTTTCTTGCTGGGCTGGTGTTGCATCTATGAATTGCTTGTAGACCTCAGCCCTTAGCAGCTCATTCTGAGCTTTTATTTGTTTGAAAGAAGCCTTAGTGCTTTTGGGCTTCTTGGTCTGCTGGGAAGAGGAGGAAACCTCTAAGCCAAGTTGTAAACCTTGCTCCTGCTGAAAGGAGCTTGTTCCTGTGCGCTGGCTATCCTCCCTGTTTTTCCTTGAGCTGTCAAGGAATTCTTCAGTGATGTCTTCCACCTCTGGGGAGTCTAGCCTTTGCCTTTTGGCTTCTGTTTGCTGGGAGGATCCACTAAGAGGAGTGGACTCTTCTCTATCTCTTTTTGTACCCCTTTCCTCATGTGCTGGGGTCTGCAAAATTGGGGCAGTCAATTGCTCAGTTTGAGGTGGTGGTGTTTGCATTATTGGAGCTGCTGGCAGCCCAGTTTATGGTAGGACAGTTTGCCCTTGCTGCTGTTCTAGCTGCTGCTCTGTTTTCTGCTCTGTTTCAGGAGCAGGCTTTTCTTTCACTGTTTCCTCCTCTGCACCCATTATGCCTTTGCCTTTGTCTGTCACCGGTGCTGATGTAGAGGGTGCCTGTGGTGCAGTCCTTGTGGCCGAGGTCCCTTCTTCTGCTGAGTGAGGCCGTTTGAGGGGTACCTGCTGTACAGAGTCTAGGTCAAAGGTCTTTTCAAGCTCCATCATATTCTTAAGCATTATTTCATCTTCAGTCAGCTTTTCAACTAAAGTACCCTGTAGCCATTCTTGCTGGTTGGCATATTTCTCAATATGTGAGTATTGATAATGCCTATAACCTAGGAGTCTATATTTGGTTCTTCTTGCAGAGATGACGCCCTCAGGGTCATAAGGGACCCACCGGAAACTGTATGACAGTTTATTTTTCCTTGAGGATGAGGTCATCATCTTCCCATCCTTCTTTTTTATTCATGATAAATGGGCCCAACTGGTGTTTGAACTTGAGGTGAGCCTTCCTCCTGGAGCTGTGAAAATGGGTGAGGTCAGACTGAATCAATTGCCTATAATATTCCAAGGAAAATATCCTCATGGGCACATACTTTGGGAGTCTGAAAGGACAGAGCTCACAGCCATAGACCCTGATGACTGTGTGTTCCTCATATAGGTACCAATCACCTATTTTACATTTCTTAGAGAGCTGCAGAGCCTTCTGTATCTCTGTTGACATTCTGGGAGGAGGGGACCTCATTAATAGGCAAGAGACTGGATACACAAATTGGTCAACAAACTCACAATAGGAATAGGGCGAGTTTGTGACATTGTGATAGACAGAGGTCCAGAAGATGACAGATCTTCTTTCCCCTCTATAATCCAGCTTTTTGATATAGCATGGAAAAGCCTCAGTCTGATAATACATGAAGAGATGATAAATGTAGGCTGAGTACCTGAAGACACCCTGCCTGTCTACTTTGCTCAGCTGATCATGAATTTTATTAGCAATGAACTTGGCAAAGTTGTATTTGCGGGCAGGGGGTTGGCTTGGGCTGTAAACAGCCAGCAATACTAGCATGGTTTGGTCCACATGCTCACTAGTGCTGTACCCCAGCACATAAGCAATCATGTCCAGGAGTAATCTGCCTACTTTAGTGAAGTGGACATCCAAGTAAGGAGGTGGCCCTGTAGGCTGGCACTCAGGTCTCATGAATGTCCTGGTGACCCTTTGAATCTCCTCACTGGTCATTTTGGTTCCAGTGTCCAGTAGATAGTTCATAGAGAATGGGAACAACAGCTTTGTCTGGTCAAAATGCAGCATTTTATTGATGGTCTCAGGATTAATGTAGAAAAGAACCCTCCCAGATGGGGTGCTGATGGCCCTGTGGTGCACATCATAGTTCTCAGCACATAGGCGAATGATTTCAGGAAATAGATTCACAGAGGGGAGACAATAGTATGGCAGGTTTGATTCCCAGATGCCATATGTGTCATGACCCATCAGATAGTCCTCTCTTAGCTGTCTGAAGGTTTGCAAAAAATCTTTGCTTCCCACATAGTCTTCGATAAGGTAGTCCTGGTCAGCAAGAGATAAAGACTGTAGGTCTTTATTGGGTGGATTCAATGGAGCAACACTGAGAGCTGTGGGTACAGGGGAAGCCATTGTATGGTTTGATTTTGAGTGATATGAGTGCACTGGTTTGCAAAACTTTTAAGAGCTTAGGTGATAGGCCTACTGTGGACTAAGTCTGAAATGCTTTTTGTAGTGAAAACACAGGCTTGCTTCTGCAGTCTTGGTAGGTTCACAGAGATAGTGAATTGCTAGGGGTGAACTGCAGAGGGTGAGTGATATTTACTTTCGTGGAAAGGAGCTGCTGGTCTACACCCGGCAAAAGGGAACAATGCCGGGCACCTTGAAGATAATTTCACAGTTTTGGCCCGCGAATTCCTTGTTTGAATACTGAATTTCTGGTTCTGAGGGTAAGCAGGTTGACTTGGCTCACTTTAGGTAGTAGGTGCAGAGTTTATATGGAATTCAATAGGTGCTTTAATGGCAATTTACAGAAAGATGGTATGCATGGGCCAAATAGAGGAATTACGGTGAATACCTGGATGAAACGCTTGAAAAGCCTGCAGGCCGAACTCTGGAGGTTGAGTTGATGAATTTGAGCAATTGGATTTTGAATTTGGAGGTCTGGAGGTGCTTTGGCAGCTGCAACGGCTATCTCTTCCTTTACGCAAAAATGACATAAAAACTACCCAAAACATGACTTTAATGACAAAATTTGGAAAATATGGGTAATTGGCGCCTTTCCGCCGATGACGTCATGGCGGGTCCGGGTACGGAGGATGACGTGGCTGTTGAGGTGTAGGCCAGGGTGGCAGGACACGGTGGCGGGTGGATAAGGTGGCAGGGCTACGTGGAGGATCATATGGCGTGGGGGCGGAGGAGGGCGCTACGTCATGCTGACGTAGTGATGACGTAAGGGAAGGCGGTAAAGGAACGGTGGTAAGCGGGTTCCCCGCACCACCTTTGGGCAAAGGCGATATCGGGGAGGGGGGCTCCGAACAACCCCACCGCCTGCCACGCGTCCCTTGTACGGGGCGGAAAACCACTTTCCCCGGACGCTAAAGGTCGGCAGGTCGGGGAGTGAAAATTACCGCCCACCGTTAGATCTGGGCGGCGGAGATCTGACGGCTGGCGGGTCCTCCGACAGATCGTGCAGGTTGGGGGGTCCCGCTGGCCTATTAAAATATTAAATTAAATATTTTCGGGCGGAGAACCTTAGGGTTAGGGGTTTTTGCATGTGTTCTGAGGATTTTTGGGTTTTTCAAGGGTTTTATAAGGGAAAAGAGGTTTTTAGGAGTGGGTTTAGCAGGGGGAAAGGGGTTTTCTGTGTTTTTTGAGCAGAGGGAAGGTGAGGGCTTAGGGGAAAGGTTGTTGCTCATAACCAGAGGTTAGAGCAGCCCCAAGACAGGGTTGACCACAGCCCCTGGTGGACTGAAGTCTCCCTAAACAACTTATTTAGCTATAGTGCCAAAGGGGGGGATATTTATACCATGTTTGGGGTTTATACACCATGGTGTTATAATAGTAGGGAAAGGGCAATTTAGGGGATTTAGATAATAGAGGTTAGGGGTTAATATGAATAAGGAAAGTGAATGAGGAGTGATTTCATCACGTGTATTTGAAAGCTACTTAGTTTAGGGAGTAGATCAAAATGAAAATATTTTTAGACAAGAAATGTGGCTTTTAAAGGAACAAGAACCACCATAAAACCTCAGATCTTTTCATCAATATCCATGGATGAAGGGATGTTAGTAATAAGAGTGAAAGGGGGAGTTTGGGAAGTTAGACATGCTTCCTTTCTTTGCTGCAACCTGATGGAGAAGAGGAGCTTCTCAACCATTGATTTTCCTTTGTGGGCATTTCAGCACACATTTATTTGGAAGGAATGATATTTCTGCAACCCCAACTGCCTACCCATCTACTTGCCTATGTTGGGTCCCTATAATACTAGTGATTACCCCATTACTATTGTAGTTATACCCCTTATTTATATTGATGTACCCATGTAGTGCCCATATTGTTACTATTGTGCCACATAGAAGCCCACTATTGTTATTGTTGTGCCCTACAATATTATTGTTATGTAGGCTTTGATTGTATTGGGACCACTTAGACTCCTATATATAGAAAGGAGGTATTTTCATTTGTATCATCCAAGAATTGTTCATTTATGTAATGTAAAGGAGGTTGCCCCCTCGAAGAGGCTGAATTCTAAGGCGTGGATCTCTCTTTTCTATCTTTTTGTGAGCTGGTTTCATAACATTTGGTATCAGAGCTTTGGATTCTAGGGTTTCGCTGCTCCAAACAGGTCATCGTGGCATTTTCGCTATAACTTTTTTTCTGTGACGTTTCAGAAGTCGCAAAAAAAAACCCATTTGAGAAGAATTGACGGTGAACCTTGGGTCCAAATTTCAGAGATTTTCGCGCGATATTTTCGGAGATATGATCTAAGAAAGTTGGCCTTTTTGCAGACTCCTGAATTACATTCAAAACAGGTGACCTGGGGAAAATCGTCATAACTCTCTCTCTGAGGATCGGATTGAAATTTCGTAAAAAGGTGCAGAAAGAGGACGGACTGTAGTTTCTTGTATGTGTGTTTTAGATTCAAAGGTTGAAACAGTGGCTCGTGGCACGTCGTACAAGTTCGCTCTACTGAACCAGTCTAAAAGCAAGTCACTGTGGGAGATTTCACATAACTCTTCCTTGGAGAATCCAATTTGGCTCAAACTTGTGGCATTGGAAAGAGGACGCAGAAGGCTACTGCAGGTAGCAATTTCAGAACTGGATGATTCGAAATTATAGAGACACATCAGATTCAATATCAGGCTTCTATAAAGTGAAAAAAAGGTGTGTAGTTTTTTTTTAAATTTTTGTGTAAGCTTGGTTTAAAGGAATTCAAAGGGCATAGTAAAGAATTATTATCGGTAACTGATGCCTCGAGGAAAGAAAATTCAAACACCTAGTAAGGAACCTGAAAGCTCTAGCATGACTCATGAAGAAGAAGAAGAAATGCTACGTGATATATCAAAATTACAAGAACAAGTGCAACAAATGTCACGATCACAAAAGCTAACAGAAGCTAAGATAAGTGGCATGGAATCTAAGATAAAGGGCATGGAAGCTAAGATGGATGATTCAAAGATAGATTTGAAGAGAGACATGGCAGATTTGAAGATAGATTTGAAGACAGATTTGAAGAGAGACATGGCATATTTGAAGATAGATTTGAAGACAGATATGGAAGAATTGAAGAAGTTGCTACAAGAAAGTGTCACTAATGGTGAAAAGGTAGTAAAGGAAACTCATGATGAGAACAAAAGAAATGTTAATCATGATACCATAGACGCTAATGTTGGATCGAAGACTCATCATGTTCCAAAAATCGATATGAGGAAGTTTGATGGCAAGGATCCCGCCACATGGATATTACAGATGGAGCAATTCTTCGATCTCAATAATGTGCAAAACACACAAAAGGTACGTATGGCAACTTTATATTTGGAACCAAATCAGTTTGTATGGTATCAATGGCTTTGTTCTCGTAAACAATTTATCACTTGGGCAATTTTTACGGAAGAATTGATAGCACATTATGAGGATACAAAAAGCAACACTTTTTTTAGCCAATTGATGAATCTCAAACAAAAGGGTTCAATAATGGAGCACATTGAGGAGTTCCAAAAATTGAACATAAGGATAAAAGATATTCTAGAGGAGCATAGGATTGATGTGTTCATAGGGTCTTTAAAGGATAATATCCAACATGATGTGCGCCTTTGGGAACCTGATTCATTAGAGAAGGCATTCAGGTTAGCAAGAAAAATGGAAAGCAAAATTATGGCAACTAGGAAGCATACCATTCACAACTATAAAGATGGAAGTGTTGTTGCCCATAGTCTTCCACAACCTACAAGGTTGACACCGCAACAATTGGAAGAAAAAAGAGCAAAAGGGCTTTGTTACAATTGTGATAGCAAATACACAAAAGGTCATAAGTGTGCTGAGAAGAAATTATTCTACATAGATTGTGAAGAGGAAGAAGAAAAGGAGCAAGAAAGGTCAAAAGAAGAGGATATATTCCAGGAACAAAGCCTATATGAAGAACAAATAAATCCGACCATATCTTGTAATGCATTGGCAGGAATTACCACTCCTCAAACCATCAAGATAGAAGGACAAATCAAGAAGAAAAAGGTGATAGTGTTGATTGATTCAGGAAGCACCCACAATTTTATTCATTGTAGGGTAGCAAAAGAATTGAATTGCTTCCTATATCCAGCACCAGAGTGTCAAGTGATGATTGCAAATGGAGGAACAATAAATTGCTCTGGAAAGTGCCATAATATCAAGCTATCCATGGGAGAATATGTATTGACTAGCCCAATGCTTTCCATTCCAATGGGAGGTGCTGATGTTGTACTAGGAGTCCAATGGCTACAATCCTTGGGTACAATAGCTTTTAATTTTCAAGAACTTTTCATGAAATTTTCTGTGGAAGGAAAGGAAGTTGAATTAAGGGGTATTGTAGGGAAACCAGGAAAGATAATCAGCTCTAATGGTATGACAAAGCTTCTAAAAAAGGAGCAAAGGGGTGTAATTGCACAATTATGTTCGCTAGATGTTTCCACATTAGAATCATCTATTTCTCCAGATCTCCAAAAAGTCCTGGACAATCATTCCAAGGTATTTGAGACTCCCAAAGGTCTCCCACCTATGCGTGATCATGATCATGCTATTCATCTGATTCCAGGAAGTGTTCCTCCAAACATCAGGCCGTACAGATATCCCTATGTCCAAAAAAGTGAAATTGAACGTATGGTTGCAGAAATGCTAGAGGCTGGTATAATTCAACCGAGTCAAAGTTCTTTCTCTGCTCCAATAGTATTGGTGCATAAGAAGGAATTTTTTTGGGATGGCCTTAAATCATATATTCATAAGTTTGTGGCAGAATGTTTGGTTTGCCAGCAAAATAAAGTTGAAACAATTAAGACACCGGGTCTATTACAACCTTTACCCATTCCAAGCCAACGTTGGGAGGAGGTATCAATGGATTTTATCACAGGTTTACCCAAGTCTGAGGGAAAGAGTGTCATCATGGTGGTAGTTGACAGACTTACCAAGTATGCACACTTTTGTGCATTATCACATCCATTTAAAGCCAGTACAGTTTCTACTGCATTTATGGAAACAATTCAAAAGCTACATGGAAACCCAAAGATTATTGTAAGTGACAGAGATCCCATTTTCACTGGAAATTTTTGGACAGAATTATTTTCTTGTCTTGGTACTCAGTTAGCTCATAGCTCATCTTATCATCCTCAATCTGATGGGCAAACTGAGATAGTAAACAAATGTTTGGAAGGATACCTTCGTTGCTTTGTATCTGATAAACAGACACAATGGGTCAAATGGTTGCCTCTGGCTGAATGGTGGTATAACACTTCCTTTCATACAGCAACAAAAATGACCCCATTTATGGCACTTTATGGGTATCAACCACCATCCATCACATCATATTTAAGAGAAAATTCTAAGGTTCAGGCAGTGGAACATCACATCGAACATCAACAACAAGCCCTCCAACTCTTAAAGGATAACCTTGTGTTGGCACAGAATAGAATGAAACAACAGGCAGATCAGCATCGCAGTGAAAGAAGTTTTGATGTAGGTGATTGGGTATTCCTACGGCTACAACCATATAAGCAAATGTCCCTCAAGCAAGCTAAGAAGGATAATAAATTATCACCAAAGTATTATGGTCCGTACAAGGTGTTGCAAAAGATTGGTACTATGGCATACAAATTGGGGCTTCCTGCAGCTTCTCGATTGCACCCAGTTTTCCATGTTTCATGCTTAAAGAAGGTTATAGGCGACAAGCTCCCAGTTCAAACAATATTGCCAGAACTTGACGAAGAAGGAAAAATTATATTGGAACCGGAAGCAGTTATAGAAACAAGAACTCGACAGCTACGAAATCGATCAATTTCAGAGTACCTTATCAAGTGGAAGAACTTATCCGCTGAAGATTCCACATGGGAGGACGAGAATTTTATGCAGAAGTATCCTGAACTACTCAAGCGTTGAGGACAACACTTTTTTGAAGGAGAGGGGCATGTTGGGTCCCTATAATACTAGTGATTACCCCATTACTATTGTAGTTATACCCCTTATTTATATTGATGTACCCATGTAGTGCCCATATTGTTACTATTGTGCCACATAGAAGCCCACTATTGTTATTGTTGTGCCCTACAATATTATTGTTATGTAGGCTTTGATTGTATTGGGACCACTTAGACTCCTATATATAGAAAGGAGGTATTTTAATTTGTATCATCCAAGAATTGTTCATTTATGTAATGTAAAGGAGGTTGCCCCCTCGAAGAGGCTGAATTCTAAGGCGTGGATCTCTCTTTTCTATCTTTTTGTGAGCTGGTTTCATAACAGCCTAGCATTTTTTGTTTCTTCTTGGAGGGTGCACTTGGACTTGCAGACCCTTATTTGCCTTTTCTTTTCTTTGGCTTTTTCCTTTTGATTTTCTATCTACTGCTACCCTTATTTCTTCCAAGGTCCCAGATTATGCAGTTGGGAGCCTTACTTCTCTACCTAAGCTACTTGTCTGCCAAGATTAAACAGTTTGGACAGACCTCTTTCTCTATTCTACAACTGAAAATTTAAAACATGGCATGATCCAGATTAGGCTGTTGGACCATCCATCAAAATTTAGACAACATCAAGCTATATACACAGATTGTTTTCTCTTGGAAATATGTGATCTTTGCATGATCAAAGCAGAGCATATTTGGAACTTTTCATTGTCAATCATGAAATATGAAACCTATTGGTATAGGTAGCTAACAAATGGTATTGTGTTAAATCATTCATCGAATTACTATTTGCAAGGAAATGGCCTAGTAGAGTATACAAATAAAAACCTCATCTGTATAATCAAGAAGATTGTTTTCTCTGAGCAGCGTAACTGGAATATCGCCTTAATGAATGCAATATGGGCTAACCATGTAACACTGAAACCCTCTCTAAATACCTCACCATACTTCCTGGTTTACAGTAAAGAATCCATCCTCTCGCCAAATATCTACTTGCCTACACTTCAACTTTCCCAAGAATCCCAAGGCAAGCCTTGCCAGCTAGTTCAACGTAGGATTGATGCTCTCCATAAGCTTCAGGAAGAAAGGATGAAAGCAAAAGAAAAAATCACACTCCACAAGAACCATATCATGAGGTGGCTCGATAAGAAGTCTGCAGGGAAAGATAGCTTTGATGTGGGTGACTTAATTCTGAAATGGGATAAGCACCATGAAGACAAAGGCAAACGTACAAATTTCCAATCCCTATGGATTGGCCCATACATAGTCCACGAGAAGCTTGGCCCACGCACGTATCATTTTCAATCACTTGACGGGAGGATTGAAAACCTTCCTTTCAACAGCCAAGATCTCAATCATGACTTTCAGTAGGTTGGGCCGTGCCCACGCCTTGTACATAGTCTGCTTGATACTTGTTGTTTTTATTCTGTTTGTTTTGTTTATTATCTTTGTTTTTTCTTTGTTTGATTTTGCTTACTATTTTTTTTCATGTTCTTTTTGTTTGTTTGATATATTACTATTTTTTTCTGGAAATAAGTGTTTCCAACTACTACGTTCTGGATTTTGAATAGAGTATGTGGTTGAAATTGGAAGAAACTTGTGACACTGTAACACTTGGCTAGTCTTGTGTCCGCCTTCTCTCTTCTTGGTTGTAACCTTCGGACGACGAATTCTTGATGGAAAATATGAACCATATGCAAGGGAAGTTTTGGTCCAACCATGAACCTGTGTCCACACTAGAAAGCCCCATGCCTGTACTCAGCCTTCTTGTTTATCTGCTCAATCTCATACAACTACTAGAAACGGGGAAGGGGAAAATATAAACAAGAAAACCTATGTCAGAGGTCTTACATGCTTCCTTGAAGGAACAACCTCTTCTCCTCTTAATAATTCAGGATCCCTCTTTCGCCCCAAAAATAAATAAGTGCCTATGCACAGTTGTCTTAAAAAATACAAAGGTGAAGGAGGAGAAAGGCTTCCTACACATAGAGGTGAAGCATGGAACTCCACCAGGGTACTGACCAAGCTCGCTAGTAGTGGAGCAATGTGTGTTCCTGCGTGACTCCACCAGGGTATTGTCAAGGCCTACTAGCAGCGGATCAACACCAGAGATGAAAACTTATACTCTAAAAATCTTCAACTTGCGAGCTAAACTACCTTTCCCAGATCCAAAACACTGAGATCTAAGCTGAATGTTTGATTATGTTTAACTAAGTTGGAAAAGGGTGAACCATGTATGTCCATTGGGTAAGTGGAGAAACTGAAGTAACCCACACAATGATTCAATATTCCCCAAAAGACCAAGGCCCTGTGCTAGAAATGAACCGAAATAGAGAAGTTGGAGTTTTACAAGTGTGTCGCCAAGTGTTGTAGCGGTGACAACCACCCTCCAAAATTTTGGCCTACTCCAATTTCAGAGCCTGCCACTTGATTACTACACACACTCGAGTTCGCTCCATGAGCTCTTGTGAGTCTTTACATCCACCTTGCTTATTCATTGCATTGAAGTTTCTACATTTTGATGTCTAAGTCATTCTTGTGACCATGTTCTGGTTATGCTCAAAGTCCTCGCTTCGTATGTGCTTGTTATGTTCACTATGAAAGCATTTGTCACACTCACACATGGAGTCACATTCCCTGTCACGCAAGCGTCGTCTCGATCAATCACCACTTAATCATGAGTGTCACACTTGTCACTTGCACCTTCGGTCAGTCATGTTGAACATGTGTGTCACACTTGCTTTTGACTCGATTGACTGTCAACCAGAAAAACGCAAAAGCACTAAGCTAGTCTTTTCAAACTGTGCTGCTTGCAAGCAATCAATCAACTTCCATTCTTACCACCTAAACAATTGAACCTTGTAGTCAACCTGAAATTGACTCCCTTCAAAAATTGTGTAGAGGCTAGTGACCTCACTCGTTCAACTAACTGAGGAAATTCCGAGGACAGGTTGGAAAAACACCAAGTGCTCATCCCTGTCTCCTTTAAAAAAATACCCATTTTTCTAAGTCAGCCATTCGAACTATCAATTGACTGCTCATCTAAGAAATTGTGCAGTTTTCATGAGCAATACTTCCATTTTCCAGCAATCCGCTTGGTTCAAAAATTGCGCAGAGATGATTAACAGGACGACTTCCTAGCTTCAGTGCAATTTCCCCACCAATGGGTCCTAGCAACAGACTGTCAGTTCCCTCTAAGAATTGTACAGTTTCTGTTGCCACTGATTGAGTAGAAAACTACCATTTCCCTTTGGGAATTGCACAGTTTTGGTTGCCAGTCACCCTAGCATCCAACTGCCAGTTCCCTCTAGGAATTGCACAGTTTTGGCTGCTAATCTCTCAGGAAGTTCCTCCCAAAAACTACGCAATTCCTGCCTGCTGACCCTTCATGCAGCCTAGCCCATTCCTGTGGAAAATTGTGCAAATATTCCTGTCCAATCCCACTCCCCATTCATTCTGAAAAATGTGGAGAGCATTCCTGCCTTGCTTTCCTATAGCTTGGACTGTACCTCCCAAAATTTGTGCAATTTTGCCTCCTAGTCGAGCCAGACCTCATAGATAGTCACTGTCAACTGAGATTGCCTAGCTTCATCACTTAGTAACTCTTTCATAGTTTTCATCAGTAGTGCCTGGAGCCATCATCCCGCTTCACAACCTTGTTGCCTCTATGGGTCACCTGCATCCGAAATGATCATGTGTCATGGTGGACTAGGCAGTTTTGGATTTGATGTTGTCTCGTCATGAGTGACTGCAAGTATAGGTACACCAACAAACATGGCAAGAGGATGAACGTGATGAATGAAGGGAACACATGCAGAAGGACAGGTTCACCAATGGACGAACGAACGATGCATGCGAAATGGAGGAATGCGACAAACATGCACCTTTGTGAACAAATGAGCCTATTAATCCTTCCAACATGCAAGTAAGAAAAAAATGTTAAAGCTTCATCAAGTGAACCAAGGACCATTGAAGACTCCATGGACTTTGCCATGTAGAGGTGAAGCTATGATACACCATGAAGGAATCCATCATCCAGAATCATTGTAGATCGACATGCACTCTAGCAGCAACACAGGTGTACCAACACTATCATGTCAAGTCAGGTCAAGTCACATCATGAGTCATGTCACCCACATCTCCAGTATGGGCTTGTTGTCAAGCAATTTGATGTAATGTGCAAGTCTAAGAGACCCACTTGTTGAAAAAAGATTCATGTAAGTCGAAAAGTCATGGAAGTCAAACAGTCATGAGTGTAGTCAAACAACCATATGGGTCAGTTTCACCCTTGGTTTTAAATACCCCCTCATTTGTACATGAAATGACTTTTGACCTCAGCTCCTCCCACATAGCCAAGAGAGTCTATAATATTTTCTTTGAGGAGTAAGTAGTGGCTCCAACACCTCGCACTCAGGGTTAGTGATGTGTTTTGTAATGATGTGTCTTGGAACATTCACTTAATTTAGAAGCGTACTAACATGCCAGCACGTTTTCACACATGTATTGTATTTGTTGTAAGACTGATCTTTAAAACTTGTAATGCATGTTTCTTTAACCTGTGTTCTACATCTGAACTGCTTCATTTTTTGTAATGCATAATCTATTAATGGAAATGTGTTGTATATTCTGTTAACGTTGTCTCACCCATGTAGACTGCTCTCCCGGACATCAAACAAACCTTTCACATGAAGCTTGTTGTAACAACCGTTGCACTCATTCAGACTGATCCATTGAGTGTTGTACGTGTTATCTTACCTTGTATGTTGTGACTACCACATCCGTGTGGACTGCTCCTCCAGAAGCTGTGCATGTCCTGTTGTGTTGTGTGTTCCTAGCAGCATTGGGATTGCTCCCATTCGACCGGGAACTCACTCTCTCCCTCTCCCTCGACAGTTAAAGAACCATTGACACAAGTGATACTTACACTCAACATGCACGTGAACCTCACTTCTTGAAGATGAAGAAAACCACTCTATTGTGGTGACAAGCAAGAGTTGAGGAATATCATTAAGATAATGGTAACCAGGCCATCGTATCGGAAGGGACTCCTACACCAAACAATGTGAGGTCTAGTTGGGACTTCATACCAGGGAGAACCCCTAAATTTTGGCAGGTCTAGCACTGTCAACACTAGATTAGAAAAAATTCCCAGTATTTCCCATTGAAATGTAGTGGGCGCATTATAGAGGTCAAATGGAAGGACTCGATTTGCACAGGTTCCTTAAGGGAAAGAAAAATTAGTTTTATCCTGATCCTCAGGAGCTATCTAGATTTGGCTATATCCACTAAATATATCCAAAAAGGAGAATAACGTCTTCCCAACTAACGTATCAAGGACCTCGTCAATAAAGGGTAAGGGAAAGTGGTGTTTTTGAGTTGTTTTATTCAATTCCCTATAATCAACACAGATCTGCCACTTGCCATTTTTCTTCAGAACAATGACTAGTGGGGATACCCATTGAATATCCGAGATGGGATAAATAAACCCCACGTCTAGTAGCTTATGTGGTTCTTTTTTGACAATATTACTATTTAAGGGAGGATTCATCCTTCTATGTGGTTGTCTAATAGGTCAACATTCTTCCATTATGTATATGTAATGGGTACATAGATTTGTAGGGATTCCTTTCATATTTGTATTTTCCCAGGAAAAAGCTTCCTTTGATTCTGAAGGACGTTCAACAACTCTTCACACAGGGAAAGTGAAAGGTTAGGATGAACGTTCAATGTTTTCCCTAGATTGATTTCTATAAGAATGTTCTTATGGGGTGCAATAATAGGAATGTTTTCAACTTCATTTTCTGGTTTAATGGCTTCCTGAATGGTGCAACTGATAACAAATTCTAATAGCTAGTGGGTTGAATCAGAAACGAAGTTGTGAATACTAATAAATATGATAATAACATCATATTCTATTTCATCTTTAAAATTGAGGGCTTCACTGATGGTAAGAATTGAACTAATGTCTTCATTTCTAGGTTCAGGCTCCTCTGTAGGTGGATATTTTTGCATTAAAGTAAATCCTGGTTTAACTGATGAACTCAATTCTACAGGGGGATAAAGGATAAGGTTCTATGTGATTTCCCCATTGGATATTATTGTATTTCGCGATTGACGCCCAATATAAGCATCTACGGTTGCAAGCCAAGATCTTCATAAAATCAAATGATGTTTCCTAGCTAGATATTGGGTATGAAACACTAGAAGATCAACAGGGTACTACCATGAATCTACAAAGATAGTCACATATCCTAACTTCCATACTAGTCCTATAGTGGACCAGTCTGCAAGTTCTAAGACTGTAGGAGTTCGCTAAATGTTGAGCAGGCCCAAGGTAAGTATAATTGCAGAAGTTATAACATTAATTATAGCTCCTAGGTCTACCAACACATTTCATATATCAACTCCATTAATCTATATTGTAATAATTAGGTTCCTTGGATCCCCATATTTAATAGATGTAGGCTTTCCCAACATTATATTTGATCATTTCCCCATGACGTAGATAGTGAATGGATATTTTTGTTTTCTTCCACGTTTCTTAGAACAAAATTCTTTGATAATTTTGGCATAAATCAATATATCCTTCATAGCCTGAAGTAATGAGATTTTGACAAATAAGTTTTGCAATTCCCCCAAAAAGTCAAATTCACAATGAGGAATTTGTTTTCTCGAGGATAGTCTCTTAGGATAAGGTGGACTAGTATGACATCCCCAAGTAACAATTGTTTGAGAAGGGGCTTGTTGTCCCATGGGAACTTGCAGTGAATCACCCGTAGTTGTTCTAGCGGGATTCCTAAGTTCTGGTTTTGAGGCTTCATTGTCTATATGTTCAACAATTATCAATGAAGTTTGAGTATTTACCACCTGACTGGACCAAAGATTCAATACATTACATTCCATGGTGGAAATACTTTATGCAGGAAGGTTGAGTGTCTCAACTTATTGAGCCTTCCTATTGTTCAGGTTGGACTGAATAGGAAGTTATGGATGAAGAGGAGGATTACTAGTGGACGCACTAGAGGGAAGTTGTAACTGTTGTTGCGGCATAAGCCGGGAGAACTATCTTGAAGTAAGAGGACATCCGTGCTAACTCTGGGACCATGAAGAGGTTGGATCAAGTGTGGGGCACCATGATTTCCAGGGTATTGGAGACTGATAGTAATGTGGCCATAAAGGTGAAAAAGGTACAAAATGAGGTGAGAAAATCAAATTATTAAAATATTGGGAGGGTCTTAAGGCATACCTTGATTCATGTTCTGTGGCCGTCGTTTCCATGGCTTCTTTGATCCCATGAAGTAAAAATGATCTACCTCTTTGTTTTATCACTAAAAAGGTGTCTTGATCCTAGGAAGAGATGGACACATGCTACTAGAATGACTCTGGTCACATATCGCACAGATTTCAATAGTATTGAGTGGAAATTCCTTCAACGGGTGCTTCTTCCTGCATTGAGGGTAGAAAATAGCCATTTCCTTCTCGACTTCCAAATTTTTTTATTTTTCTTGAAGAACAACTAGTTGTTAGGACAATGTGGTTAGAATATGAGTCCTTAAATTATCTAGCAAGTTTCCAATTTCTGCTTTTGTGACCCCACTGCTGTATGTCTTGAGTGCTCATACTCGTTTCTATGCCTCACAATTCCATGTGAAAATTTGATTCACAACTCAAAGATGGTGTCAAATTCTTCCTTTGAAATATATCCTTTTCCTACCACATTCAGGAGTTCCAAAGATTCCTCCCTTAATGCCTAGAGAAATATTATCTTTAATATATCCTTATCCATATCACTATGGCCCGATCTTTGCAGAATATATTTGAAGTGTTCCACAAAGTCCTCCATGTTCTCATCCTCTTTTTGCACAATCTTAAAGATTTCCTCCTTAATGTCTCATTATTTGCATTGGTCCAGATATTTTTCAAGAAAAATCTTCTTCATGTCATCCCATGTTTTAATGGATTTTCTCCCTAAAGCCATAAACCACCTTAGACTTCTTCCCTTCAAAGTAGGAGTGAATATATTCAATTTCTGACATTATAAATATAATCATATCCCTGATAGACAATGTTGAATTCAAAATGTCTAGATCTCCAGAAGAAAGGACATGGGAATTATGTAATTCTTTCAAAGGAATAGGCTTCATAGCCACATAACCTCTAATATCCCCAATTGGAAATTTTATTGTGGAAGTTGGATGAGCAATGAATATTTTCCATTATTCACTTGGAATCCCAACAAGTGTTGGATGTTCTATAGTCTGGCATTGAGTATCTCTAAGAGCACTTCCTCGATCAAATGGTGGAGTGAATTCCCTCAAGCCTTCTTCTTCTGAAATTTCAATGCTAAATTCTTCTGATCCTCTGCTTCCTATTTCTTCTTCCTTCAATTCTTCTTCTATTATTGGGGGAGGTTTTGGTTCTCAAATTGATTGCTCTCTAGATCTTGTATGAGATCTAACCCTCACAGCAGCTCATGATGATGCTAAGGACTCAACCCTTGAAATGATTTCTTAGATGTAGGTAACTTTGATTAGATCTTTCCTGGTTTTTGGGATTCTTCCTGTGCCCCTTTTATTAGTCTCTTTGTTCATGCAATCAGAAATAGAAAGGATAACATTCAAACAAATCTGTTGGCTTCGTGAGTTCTGACCCAAGTTTAGAGTTAGTTGTGCCAAACAAAATCCTACACTACTAGCCCTTTTGGCATCAACTCACTTTAACACAGACTGAAGTCTCACTCGAAGCAGTATGGGGGGATGTTGAAACCAAGTTTCCACATCCAAAGATCAGTGTGATGCCTTTTTATGCCTAGATCTATCTCCGCACATATTTATAAGCCCTTAGGGCTTGGTACTGTAACTCCCTTCGGACGGCCCATAGACCTCCGCGAAGGTCAACGATCAGTTTTTGTGGACCCTGAAAAGATGAATTACCTACTTACAAGCATCATAAATTATCCTTAGATCACAATCTACTCAGATCTACTTAAGTGCTTGATAAATGTAACATAATTAATTATGATCTTTGCGTAAATACTTAGCATGTATTGAGTTCTATTAATAAGACTTATCTAGTAGATTCATGCATCAATACATCATTATTTCATAAAGACATTATCTCATCACAACATATATCGCAAACATAAACAATAGAAGGAAACAAATAAAACATATGAATTTCTCTAAAAGTCTCCTTTCTTGATCTTCAATACAAGGTTACAGACTCAAAACTTCCCTGTGCACTTAGCTGTGGAAACTACTCTAGGTCTCTGCACACTTAGTTGTAGAGCCTTTCCCTCCTCTAAGACTTACTTCTCTGCACTAATTGTCTAAGACTCCATTCATCATACCCATAGACAAAAACATAGATCTGCCTTAGACTCTCTAAGACACACCTATTTATAAAATCCCATGGTCTGCAGACCAATGGTAGATCTCAAAACCAACTTAATATTTCACATACACAAGGGTAAAAACCCTTTTTGACTCCTATCTACCTATTTTCTTTGCATCCACAATTCGCGGAGATGTTAAATGTTTTTATCAAAATTTACATAAAAATTTTGGTTTTTAACCCAAAACTGACCCATGGGACCCCATCCCAATAGGCCCCCAACACAAAGGTCATGACTTGCCCTCGAGTCACTCGGCTGGCACGGTGATCTTGCTGCGAATATCCCTCAACTCCACTTGCACAACTGCTACCTTAGCATCGATCTATGTAGCTTCATGCTTCACTTGTTCGACAAGCTCCTCCGTAGCTGGTCCTTCACCAGCCAGCTTGATCTTCTGTTGTATGAGCTCTAGGTTCGCCAACTTCTCCTGAATGTTGATTGAGACATGGTAGGCTTCTTCCAACCAAGGACCCAACCTAGCCTTAAGTACTGCCTCCTTTTTTTTAGTTGCTTCCACCTGTGCGAGGAGCTACTTCCCCTCCTGCAACTTGGCGAGGCATTGTGTTGTATCAATTGAGCGTGTGATCACCCTAACCTCGTCATACTTCTTTTGGAGCTCGCAGATCTTTGTGTTCAATATCCACATGTTGGGGTCTTCCTGTAGGGTCGTCACCACTCAATTGCATGTTCAAACAAATTTGTGCAGTCAATGACTGTGGCATCCACAATAGCCATCCCCTCCTTGATGGTGGCTCCGTGCTCTTCCCTGAACTTGGGCGAAGTCGAGGGTTGTGATTTGAGCTATAGCTCTGAGATTTTTATGTTGAGTTCAAATTTAACTCTTTCCACCTCTACTTTTGCATCTAGGATGCCTGCAACTAGTTTCTGGATCTTGGCCTCGGGTTGTGTGTCCTCAGGTATGTGCAACTCTAGCACTGTTCTGCACACCTCTGCAATCACAGCCGCCAGCTAGGAGCTTTGCACCTAGATAGTATCCCTTTCCTTTAGGGCATGTGTTATCGAGAAAACTAGTGTCCATTCAGATTTGCTAGTCCCACTAAGATGAGTAGCTATCTTAGAAACAAACAAACTAAAGTCACTTGTGTTTTCCTTTATGAGAGATAGATGAGAGAGAAGAAAAGAGTACCAACCTCAGTATTTTGCTTGGCTCCTTGCTTGTTTCCTCCCTCCTTTGATAGATCTTTTCCACTCATTCCTCACTTGCCCCACTTCAAAAAAACACTTGTAGAGTCAAAGCAACATAATACCATCAAAGCATAGAGATCTATAACCATAAAGAATATAGGATCAGATATATATTAACCATACAAATGCATATACCAATACAAGATACAGAAATATACAAGAATATGGAGGAAAACTCAAATAGATTTATTGATAGAAGTAGTAGAAGAGAGGATTACAACCCAGTGGTCTAAGCCAGCACCATCCTCCCAGCATGAAAGCCCTCTTCACCTCATGAAAAGCTAGATCACCCAACACTATTATGTTTCACAGAGAAACAAACAATACTTCCTTACAACATACAAAATTCCAGCCTCTGGATCTCTAGGATGAGGGATCCATATATAGATATTTGTAGGTGGGTGAGTTAGCTTCTGGGATTTTGATTAGTGTCACTTCTTTGATAGTTCTTGGTTCCACTTGGAGATTTCATGATCTCTTACTCATCCCTAGGTGAATTCAGAGAGGCAAGTGTCAAATGAGCAATTTCTAGAAGATTCTCTGGGTTTCCACCTAGCAAATTGCCTCTACCATTTGTCTACTCTCAATCATCGCACACTACAAAAGGGCTTTTCAGTATGCATTGCACCGTCTATGTGTAACAGGTGAGATGCATCGCACCCTCAGCATGGAGCAGTCTGTATGGTACAATTTTGACCAGTTCTGAGCAATTTTTCAGGGAGAACTTCTAGGAAATGATGTAATCAGCTGACCTTGTTCCTTTAGGGTATGAAACAACACTTTTAGGGGCTTAGAAGCCCTTGGTTTATGGACATATGTGATTGGGGTTGCAGTGCCCAAGTATGTCTATAACAGTTGCCCCCTAAAGCATGAGGTCGTAAATCTTCTGATGTCTAATGAAATGCTTTATCATGAGGATTCGAGGTTTTTCGAACTGGAAGGTGACCTGTAATAAGATACAATACAATAAACTATATTCATAACATTTTCATGATCTAGTTGGGGCGGGCATTCCCATGCTCAGCTTTATAAATTCATTTTCATGTACATAGGACAGAAAACCGTCTGTGTGGCAGATTGATGATTCTGGTAGAGCCATCATCCCTTAGCTTGGATGATTATCTGTGCAGCTATGATGTACATTTGATGTCTTTATTTTCCTGAATATATCGCAGCCCGGATGGATGAAACTAGATCTTGGGTCTTCAAACTCATTCAGTCTTCGCCCATAGTACAAGTTGATCCATGTGAAAAGATGTTCTGATGTCGAACATGGAAAGACATTGCCTGATTACCAGCCAATAATGTAAGTTGTTAACAGGCACGAGAGGAATCACTGATAATGATGATGACCCTCATCGTACTGCAGTACAATTGACGTGGTGTGAATACATGAGTCGATGTCAAACACCACGTAAAATCTTTTGGTCGAAGGCCATTGATGTAAACCTGTCACCGGAAGTGAGAAACTTGCCATTGAGGCATGCAAGCTTCAAAGTACTAAAAGGGTTGTTTCTAAGTCAACTTCTTGGATAATGAGCTGATGTTGACAAGAAGTGACCCATCATAGGAGGGCCTTAACGAATCCCACATCTATGACATGGAATGGAGCAAATGATTTTACGGGGGTGAAAACGATCTGATGATATGAGGTTCAAGGTGGCGGTCATGAAAGAATGGAGCGTGAAGGTATTGCAGTGGATGAGGCATAAGCTGGGTTGGTGAGTTCTCTGAATGACTTCTCTTGAACATATTTGTGACACTGAAATGGATTGGTAGCATTAACCCCAAAAATGGATGGTACGAAAGACCAATGGAGATATGACTGGTGAATGGAATAACTCAACCCGACTAAAACATGGTGATGGAGTTAAAGTGTCATGTTCAACAGCGACTTGCTACCAATAAAGTTCTTCAAGTTTTCTTCCCAATTTTTCCCCAATCATTTTTGACCAGTACCTCTTTATTTTTGTCAACATTGAGGAGAATAACATATGCTTGTTCTATAATTTTCCCTTTGGGAAAACCCGTCGCTATGTTTTAGCGAGCTTAGCGACAGTGAAACTCGCTCTTGTCTGTAATGGACAAGTTTGTCGCTATTGTTTTAACGAGTTTAACAACAAAGATAACTCGATCCTTTTCAATTTTAGAGAGTCTGAAAAGAGATGGAAAGGAAACTCCAGTAATCCTTTTTCGTAGTATAATCCCTTAAGTCCGAAAAAGTATAAAATGATACGGAAGGAATGACTTTTCCGATCACTTTAACAAGCCGAAAAATACAAGCGCTCGATCTTTTTGTGTAATGATCCCTCAGGTCCAAAAATGTTAAAATATAGAGGAGGGATGGCACTTCCAATCACTTTAACGAGCTGGAGAGGCCAATTTCTCGGCAATCTTTTTATATTATACGAGTCTAAAAAGAGCTTAAAAGAGAAGGTTTGGAACTTTTCAATCACGGTAGTGTAAAGAAGGTGGCTAACAGAATCACTCTTCGCAACTGTTCCTCAAAAGGGTAAATAATCAAGTGGAGGTGGATGATCGACTAAAAAGTGGAGGTGATGGTAAGAACACGACAAAGGCTCAAAAGCTGTTAGTGATGCTATCACAAAAGTTATTTACTAAAAGTGGGTTCATTTTTTAATGAGCTTAAAATCCAAGGGAACATATTCTCATAACTAGGTTTATTTTTTAATGATCTTGAACTTTGTGGAAACATTGCTCGTGCCAGTTGTATAATAAGGATATCTCTCATCAGTAGGTTCAATTTTTAGGGAGCTTGCCCCATGCGCAACTTTGCTCTAGAGCCTTTTTTATGCAACCTAGGAATGACCCACCTATGAGGTTAAAGGGTTAAGAGCCTACAAACTAAGAAAACAAGCCTACGAACTATGAAAATAAAAGCTCATTTTTCACTTGCATGCAAAAGGTTTGCATGCCCCTGTTGGAAATAATACTGAGAGGGGGGGGGGTGAATCAGTATTATCAGATCAATACAACTTTTTCATTTCCATACTTAGATACATATACGCTACTTCATTCAAGGGAACCCGCGTGTATACGCACCTGTGTCTAAAGAAACTAGCGTATATCCAAAATACTTATGATTTAGTTAATCCATTAAATGTTGATCTTTATTTAGCACATCAGAACTTCATTAACCATATGAATAGTAAGCAGGTGCAGTAAAAACAAAACAGATCATCACACACAAGAAGCACACATGAACACCATGATATAAGGTGGAAACCCAATGTGGGTGAAAACCACCTACTGCAATTCGTCTCTATCTTCCTTTATTAAGAAACTTCTTTTACAATGTACTGGTGCAGTCCTTTACCAGCACGCAGGCTACAACCTGCTGAAGGCTACAACCTTCTCTCGTTCTCCAAACTTTCCTGGAAGGGAGCTCCAACCCCCTTTGCTCTTGTACTAGCTAAGATACTAGTACGTAGGGGCCGACCTACAATCTTCTCTCCTTCAGGTACCACGTTTCATAAATTTTCAGACTGGATACTCCTGAAGCACAACACATAATCAAAAGGCCACGTTTCATCAAATTTTCATACTGGACCCATAACTATCATTGAAGCTCAAAACAATCACTACTAACATCATCAATTTTTGAATCACTGAAACACTGAAACCCTGTCAATAACACAGTCACCAGAACACAGAGCAGACACAGAACTCTGCAAAATCATTCAGACCCAACTGCAACTTCAAATATCAAACTTCAAAATGTATACGCTACTACGCTGAATCAAACCCGCGTACATACGCGCTTTTTCCAAAGACAACCCACGTACAGATCTAAAAATAATTTCTCATAACTTGCAGTTGTACCAGACATCAGTCATACTCATAACACTTATAGAGCAATACATGCGTCAGTATGTAGATCTAGAATAAGCATCATAAAGATAGTTCATTTCAAACCATTTGATCCTGATCTCTCCTTAGATCTTGTTCCCCATCAACCGGTGAGATCCCTCCTTAGCTCAGATCAAGCAATGCATCATCAACCCATAACCTGCATACTGGATCTCATACTTCTTCAGATATTCAAGACTTTTTGGATACTCTTGCCTAATGATCTTCTTCTCCTTTTATAGTCTTAGGCCTTGCTCAATACCACGGTCCAAAACCATAATAAATCAATACCAAGAGCCCAATACTTGGGATCAACACACTTGTCGAGATACCATGGTCCGAAACCATAGGTTCAAATACCGAGGACTAACTACCACGGACCAAAAGTAAGCTTTACGACATGTACGCGCTTTTCTATGCATGAAACTGCGTGTATACCCTACTTGGTATATAGAGAACTTGCGTATACGCGACTTGGTATATAGTGAACCTGCTTGTATACCTTACTTGGTATATAGTGAACCTGCGTATACGCGACTTGGTATATAGTGAACCTGCGTGTATACCATACTTGGTATATAGTGAACCTGCGTATATATATTTTCTCTTCATACTTGTAGTCTGATCATCAATTCCTTGGTGCTATCCTTCTGCACTATGATTTGTCATTAGTGTGATTTGCCATCAAGGACAACACTTGTCTCATAATGCCAACAATCTCCCCCTTTGGACTTGATGGCAAAGCTAACTTGTCACACTTAGAACTTGATCTTCTTGTTCCTTTGAGCTGTCCTGCATCCCATGTATTTAGTCACATCTGTAGATTGATCTAGTTATATGTAATTTAGATGTTCTTCTATGAGTGGGTTGCCATCAAGTACAACACATGCATCATAATGCCAACAATCTCCCCCTTTGGACTTGATGGCAACAACACCACACCAAATCACTCTCCCCCTTTGACATCAAGGGCAAAGGGTGGACCAAGATATTCTCTTTCCTTGATAAACATTCTGCTGTCCATACTCCCCCTGAGTACCTGCTGAAATCTCCAAATGTGCTCCCCCTTTGTATATGCCAAAGTGTACCGATCTGTCCATGCTCCCCCTGAGTACATGCCAAGTCTCTGTATTGCTGAAGTGTGTTGTTCATGCTCTTCCTGTCTGAAGGCAAGATCTGCAAAAAGATGTTCTTCAAGAAGAACCATGACTTATACATCATAAGAGACCTTCCTATCACCAAAAGACTCAATACATACATCCATTTCCCAACCATGTGGGGATATACTAGAATTGACTCATCCACCAAACCAAGTGGGGATACATCAAAAGTTTACACATGATAAAGCAATAACATTACATCTTCATCCCAGGCATAGTGGGGAAACCAATATAGGCCATTACATGACCTTGACACCATGAAAGAGATATCAAAAAAGAGATATATGATCGAAATATCTAGAGCAAGACTTTATGAAAATCACGAATAATTGATATCGCCAGCATCTTGTCAATCACCATTCAGATCAGCAACCAAAAGATCCTTTTGTTCTCCCTCTGCCTTTGTTTCACCTCAAATCAACAACAACTGTGAACTAGAACCAAAAGCTTCTAAGATAATGCCAACAATGCATCATTGGAAGATTATCTGCTCCCCCTGAACCTATGCCAGATGGTCTCTGTCAGACCCATATCAGAATCTTCTCATTCTGAGTTTAGCCCACTGATTTTATTCAAACCAACATATACGCAACTGTATCCACAGAAACTTGCATATATACGCGAATATTCCTTATCCAACTCGCGTACACCTGTAACAAGATATGTCTGAACATAGATGTCACATCATCATGAAATCATTCACATTATATCATATGTGAAACCACCATAGCCATTTCATCAACATCAAGCTCTTCATGATCCAAGTATCATTACTTGGGAACATTTCTCCTTATCCTTATGAAGATCACCATGTAAGCATCATATATGCATCATCAAAGAATCAACCATAAATCTGATCTGATCATCAACTATGTAACCCCAAGAATCATATGAGATTTTATCATGGACAACTCATAACCACGTCATTGCAAGATATATCATTTACCCATCACCAAGGACTATTAACCATAATGCCAACAATGAATTATTAAAGGCATATGCTCCCCCTCAACTAGTGCCATCTGTTACATCTGATCATGCATATATCAGCAATAACCATCAAGACATCATCATCCTCAAGTTAGGATCAAAACACTTCTAGACATCTTACAAGTATCAAAACATTTCCACACATCCTCAGCAGACTGTAACTATTAACAAATAGAGCAAATAATGGACTGAATCATATCAGATCCTTTTTCTGAGCCTGTCCCCACTGCTTTTCCTCAGACTGACATATACGCGACTTTGCAGTGTCTAACTCGCGTATATACGCAACTTCCCTTTAAGGAACTTGTGTATGAGATCCAGGACACTGAAGTTCTGTACTTTCAGCTCCCTCTGATTCTGGTATGTCTGTATGTTGTGCTGTGCCGCCTTTTTCTGACTGTACTTCCTTTTTCCTCCATATCTTCAAGCGTGATGATGTTTTCTCCTGTTGGTGTGATTTCCGTGCTTTGTTCCTACATTCCTTTGCTATATGTCCAAGCTTGTTACATGCATAACATCTTACATGTTTCATATTTCTTTTGTAACAGTTAGCAGCTTTATGACCATACATATTGCAAGCAAAGCAATATCCATTAAAGTACCTTGAATGTGATGATCTTTCTGCATAATGGTCTTGAACCCTTCTTCTTCTACATCTAGCTGCAACATGTCCAAGATTATGACATACATAACATTCAACATTATTCATAGGAGGAGTAAAGGATTTTCTTTGAGGAATCTCTTTCCTTGGTTGATGATGAAATTGATCTACTTTGGATTTCTCTTTAGAGTTCCTTGCCTCACCTTGTGAACTAGATTCACCTTCAACAGATTCATGGAAACCAAGACCAGTCTTTATAGTAGGAGACCTTTGACTGCTAAGAATATCATCCAAGACTTTAGAACTATCTTGAAATCGTAAAATCTTATCCTTTTCTTCTAATTTACCTTTCAAGATATTTACCTCAACCTGAAGTTGTTCTTCCTTTTCAAGAGATTGCTTTTTCATATCTTCTTCAGCTTTCCTTCCTTCTTCCAACTGATGCTTTAGCTTGAGAATCTCCTTTTCTTGTTCTTCATTCAGATCCTGTTGCATTTGAAGAATTTTGAAGGCATATTCTAGCTGAGATTTTAAGCTGATAACTTCGTTTCCCTGTTTTTCAATATCTTGGACTAGATCTTTATTCTGCTTCTTTGATTCTTCAAGATCTTCCTTTAGAGAGCGGATCGTGGCTTCAAGACTTTCATAGTAACTGGATCTATCTCTGAGTTTCTTAATGGTTGTGTTCTTTTCATTGACTTCATTTCTTAGAGATGTTGCTTCAACCTCCAACTTTTGATATTTCTCCTTGAATAACTCTCGTTGAGCCTTAGCAGTACTATCCTTTATGTTCAGAAGATCTTCTTGAGTTCTAATTTTGCTTGTCAGTCTTTTAAATTCTGCTTCTATCTCATTTCCTTCTTGTTCACCCATAAGAGCTAATTCAGTAGTTTCACTATCACTTCCATCTCTTTCACAAGGAAATATAGCTGAAACATCAGAGGATAACACATTCATACCTGCTAATGATTCTGAATCTGATTCTGAATCTAAAGAGCTTCTTATACCTAATCCCCAATCGATTCTCCCACTGTCATAGTCCTTTTGAGATGTCTTCTTCTTGTTATGAGCTTTCTTCTTAAGCTTCTTTCCCATTGTTCCACGGATCTCCTTCAAGCGATCAAGCTTCTATCAAAGGACCTGCTCTGATACCAATTGTTGGAAATAATACTGAGAGGGGGGGGGGGGGGGGTGAATCAGTATTATCAGATCAATAAAACTTTTTCATTTCCATACTTAGATACATATACGCTACTTCATTCAAGGGAACCCGCGTGTATACGCAGCTGTGTCTAAAGCAACTAGCGTATATCCAAAATACTTATGATTTAGTTAATCCATTAAATGTTGATCTTTAGTTAGCACATCAGAACTTCATTAACCATATGAACAGTAAGCAGGTGCAGTAAAACTAGAACAGATCATCACACACAAGAAGCACACATGAACACCATGATATAAGGTGGAAACCCAATGTGGGTGAAAACCACCTGCTGCAATTCATTTCTATCTTCCTTTATTAAGAAACTTCTTTTACAATGTACTGGTGCAGTCCTTTACCAGCACGCAGGCTACAACCTGCTGAAGGCTACAACCTTCTCTCGTTCTCCAAACTTTCCTGGAAGGGAGCTCCAACCCCCTTTGCTCTTGTACTAGCTAAGATACTAGTACGTAGGCACCGACCTACAATCTTCTCTCCTTCAGGTACCACGTTTCATAAATTTTTAGACTGGATACTCCTAAAGCACAACACATAATCTGAAGGCCACGTTTCATCAAATTTTCATACTGGACCCATAACTATCATTGAAGCTCAAAACAATCACTACTAACATCATCAATTTCTGAATCACTGAAACACTGAAACCCTGTCAATAACACAGTCACCAGAACACAGAGCAGACACAGAACTCTGCAAAATCATTCAGACCCAACTGCAACTTCAAATATCAAACTTCAAAATGTATACGCTACTACGTTGAATCAAACCTGCGTACATACGCGCTTTTTCCAAAGACAACCCGCATACAGATCTAAAAATAATTTCTCATAACTTGCAGCTGTACCAGACATCAGTCATACTCATAACACTTATAGAACAATACATGCGTCAGTATGTAGATCTAGAATAAGCATCATAAAGATAGTTCATTTCAAACCATTTGATCCCGATCTCTCCTTAGATCTTGTTCTCCATCAACCGGTGAGATCCCTCCTTAGCTCAGATCAAGCAATGCATCATCAACCCATAACCTGCATACTGGATCTCATACTTCTTCAGATATTCAAGACTTTTTGGATACTCTTGCCTAATGATCTTCTTCTCCTTTTATAGTCTTAGGCCTTGCTCAATACCACGGTCCAAAACCATAATAAATCAATACCAAGAGCCCAATACTTGGGATCAACACACTTGTCGAGATACCATGGTCCGAAACCATAGGTTCAAATACCGAGGACTAACTACCACGGACCAAAAGTAAGCTTTCCGACATGTACGCGCTTTTCCGTGCATGAAACTGCGTGTATACCCTACTTGGTATATAGTGAACCTGTGTATACGCGACTTGGTATATAGTGAACCTGCTTGTATACCCTACTTGGTATATAGTGAACCTGCGTATACGCGACTTGGTATATAGTGAACCTGCGTGTATACCCTACTTGGTATATAGTGAACCTGCATATATATATTTTCTCTTCATACTTGTAGTCTGATCATCAATTCCTTGCTGCTATCCTTCTGCACTATGATTTGTCATTAGTGTGATTTGCAATCAAGGACAACACTTGTCTCATAATGCCAACAATCTCCCCCTTTGGACTTGATGGCAAAGCTAACTTGTCACACTTAGAACTTGATCTTCTTGTTCCTTTGAGCTGTCCTGCATCCCATGTATTTAGTCACATCTGTAGATTGATCTTGTTATATGTAATTGAGATGTTCTTCTATGAGAGGGTTTCCATCAAGTACAACACATGCATCATAATGCCAACAGCCCCTAGATATAAAGAGAAGTAGAGTTTCCAAGTTACCATATGGAAGTTCTTGCATTAAAGCAAGGTTGTTTCGTCCGCATTTGCAGTCGAAACACTTCCTTGGCTCTGTCCATCGAAATAGACAAAGGTGAATGGTGTCAGTTCCAATCACATAACCTTCGACGAGGAAATGATATTTCCATACTAATCCCATTTTCCTAAATGTACGGGTGTGTCAAATTGGTCATATATCCTACATGGAAACCTACCTTATATCTGAGGTTTTCCTGTCGAAGCAGACTAGAGTGCATGCCCCTTGGGTTTAGTCACATTCACTGAATCACTTTCACTCATCATGGGGATGGACTGGGGGTTGATGAAACATTCCTTGAGAAAAAGACCAGTTAGGGATGGTATTTGACTATTAGCTGTGTTTGAACTAGGAAATGAAAGTTGGCCAACGAGCTGGACCACTTTGCCTTCATACGGGAAACACATCACCCTAAAGAGTGAGGAAACAATAGCTCCCATGCTATAAATGTAGACATGTCCAAGGAGTAGATTTTAATCTAATGGCCCTTGGACTACCATCACATTCAAATAAACGATTTTCCTTCTCAAAGTTATAGGCAAATTTGGAAGGATCCCTAACGGTGGACTGGTTCCTTTGTTGAAGCCTAACATATTTCAAATCTTAGGTAGAAGCGATGGCAAACCAAGCACTTTCCAAGCAGTTGAGGAAAGGATACTCACGGAGGCCCCTTCATCTATGATTTTACTAGCCATGATGATTCTGTAAGCTTGTACATGATTTGGAATGGTACATTAGATGGTGGGTGGGGTCTCCCTAGTAGATTCCAATCGAAGGAAACAACTAGATTGCTTGGAGGAGGGACTGAATAGATGACTGGATGAATCTCTGACGAACTTCTTTCCTACGGTAAAGGAGCGAGTAGATTGCCCCTAGGTTAATCGGATTCTGTGTTAACAAAAAGAATTTGAACGACGTTGATCTCATTCTCTTTAGTGACTGTATCATTTGAAGGTGGACCTTCTGAAGGAAAAACTTGGTCGACTGCCGTCTCAACCTATTGACTTTGGTTCGGTGTGGACTCAGAGGGTTTATCTTCAATGATAGGTTCTTTGACCGACAGCAAAGGGGTGTCAGTTGGATTTTCAACTAGCGATGGACCCGGCAAGAGTTTCTTGTATCTAGGAGGAATCCGTAGCAGTGAAGCAGGATGGTTCTCCAGGACTCTTTTAGCTTCGTTTAGGAAGGGACAATGGTGGAGGGCATGATTGCCTTCACATAGTCTACAAGGAAATTTAGATCTTCATTTTTGTCCATTGACTTTGTTTTCACTAGTTGACGGTGTACTCTCAACATGATCATCAGAGGTTGAGGACACCAGATTGTGCAAGTGGGGAGACCAGTCTCTTAATATCTGTGGGATGCAAGGACAATCTCGATGATAGTGGTCTCCTTTGCAAATGACACATGGAGATTTAGGTTTGGATGGTGCAGTGTGTGAATTTTTCCCAGACGACGCATGGTTGCCCCCTTTCGTCGTTGGCTTCTTCTTCTTATTCTCCTTCCCTTTCTTCTTCTTCTCAGTTAGTTGGTTTTTAGTGTTACTAGCTTCACCAAGCGAAGAGGAAGAAGGAGAGGGAGAAACAAATGAAGTAGAAGGTTGGGGGGTAACTCTAGTATCATCTGGTTGCTGATTTGATTGCTCAAGAATCAAAGTGTTTTGAATAACAACGGTCGAGAAAAGCCATACTGGCAGGTCGATTGTAAGTCTTGGAAGGGATAATATAGCCATATGAGGTGCACCAACATCCCCCCAAGAGGAGAAGGGACTAGGATTTCCTCCAAAGGGAAATCCTTGATTGCTGGACTCCATTTTCTCAACCTAAGACCAACGAGGGGACAATGATGTTACTCCGATTAAAATAAATTTTATGAAGCTTTGACACAACTTGCTTTTTCAATTTTAAAAAGTCGAGAAAAAGCTAAAGATGACTCTAGTCACCTTCGATTTTTAATGAGCCTGAAGTGACAAGTGCTGAGATGGACCTTTTCTTTTAAGGAGTCTGAAAAGGAATGAAAGTGACTACTCTGGAAATCTAGACAGAGGGATTATCAAACCAATCACAAAACTGCAGAATACTTTTTATGTATGGCAGTCAATCTTCCCGAATGCTGTGTTCAGTGCATTTTGATAGATAGGGTGGCAGATACAGATTCCTAAGGATAAAGGATATAGCCTATTGTGGTCTCCCAATATATACTCGACGGTATGTGGGAGCACAAGTCTTTACTAAAACTTGTCACATCAAGGAGGAGGAATCACCCAACCTATGATGAAAATGATAGTTACCAGGCTTTACGACGCCGGAATATATTTCTAGCCTAGACTTCTAGATGTTGTGCATTAGGTTCCAAAGCGTTTTTATGTTCATTGAGGTTTATTTTAAAGTTGATCTTTCTTAAGAAGTTTTCCTTTAAGGTTCACCACATGATGTAGATATACAATTCCTAAATATGCAATATAAGATGATAAATAGTCATTTACTTTCTTTTTGCAATGAAAATCCTAGCTACGAAGGAAAGAGAAGTAAAATTCTTTCAACATAGAGCAGAGAGCACACACTAAGATGCACTGTCCTAAATAAATTTCTGCATGCAGTCTAAATGCAAATGCACATGCATGTATTTGTTTTTCAGTATCCTTAATGTGAGAATGCAAAAAAGAAAACTAAGTATAGATCTGAACTATCTTTCCTCAAAGCAACACTTTAGCAATTTCTTTTCAAAACGAAAGGAAGATTTAGACGACACTGTCAATTTCAACTTGATAACTACTTTTGACACTTCAAAGAATTGATGATCCAAATCAAATAGAATAGCAAACAACACTCTTTTCTTTGACTGAAAATGACACTTGCGACACTTTCAAATCAAAAGACGATAGTTCGATTAAGCTACTGTTTGCAAAGTAGAACTGTAAATGATAAAAAATACATAAAAACATTCACAATTATTTATCAATGGAAGCTAAATAATGTAAAGGAAGAGAGTTTCAAAGTGATATACTGATCACAGACAACAAAACTACTGAATAAAGCTTAAGACAATGAAGAAAAACCAAAATCTGGAGGCAAAAATAGTCTCACCTAATCATCGCACCTGTAACACAAGGAAACAGGGATGCATCTCACCTATAGCACACGAGAGGTGCGATGCATCCAGACTGCCAATGAAAGATAGTGCAATGGTCCAGGGATGAGACTGAGCTTGGTTTTTGCTCACATTTTGCAGCTTAGTTCAGGGATTTAGGCTGAGCTAATGATAGGCAGTAAACACAAAGTATAGGGGTTGATCTAATGAGGTTATTTGAGCTACCACCAGGGCACTTAGGATGTTTGCAAGTCAGATTTTCAATTCATAAACTAACCCAAATATTGATTGAAGCAGCGTTGATCTACTTTGCAGTTGCATAGAAAAAGCAATTTGAAGGCTATCTGGCTTAACTTCAGGCATCGTCTGTAGTTTATAAAGCAAACAACAGTGACTAACAATCACACTATTCACTCCCCAGTGGAGTCGCCATTTTGTTATTGGAAAAACTAGTGTCCATTCAGAGCTGCTAGTCCCACTAAGACAGGTAGCTATCTTGGAAGCAAACAAACTAAAGTCACTTGTGTTTTCCTTTATGAGAGATAGATGAGAGAGAAGCAGAAAGTACCAACCTCAGTCTTTTGCTTGGCTCCTTGCTTGCTTCCTCCCTCCTTTGATAGACCTTTGCCACTCCTTCCTCACTTGTCCCGCTTAAAAGAAACACCTGTAGAGTCAAAGCAGCATAATACCATCAGAGCATAGAGATCTATAACCATAAACAATATAGGATCAGATATATATTAACCATACAAATGCATATACCAATACAAGATTCAAAAATATACAAGAATATGGAGGAAATCTCAAATAGCTTTATTGATAGAAGTAGTATAAGAGAGGATTACAACCCAGTGGTCTGACCCAGTGCCATCCTCCTAGCATGAAAGCCCTCTTCACCTCATGAAAAGCTAGATCACCCAACACTATGATGTTTCATAGAGAAACCAACAACACTTCCTTACAACATACAAGATTCTAGCCTCTGGATCTCTAGGATGAGGGATCCATATATAGATATTTGCAGGTGGGTGAGTTAGCTTTTGGGATTTTGATTAGTGTCATTTTTCTGATAGCTCTTGGTTCCACTTGGATATTTCATGATCTCTTACTCATCCCTGGGCGAATTCAGAGAGGCAAGTGTCAAATAAGCAGTTTCTAGAAGATTCTCTAGGTTTCCACCTAGAAAACTACCTCTGCCATTTGTTTGCTCTCGCTCATCGCACCCTACAGAAGGTATTTTTAGTATGCATCACACCGTCTATGTGTAACAGGTGAGATGCATCGCACTCTCAGCATGGAGCAGTCTGTATGGTCCAATTTTGACTAGTCCTGAGCAGTTTTTCAGGGAGAACTTATGGGAAATGATGTAATCAGCTGACCTTGTTCCTTTAGGGTATGAAACAACACTTTTAGGGGCTTAGAATCCCATGGTTTATGGACATATGTGATTGCGGTTGCAGTGCCCAAATATGTCTATAACAGCATGTGTCTTCTTGGTGAACATTTGTTCATTGTTCACCTAGTACTTTCTTATTAAATTGATAGTGTGCTACTCCCAAACTCTCAGTTCGTTGTCACTCCTCTTTGCAAATGCATGGCTCAAGACCAAATCCTCAAAGACCGAGTGGCTCATACGCAATAGAAAACTCGGGTCAAAAACTCTAAGTTTGCAAAGTGTTCGTTGTTGGACTGGCATGTGTAATTTATAGGGGATTTCGAATTCAAATCCGACTGTTCCCCCCAAAATATGATCATTAATGATGGTTTGGCAATAGATCTTCAAAGATATTTTGGTCACTTTCTAGTTGTGTTGCGCGGTATCTTATTTCATAGCGCAGCTCCCTTCGTGTAGCTTCTGATACTGTAACGTCACCCTTTTGCATGTAGTCTTCTTACCACGTAGTACATCAATTCGGACAATGCAGTTTATAGTCCCGCACTCCCTTGCAGCTACCTGGAGTGCTAAGATTTTTCTATCATCATATAGTCATTGAGCTAGATCTCTTGTATATGTCTTCAATCGGCTTCCATTCACTCTTCATGGAAAAGGTTCTCCATTCAGCTCCGCGAGCTGAAATTCACCTCCTTCTATAATTTCTTTGATGACATATGGCCCCAGCCAGTGCATCTAAAACTTTCCTACAAACTTAGCGAGCTTACTATCATACAATAAAACCAAATCATTTACCTTGAACGTGCACAAATTGATGTGTCGACCGTATCATGATTTTTCACGCTCCTTCTACAGTTGTAGATCAAATCTAGCTAAGAATCTATCTTCTTTGAGCTCCATCAGCTACGCAAGTCGTTCTTCCGAGGCTTCGTGGTCTGCCATCCCTATGAAAGCTGTTATGCAAAGACTAGGCATGATATATTCCATAGGCATCATGGCTTCGATGCCACAGACCAATCGAAAAGGTGTCTGACCTGTTAGATTTTTTCAGTTAGTCCTGTACACCCACAGTATTGTAGGGACTCGCAATTCCCAATCATTCCGATGCATGTTGAAAACCTTTTTTAGTGATTTCTACAAGATTTTATTAAAGGCCTCAACTGTCCCATTAGCCCGAGGATGATATAGTATGCTCTTCTAATGATAAACCTGGAAGTCTTCAGCCAATGTGTTGATTATCTCATTGAGGAAGTCTGTACCGCAATCGCTCATTAAAACTTTTGGGAAACTGAATTTAGTTAACACGTACTCAAACAAGAACTTTGCTACTATGACCCCTATACAATCCTTCACATGTTATGCCTTCGCCCATCTAGTTAGATACTATGTCACAGTGATGATATAGAACGCACCTGTTTTCTTGCCTAGGTGCTGGATCGGTCCTACAAAGTCAAATGTCCATTTCTCAAATGACTGCAATGACACCTGTGGGTTAAGTGGCATTTCATACCTTCGTTATGGTTTTCCCATTCTCTTACATGCATTGCACACCCTATAATATGCTTTCGTATCCTTATGTAACATAGGCCACCACAAACTTGTGAACAACATCTTCTGCATTGTCACTTTTTGTACATAATGTCCTCCCATAGATCCTCCATGAACTTCAACGAGGATGCTATTTTGTTCAAAATCAGGCACATACCTTCACAATATCTCATCAATGCCCATCTTATACAAATTTTTGATGATCACTGAAAAATCTGCCACATGCACGACTAGTTCATTCTTTTTCTGATTGGTATATCTTTCTAGAGCCGTCCCTGAAGTCAAAAATTGGATAATCTCTACAAAATGGTTATCCACTACATGCATTGTGAGGAGTTGCACGTTGGATAGCCCTTCATACAAATTACTAGGCTCCTCCCCTATTTCAATTCACAACAAATGGTCAGGTCCTGCATTCAACCTTCCTTGATTCACAATTACCTCAAAGTCATATTCTTGAAATAAAGACAACCATTTGCATATGCTCCCCCACCCAACATAGGCTTATGATTAGGTATTTCAAGGTGTAATGATCTATCTACATCTTGAAATGTCTACCCAACAGATAGTGCTTGAACTTTTGAAGCACGTACACCATAGCCAATCCTTCGCACTCTGCCATTGAGTAATTTTACACATCCTTTGATAATTTCCTACTTGCAAATATTATAGGGTAATCCATCTCTCCTTCATCGGCCTATGTCAGCATGGCTCCCAACGCAATACACGAGGCATCAACATGCGCATGGAATTCCTTCTTCCAATCCGAGAAGACCAAGATCAGTGCGGTGACCATCTTTTCCTTTAATACATCTAGACTAAGCTGAAATTATTCATCCCAATAGAATGTAGTGCCCTTCTTCAATAGCTTCTCCATAGGCGCAGTAATCCAAGCACAAGCCTTGATGAAATTTCGATAATATCTAGTATGGCCCAGCGTTGCACACAGTTGTTTGACACTCCTCAGGGCCTTGAAATTTACTATCAGTGCGATCTTGGCAGGGTCGACCATCAACCCTTCCTTGGATACCACATGGCCTAGTAAAATTCTGAAAGGGACATAAAACAAACACTTCTTCAGGCTCAGCGTGATCTGGTATTTTCGGCACATATCCAACATTAAGTGTAGACTGGCTACATGGTGCTTTACTAACCCAAACACTATCCAATCATCAAAATACACCTCCAATACCTTGTGAATAAACTCCTTGAATGCTGCAATGATTATGTGAGAGAATATTGTCAGTGCATTCTTGAGTCCAAACGTCATCACAGTATACTGGAAACAACCCCATTTCATCATGAAGGTTGTTTTACTCGTATCTTCTATCATGATTTTAATCTAATGGTACCCAGAGAATCCATTAGTGAATTAGTAAGCTTCCTGCCCTCCAACATTTTCCAACACCTCATCTGTAAATGGTGTCAAAAAAGGATCATGGATCAAAAAACATTAAGCTTTCTTAGATCTAAGCAAATCCTTATTGCTCTCTTCTATTTCTTTTCCTGAACCACCATTGGGATCATCAACCCATCTTCAAAACTGAAGGTTATTAAGAAACCCTACCTTAATATATCCCACTCCTTGGTGCCATGACAGAGCTCTATTTCCAGGTACCAATTCATAGGGATTATATACAAATTATGACAGAATAAGTGCACCCACTCTCGCTACATCTCTATTCCATAGAATTTAGTCCATTTTTCCAAATAACCATGCGGATCATTTCTCCCATCATATTTCTCCATTAATCACACTTTAGGATGACCAAATTGCAACCTCATCATTTTCCTGTAATCATGCCATTCATCAAAGTTGTCCTTTCACATACCCCACCACCATGCGGGCGTAGCACACAATGCCAAATCTAGCACTTGGAAGCGATGATCCTTAGGGACTTCTCCTTTAAAAGCATCCAAAAATTTATCTACATTAGTTAAACCATCATAATAGGGTAAATTTCTTACCTCTGATGACACACAGCACATCGATTTAGTCAGCATGTTGTAGTGCAGCGTGGACACTTCATGCAGCCTATTCTGCGAATGATCTAGTTCTTCATCTGAATAAGAGGTACAGGATCTTTCATAGTCCCATGCAATCCATCCATCCACTATTGGATTAGCCTAGTCTTCATCTCATGTTGTTATTTTTAAAGCTGATCCAAGTCATCATCACTTTCTTCATAGTCACAGACCAATTTAGTATAACACGACCTTTCTACAAGGTCTAATGGTACTACTACTCGAAGTGAGTTCCTGTCGAATGACACAATCCACTTCTTTAGGTTGATGAATCTGTTTATATCAATGGCCCAACTAATTCCGAGGAGCGTGGGATATGGATTACTATCATCAATGATCTCTATTACTTAAAAATCAACCAACGTGCTCACACCTTCGATATCTACTTTACTCCATGTAATTGTCCCATAGGGATGATCTTCCATTATAGCACATGTCTCCCCATTCTCTTCTATGTCTATTTAGGAAAAACATTTGCATCAGATCTCAGATCCAAAATAACCTGGTCCATCTCATAGTATCTTATCTACACAATGAGCCTCATCTCATGCCCTGTTCTTGCCTTATGTTTGCCAATCTTTCTGACTACACGATGTCCATCAGGATCATTTTCTTTACCAACACAATTGTTTATCAATTCCTGTAAGCCCTTCACAGCCTTACTATCTTTCAGAAGTTTCATATGGGTTTCCAAGAATGTGGTGAGTACAGAGGGATCAATTTATGTTGGCGCACTGCTTTCTGGTAGTTTGTCTTGACTTCCTAAGGTAGATGGCTCAACGAAGATTTTCTTTGCCTCCATAAATGTCTCCTTCGCACATTCTAGATTGAAGCCAACTTCATTTTCTAGGACCTTGCGAACCCACCCATCCTCTTCAGGTTGTTTTCCCTTATCATCACCAGTCATGATTCCACTTCTCAGTATGATATTCACATTGGGATCCTCTTTTCTGGGTGCAACCCTCATTATTTGTAAGTTATGCGTAGGGTGCTGAGTGTTACACTAAAATTTGTCACCATGACTATTTGCAGTTAGTATGGCTCCATCAACTGTCATACTATCCTCCTTGGCAAGTCTTATACCTCTGCTCCTCATGTCAAACTCCAAGAAAGAGAGAAAGCCCTTAAAAAGTCAATTAACTCTGGTTACGCAGTTTCTCTTAACCTTACCTCCGTGTACGCACCTCAAGTTCACAATACCTGCGTACTTGTACACTATGTCTGTAAAGGGATGGGTGCGTACTCCTATAAAGGTCAAAAGGCGCGAGTTTTACTTCAAAAAAGTTACTTGTGGTCGATTCTAGAGAATTCTAGAAGATGGTTTGACGTGTATTGAGCGCCTCCAAATGGTTCATGTATCCCTATGAAAGAGGAACTTATCCCATCAAGAGGGGAGCTATCCCATTGAAAGAGGGGCTTATCCCATTGATGGTGGACCTGATTAACTTCCTCCAAAGCATTATAAATACAGGTATTGGGCTAGAGGGAGGGGAGGTTGAAAGCTGAACATTCCTAAGGGTAGATGCTGCTGAAATTAGGACTCCCTTATAGAGCTTGAGAGGAGAGATTCCCATCCTTTCTTAGCTTCATTTGGAAGTGGGTGAGCTGATCAAAGTAAAGGAGAACTCTTGCTGGACCCTGGGAGGGACCTGCACAACACCAAGGCACTGGTTGTAATGGTTTCTTTTGTTTCCACTTAATACAATTAAGTTCATTTTTCTCAACAAGTTGTTATATATAATTTGTTTCATATACTCCTTGGTCTTTATGATGAATATGTTTTATTTTATGAGTTATTCAGGTGCTATGTAATCGTTTGCTTGTTAGTGAATGCAGGTTTTAAAGAGAAGGAGGATCTCATCTGGATCGGAGAGGCTGGACTGCTACAAACAGCATTGGACTAAAGGTATGCTTTAAACACTTGGTTGCTTGTATTTTAAATGCATATTTATGGAAAGATAGTGCTTGATTGTCTTGTTTGTCACTAGAAATCCTTAGCTTCTAGGGAGGTCGGTTTTGTCCTCAAAATTGACTCTTTCCGCATGACAAAATGGCGACTCGCTGGGGAATCCATGGATTTGATTGATTTCTCTTTTGATTGATACTTTGATTTGAGAAAAGTCGATTTCTTTCTGGTTTTTGACTAATTGATTGTGAATTTGGGTGGAATAGCTTAGGGTTAAGTTAGATTTTATTTTTCTTGGTTTTGCTAGCAGTACGCACCCTCTGTGTTAAGCACAGTGCGTACCTGTACGCACTGCAGCTTTGTACACAGAGTGTGGCCGCACCTGTGCAAACAGGCTGCCTGCGTACCCTGTCAAAAGTTGAGAAAATTTCAATTTTTTCCTTTTTGCCTCTTATTTTTTGTTTATAATTTGTTTTTTGCTGCCCAGATCCACTGGTTACCTGTCAGAAGTCTTCATCTAAGCTTGTTTCATTAGTATCAAGGGTTTTAGTGAAATTCATAGAAGTTCTAGCACTAGGTTTGATTTTTGTATTGGTCCTGTAGTTACTTTGGCTTTAGAAGTTGTTAAACCTTGGATATCCCTGGTCTTTTCAGTCTTCTTAGGAGTCGGACCTTTCATAAAATCCACCTTTGTGAGAAACCTACCTTTGTGTTGTCTCTTTGCGGAATTTCGAGAAAGCTTGTTGGTTAAGCTGTGAATTTCATTCTTAAGAAAAAGAACAAAAGATTTTGATTTTTGTTTTTGACTGGTTTATGATTCTGCATGAACTAGTCCTTGGTTGAATTGTAACTGAGTAAAACATCCTGGAATTATACTTTGTAGGCTTTTGCCTCATTAGATTTGCTTTTAGGTGAATTTCTCTTAGATTTGCTTTTAGGTAAAATTGATTTGATTGTCATAGATTTTTTAAAATTGATTTTTGTTAAGTAGTTTTACATGCTTTGTTAATATAGGAAAAAATACAAAAATCTCTTTTGAAGAAAAGTTTGTTTTAGTAGCATTTGAAGTCTTTGAAAAGAGAAAGGAATTTTCGTGAAATAATTAGTGGTCATGTGTTGTATGCTTTGGAAAAGATAAAGAGATTGTTTCTTTGATTTTCATTGCCAAGAAAGTTGTCTTTATAAATTTTGCATTCTCCAACTCTCTTAGCTAGGGAATTCATTGAAAAGGAAAGATAGTATAAATCATCTTAGGTGCATCTTTTTAGTGGATTTGAGTCGAGTCTACACACCATCAGTTTCATCTCCACTACCTTTTGTCCTAAAGAAAAGCCATAAAAATTAACGCTTAAAGTAAAATTTACTTAGTAACTTTTTATTTACTAGGGCTCTGAAACACCAATATAGATCAGGCTAGTGTCTTGGAGTAGGAGAGTAATTAACTCTCCAAGACAGCAAAACCAAACAAGTAGCTCATCTTGTGGTAGGATAAATCCAGCTGTTACATTTATGCTCTGGGAAAGCTCCTCTTAAAGGAGAAGCACGAGATCGTGTCTGAACCAGTGAGGGGATCAATCCTCCTTCATTGGGAATGACGCCAGATACGCACGTACTACAAACGGTAAACCTCGGATTATTGTTGAGGAGCCTGGGGTCACTTGTCGGTAAACCTTGGATTATTGTCAAGGAGCCGGCAAGGGGATTGAGCTTGATACTCTGCCCTTGCATGCTATCGGATCGTAGATTGTTCCCCCAGGTATATTTGTTGTTGTTGGTGACCTTAGTGACCATTATCTTTAGGGTTCTACCCAAGGTGACGGTGGAAGGAAGATCCCACTGTACCTGGAGCAGACGTCGGCTAGACTCACTTGGATTTTCCGAGGGGTTCACTTCACTCGAGACGGTTAAAGTGGAGGAACTTGTGCCGGTCTATTCATTAAGCAGGTTGCCGGGGTAACTGTTCCACCCGCCACTTCTGTACTGAATTCGGCGATGTTGGACTTCATCACCAACTAGTGTTTTCGGTCCGGAAGGCTACTGTTTGTGTATGGTTTGACGCCCTAGATTCTTTAGGCGTGTGATTCGAATTTGTTTGGTTCTTTAGAGACTTTAGGCGGTTTGCTTTGAGATTTTACTTTGTTTGCGTGTGCAGTAGTTAAAAGTTTTTAACTGTGGCTGAATTACCGAGACAGTCCCGTAGACTTCGGGGCCAGTCTCCTGAGATTGTAACCGTGGCCGATTTGTTGAGGAAGTCCCGTAGACTTCGGGGCCAACCTCCTGAAGACGTCCCGGGTCATTACGAAGGTTTGAAAGTCCTTGTAACTCCTAGTGGCAGTAAAGTAGGTTCACCTGAAGAAGGAGAGTCTTCGTTGGTAGTTCATCCTGATTACCAAAGTCTAGAAACAGGTTATAATCCCGAAGCTATTGCAGTTTCCGAGCTTGCTGGTAGTTTTTCATCTACTAGTGATATAGGCGAAGAACCTGAAGTATCTGAACCTGTTACTCCAACTTCTAGTGCTCCTGATTCACCTAGGGTAGAAAGAGTCATCACCGAAAATCTTCCTTCTGGTTTGATAGCTATTGAAGAACTTGCTCCAGAAGAAGAAATAGGTGTCCCTATCCCTGAAGATCAACCTACTATTGATCTAAGGGAGCGTGAATCCATTTTTTACAGTCCACCTAGAAGTACTACTTGGTATCTTTCTTTAACTAATTATTTGGACAACTCAGGGTCAAGTTTTTCTCCACCTCGTGCTCCTTATCCACCTGGAGGTATTTATACTCCTGTAAATATGTCTGGTCAGTCGTCCATGTTTACTCAATCTCCTGAATTTTTTGTACGGCGGTCCTTCTGTTCCCTCTGGGTATCAGTCACTTTCTGGTACTTTTGCGGGAGCATCTCCTCAACCCATTGAACATGGGTTATTAACTGGAAACAATGGTAATAAACCGTTGGGCGTAGGAGACATTTACATGATGTCAGGTTCAATTCCCAGTTCTCAACCTCAAGGTGGCCAGTTACCGCCTGGGGGGCAGCCTCAATTAACGCCTGGGGGGCAACCTCAAGGTACACAAATTGCATCTGGGGGGCAACCTCAAGGACAGTATGTACCCGTGGTGCAATACATTCCTCAAGGTCAACCCCAGCCTCAATATGTACCCCAAGGTCAACCTCAGTATCAATTTATACCTCAAGGTCAACCCCAGTATCAGTACTTACCTCAAGGGTATCTACCCCAAGGTCAGTACTCGAGTCAAGGTTATCAACCACCCCAAGGTCAATCTTATGTTCAAGGTACGGGAAATGTACCTTTCAATTATCAATCCTACCCTCAATCCGGTTATGGATCTCAATATCCTCAACCTGTTATGGGTCAATACCCCGGAATGAACATAGTGTGGGATCCATCGCAAGTTCAACAGGTATTGCAGCCAAGTGTACAGTTGTCATCTCAAACTGGACAACCCTTAGTTTCTGGTTCACCCCAGCAACCAGTCCAGTCTAATGTTCAAACTTCTGTACCTTCGGTAGTTTCTCAGTCTGGGCCTATTGCACCTAGTACTCCATCTCAAACGACTGCTGCAACTACCGCAACATCTGTTCAATCTACCCCACTTACTTCTGGAGTATCGACAGCTTCGGTTTCTACTGTCTCTGTAACTACTCCTCAGACATCTTTACCATCGTCTGGATCCACGATTCAAACTACGGTTCAGATGCCTGTAGGACAACCTGGTTTAAGTACGGTTGTCACAAGTCAACCACAATTCACTTATCAACCGTACCAGGGACAGTACCAATACGGGCCTGCTGTCCAGCAGCCAGTTTACCAGTATCAACCGTATCCTGGGTACACTTATCAACAATCACAACAACCCCAGTACGGTCCGGTTAATCCTGGTTTTCCGGGAGGATACAATATCCCGAACGCGATTCCTATTCCTAGTTATCCTGGATATCCTCCTCCTGGGACTGGTCTCGTGACCCAGAGTTTTAGGGATCCTAATCGGCAATTACCGTTTATCGCAACTTTGGATTTACCAGACTTGTCGCGCCTAACGAACGATCCAATAAATTATCTTCCGTTTTGGCCGCCAATGCCAAATAAGTTGCCCAGTGACATTCCCAAGTTCGAAGGTAAGTCTGGAGAGGACCCGTCGAATCATGTGATGACTTACCACCTCTGGTGTGCCTCTAATTCCATCTCGGATGATTCGATCCGCTTACGTCTTTTCCAGCGTACTCTCATTGGTCTCGCGGCCAAGTGGTACATTGAGTTACCACGGGCCTCTTTTTATAATTTTAGCCAGTTAGCTACCTCGTTCTTAACTCATTTTCAGTTGCCGGTCAGATATGATAATGGCACGGAGTTACTAACTTCATTAAAACAATCGACGTCCACTTATATTTCTGATCATATTCATGAATGGAGACGTCGAAGGCGGTTAGTGAAAGTTTTTATCCCGGACCAAATCTTAGCTGAATGGTTTGTTAAATCATTGTTACCGAAGATTACTGAAGACGTAGCTAAGGCCGGAGTAGTTACTGAGGAGCAAGTGATTGCTCAAGCGCAGTACCTTGACTTAGTTTATACTCAGTCAGGTACGTTACACGAAAAGATCCCAGATCTTCCTAAGTCAAATCAAATCGCTGCTGCTCCTTCGGGGTCTCATGCCGCTGATGGCATGATTGGTACGGTGAATACTAAAAGCAAGAAGAAATCCTCAAAGAATTCTTCTCCTATTATAACCTTACCAGACTCCCCGACAGGAGAATCTTCTGCTGAAGTTTCCGCTGATATTCACGCTGTAGAGTCATCTACGGCTAAATCAAAATCCGGTGGGAAAAAGAAAGGTAAGAAGAAGAATAAAGCAGACAAAACTCCAAAGGAGAAAACTGAAAAGTCGGAAACCAATGACGAAAAGCGCAAACCTCGATATCCTTGTCTTATTTGTGAAGAGGATCATTTTACAAGAGATTGCCCTCATCGGGCCGAGGTTGTGAAAATCGTCAAGGGTTCCCCAACTCCTGCTGTTTTGAAAGATCCATTTCCAAAGCAGGAGAGTAAGATGATAGGTTCTTCCTCGAGTGCCAGTGAAGAACCCATATTGATGATGTCTCATGTAAGGATTGCGACTCGATCGCAAGATTATGGTAGTAAAAGTCCTGTTGATGGCAAAGAAGCAGAATCTTCTCATTCTAATCCATCAACCTCAGCTCCCGGTTCCGATCCACTACAGATCGAGAAACCTAACCCGGACTTAGTAATCAAACCGCCCGCCAAGGGTGTACTTCGAAGGTCTGCTTTCAATCCACATGCGAGAGCGGCCCAGAATTACAACATTGTTGAGGATTTAGCTGTTTCACCCTCAGCAATGTCGGCTTTGGAAGTGCTGCAATCATGCCCAGCACAACGCAAATTACTTTTGTCGGCTATAGGAGCTGTTGATGTTCAGGACCCGAACCTAATAATCTTTGATCTAGAAAATAGTACACCGCGTTTACCTCATCAAATGGCTTTCCAGATCCCAGTGATAGTAAAAAACAGGCCTATTCATCGGACTGTAATTGATGAGGGAGCTTCCACGTGTATTATGTCGATACAGTGTTGGAGATCGCTTGGTTCTCCTTCACTAAATCAATCCCCGACAATTCTTAAGGCCTTTGATGGCCGTGGGTTTCATCCGTTTGGCATTCTACAGGATTTGCCTATAGGGGTTGAAGGAAAAACCGTTAGTCTAGATGTGGAGGTGGTTGATGCCCCTCTAGACTACAACCTTCTCTTGGGTCGAAGTTGGTCTTACGCTATGACAGCGGTCGTTTCATCGGTCTTCAGAGTAATAAAGTTTCCACATAATGGCAAGATCGTAACAATAGACCAGCTGGCTTACTTTTCATCCGACCCAGCCTCTTCAGAGAGTATCCAGCATGTCGGTAAAACGACTATCCCTTATAAGGATGTTGGAGTAGGATTAGTTAAAGATGTTGGTTTACTGGGAACTTTTCCTTTTCCTCCAATCAACGCCTTGTCTTCATTTGCATCCATTCATATGATTACATCAGACACCATTGTTTATGACGATCCTTGGATCGTTCCTTCTGAATCTGAGATAGACTCATTTGGTGATGCTATGCCTTTGAGTCCATATGAAATTGCCTATGAAGCCGTGCAGTCTTTTACCGACCCGCGTTCAACCAAAATCGACCAAATGAATGTGGTCCGTGAGGAATCACTTTTCACGTCAACCTCGGAGTTAATAGCGTTTCCCGAAGTTGTGTCATCTGACGAGCAACTTCGTGAAGTCCTGTGTGTAGACGATTTACCATGGGAAGATCTCCATCATAGATCTTCGTTTTTACCTGAGGATGATCGTTTTGAAAATGATTTCTCATCAATCTTTACAGCTGAATATGTCAAAGAAGCTCAGAATCCAATGAAACATCCTGATTCAGAGCTGAATTTGGGAAACATTTCTCGCACTATTCCCATTGACATTTCAGTCAAGCCCGGAATTGTTGAGCACATTCATATAGGTGCCTCGTGTTCAGATGACGAAATTCAGACATACAAGGCCCTATTTCAAGAATTCCGCGACGTGTTTGCCTGGTCCTATGAGGAAATGCCAGGAATTGATCCCGCGATTGTTGTCCATGAGATCAAGACTTACCCGGACGCTAAACCCGTCCGGCAACGTTTGCGTCAGATTCACCCACGAAAAGCGGCTGCAATTAAAGCAGAAGTTGAGAAGCTGTTGAAAGCAGGTTTCATTTATCCGATCCCGTTAACGGATTGGGTATCGAATATTGTTCCGGTTAACAAAAAACAGGGAACAATAAGAATATGCATCGACTATAGGGATATCAATCGAGCTTGTCCCAAGGACAACTACCCAACACCCTATATCGATCAAATAATTGACGATTGTGCCGGCAGTGAAATATTTTCCTTTATGGACGGTTTTTCCGGTTACAATCAAATCAATATTCTACCTGCCGATCAACCAAAAACGGCTTTCATTTGTCCATGGGGGACATTTGCTTATTGCAAATTACCTTTTGGGCTTAAGAATGCCGGAGCCACTTTTCAAAGGGCGATGTCTTATGCGTTTCATGACATCAAACACATTGTGCAACCGTATCTCGATGATTTGCCCGCTCATTCATTACATCGAGCTGATCACCTTGTCCATTTACGAGCAATCTTCATGAGGTGTAGGCATTATCGTATTCGGTTGAACCCACACAAATGTGTCTTCTGTATAGAAGTGGGACGATTGCTGGGATTTGTAGTTTCAAAAGCCGGCATTCGCGTCGATCCCTCGAAGGTAGAAGCTATCATCAAATTGCCTCCTCCTTCGAGTCTTCGCCAACTCCAAAGTTTGCAAGGGAAAGCAAACTTTTTACGACGATTCATTCCTAACTACGCCGAGGTTACAAAGGGTTTTACCCGGTTGTTGAAACAGAACGCTCAATTCTCTTGGGATGAGATAGCTCAGAAATCTTTTGATGCACTCAAGCACGCGTTGACCCATGCACCGTTGTTGCATCCTCCCAACTACAACCAGGATTACTTTTTGTACCTCGCCGCCGCCCATTCCACCATTGGGATGGTCTTAGTTCAGGAAGATGAATTCGGAACGGAACATGTGATATATTACCTTAGTCGGACGTTAAATCCAACTGAGCTCAAATATTCACATGTGGAGAAATTGGCATTGGCAGCCGTTCAAGCTGTCCAACGTTTTCGTCACTACATTCTACTCCGTAAAACTACAGTCATTTCGGATTGCAACCCTATGATCTACATTTTGACTAAACAATTGCTAGGGGGCAAGTACTCTAAATGGATTGTTATCCTGCAAGAGTTCGACTTGGAGTTTGAAAAATCTAAGTCTAAGAAATCTTTAGTTTTTGCAGAGTTAATGTGTGACTTCCCGCGTGCTGACACGGAAACTGTGGCAGAGGAGCCCATTGCGGACGAATCTTTGTTTCTCATCAGCACTTTAGATCCGTGGTATGGGGATATCATCGTCTATCTCCAGACCCAATCCTTTCGGCCCGAAGTTTCAAAGTCGGAACGTCGGAAAATTCGATTCCAGTCCCAACAATACAAAATTATTGGAGATACTCTTTATCGCCGTGGGGCGGACTTGGTTTTTCGACGTTGTTTAACTCACGAGGAAGCTGAAAGGGTTCTGAATGACTGTCACTCTGGAGCGTGTGGCGGTCATATGTCTGGGTATGCCACAGCCCAAAAGATATTGCGCGCTGGCTACTTCTGGCCGTCCTTGTTTAAAGATTGTATTACTGCGGTCCGGAAATGCCACAACTGTCAAGTGTTTGATCGCAAGATGCGCGCTCCACCTGCTCCTCTCCACCCTATAATTGCCATTGGTCCTTTTGCCAAATGGGGTATCGATTTTATTACATGTAACCCTCACTCGGCGGGGGGCATGCGTATATCATCCTTGCGGTAGATTATTTTACTAAGTGGGCCGAGGCGATGCCTACATTCGAGGCAGACGGCAAGACAGCTGCAATTTTCGTATTCAATCACATTATTGCTAGGTTTGGTGTCCCACAAGCGATAATCACTGACCATGGGCGCCATTTTCGAAACGTTATGATGACAGAACTTACAGGCCAGCTTGGTTTGCGTCACGATAGCTCAACTCCTTATTATCCACAAGCGAATGGTCTGGTTGAGTCCATCAACAAAGTTTTAGTTATCATGATCCGACGAATCATTGGTATTCATCGGTCGAATTGGCACAACATGTTATTTTCCGCGCTTTGGGCGTACCGAACCTCAGTGAAAACATCAACAGGGTTCACTCCTTTCCAACTAGTTTATGGTTTGGAAGCTGTGTTTCCCATTGAATGCGAAATCCCGTCACTTCAAATGGCCGTCGAATTACTTCCAGCTACTTCCGAAGAGGAGAAGCGTTTATTATACTTAGCTCAATTAGATGAGACTCGACGTGATGCTGCATTGGCGATCGAGACTCACGCAAAACGTATGAAAGCTCAGTATGATCGAAATGTGACCCCTCGAAATTTTTCGGAAGGAGACCTAGTGCTATTATATGATCAAGCTAACGATAAATTAGGTGCTGGAAAATTCGTTCCTATGTGGCATGGGCCCTACATTGTCAAGCGAAAGCTAGCAAAAGGGGCCTATGAGCTGGTAGACTTTGACGGGGACTCTTTGGGTAAACCCAGAAATGGACTTTACCTAAAGAGGTATTATGCTTAAATGATGGGTATGGAGATTTTAGTTAGGTTAGGTTTTTCTTTCTAGCTGGTGTGTTTGTTAGTTTAGACAGTGTGCTTAGCTTAGAAAGTGTGTTTTTCGTCGTTATTCTGCTTATCTTGGTTTTACGCTTGATGTTTGCAGATGTCGATGCCTCTCCAAACATACATTGGATTTGCTGATGGTGCTTGTCGTAGTACACGGAATATCTCTTCCGCAGCTTGGGTTATCTATTCGCCCTCTGACGAGTTAGTTTCTATGCATGGGGTGAGCCTCGGTCAAACAACAAACAACATTGCAGAATACAGTGCAGTGATTGAGTTATTGTCTGAATCTATTTCATTTGGGATTCGGAGTTTGATAGTGAGGTTAGATTCTGAACTCGTTGTATTACAGCTTAATAGAGTGTATGCCATTAGAAATCCAGTGTTATTAAGGTTATTTTTGAGAGTGCGTCTCTTGGAACGTGAATTTGATTACATTGAATATCAGCATATTCCAAGGTCTTTAAATACATTAGCAGATGCAATTGCTTCTCGAATGTTAAACAGACATTTGCAATAATCATACATGTAAATTTAAAAACATTTCATCACACATGTTTAACAAGATAAGCCGGTAATAATGATATATATAGATAGGAGTGTGTCAAAAATACATCGTCTTCGATCATAGGTTGAAAAACACCTTATGATCGGCAAAAATGATAAGTACAAAAAACCAAAATGTCACATGTGTCTACAAAAACGACCATCCAATCACTGGTGATGCTCTCTATACGACACCACTGCACGAGCCACCCTACACAAGAACCTCCTAAAAGGTCCTGGGACTGCGACTACATAGCGCTGAAGCCTGATAGGAATATCATCTATAGTAGTCTCTGGTATGTCTGCTGTAAGACGCTCTAGGTCTTGTTCCAACTCAGCTAGGGTCTCTGTGGCCTCGTCCCGTGGGGTCGGTGCCGCTGCAACTGGTAGTCTCCTCTCGAAAGGCCAGAGATTGGCTGGACGACGTGGGCCTACATCTGCATTTTGAAAATTATTACTGTCAGTTTTGAGACGATATAAAAAAAAAAGAAGATAATTTAAAAACTTGTGTAAAATGAATTACCTGTGTCATCCCATTGTTCTCCCGGTGGAAGAACCATGTCCAGATCTCCACGAAAATCAACTCCGGCATAAGGAAAATCATGTATAGAAAAGATCTGGTCCTCCAACTAGTGAAAATACTCCGGAGTAAATCGGACAACCTCCGTGCCCTCATCAGGATGACGGGCCATAACCGCAACCCATCGCATCAATTTAGGCTCTCAGGGCGGCCCAACCTCAATAGTGAGCTGCTGTGGGATCAGCATCGGAATCCTCTCTAAGGCAAAACTGACAACTAAGGGCCCATAACCAAAAGTCTTTAGCTGTCCGTTTTTGGTTCTAGTCAATTGGCCCTTTAAATTGGCCAACACAGCATCACATCAGTTGAAAATGGTGCCTCGATAGCAATCAATCGCCATCCGCATCTGGGATCCAGTGGAAATGTGTAAAGCGGCAGCCCCTCAAAGTCTGGTAACTGTAAAAGCAATCACCATAAGTTCAGGTCGGGATATATTTTTGATCTCTATCCCCTTCTCCTGAAACTGAGTGTTACACCACTCTTGTCGGAGACTAGCGATTGACTGGCCACCCGGCCTAGTCCCGAACAGAGTTAAGTGTTCGCCTCTCTTGGGCAAACCAGTGAGGAAATAAATATCTGAGGGCTCTATCTCGAGCTGGTGCCCTCCAATGTAAAAACACTGGTCCTGAACGTTCCATCTCTCTACCAGCCACTCTAGAAAGCGCACCTGGGCCCTCATGCCAGGTATGGCCCAGTATTTGTAAAGGCCGCATGCCTTCAAAGCATCAATGGACGGTTGATGATTAATGGCGGCCAAATCAACATCTTCGTGCTCTCTCTCACGCCAATCAAGCATGGTGGGAAATCTACACACCAGAAAACATCCATTAGAATCCATAAAATCAAAAATTATTGGTCCAATTTGGAGAATTTGGGGTTTGTAAACCCTTTGCACGGAGTACGCACCCCGCCTTTAGGAACAGAGCGTGGGTACGTGGGTTCCTTTAAGGCAAGGTGCGTACGCCCGCCATTTTCCCAACTGAGAAAATGTCGGGGTACGCGGGTCACCAGTGGAGCACCTGCGTACCCCGAAAGGCGGATCTTGAAACCCCAAAGCCTCCAAAAAAAAAATGAAACTAGGGCCTAAAAACAAATTCTAAATGGATGAAAATGAAGAGGAGGATGTTGTAGAATACCTGAAAGAGACGGCGTTCAATTTCGACGGTCGGATTCCTGCAATGTCCACGGGAAGTTTCTTGCCAAAAGCCCTTTTTCTCTCCTCAACAGTAAAACGGTAAAAATGAATTGGTAAAAGCCCTTTTTATAGGTTTTTTGGGTAAATAAATGGTAAATTTGTTTATTTTTCACCATGAAAAGGTATTTTTCAAAGTATTTTTATCTATCTTTAAACAGGTATGAGTAATGTGTTGGTTTTTGTGTAGGATAAAGGATTTTCAGGGAAAATTGTCATTTTTCACAAACAAAAACATCAGAGTCATCTTTAAGCCCTTTTCTGACTCCTAAAACATGAAAAGATTGCCGAGCGTTTCTTTTACACTCGCTAAAACGGAATTAAAAGACGGTCCTCTTATAGCCCTTTTCTGACCGTGAAAACATGAAAAGATTGCCGGATTTTTGTCGTTTCAAATTCGATATTGGAAATAAAGTGACGTGTCCTTGATCGCTTTTTACTTTTTAGGTCAAAGACACTAATCATGAAAGTACTCCTTGGTCGTAAAGATCAAGCGGTTCTCTCAAGTATTATTTTATACTTTTTCGGGCTTGGGAGACACAAACTTACGAAAAAGGTCAACCCTGGAGTCTTCTTAAGTTTTTTCAGACTCTCTAAAATTGAAAAACGCCGAGTTTCTCCTATACTGGACTCGTTAAAATTTCACAGTAAAGGTCCTGTTCGATTACAAACAGGAACGGACCACTCCTTCTTAGGGTTCAAATCTAAACTAAGTTGGACTCACCCGAAGGATGAGCTTATAATCAAGCATATGTTATCCTCCTCAAGCTTGTAAAAAATAAAGAGGTACTTGCCAAAAATGGTGGGGGAAAAGAGAGGAAAATGAGCCTATTTGTTATCCTTTGTCTCAGAAGAAACCTTATCACCACTCTTGAACATGACACTTTTCATTCACCTGGGTTGGGAAATCCTTTGCCTAACAGTTGATCAAACCACATTGAAAATCTTTAGCTGGCTCCGGGTATTAACTTTGGGTCAATTGTCACCAAGCCATCTGTCGTGTCGTTATGTGTTCAAGAGGTCACTGCAAATAAACCATTCATCTGCAAAATACCTGTCATCCATTTTGACCATCCCTGAGTCAGTCCTTACAGCTACATTTCTTCAACTTGATCTATGATTTCGTGTTGTGGGCTTGCCTGCAACGGGTCGCTTTCTATCGACATCAGCTCATTATCTAGAAAGATGACCTAGAAATCATCAGTACCTTGAAATCTGCATGCATCAATGGCAGGTTTCTCGCCTTTGACAACAGTTTACATCATTGACTTTCGATCGAGGGATTCCGTGACATGTTCGACATCAACACATTCATTCACATCTCATGGATTGTCCTGGGTACTTTTAGAACCATTGACATCATTGGTGGTCTCTCTCACACTTGTTAACATTTTACATCATCGACTGGTAATCAAGTGGTTTCTACCATGTTCGACATCAACTCATTTATTCGCATGGATAGAATCGTACCATTTCAGGAAGTAGAAATGAAGACCCTGGATCTAGTTTCCACCATCCAGGCTGCGAGGAGTTTTGTATTCATTATATAGTAGACTATTCATAAACAGATGGCTGCGTCCATACTGTGTCTACATGAGTCTATGATTATGATGTATTGCGAAATCATTCCTATATCAGAGCAGTAGTTAGTTTGTTAGTTAAAGTTTTCAATCTGAGTATGGGAATGCCTACCTCAGCGATGATATGATCTTATATATGTATTTTGTATTGAATATTTGCAGGTTCCGACTGGGCTCTCCACAAGATAATCCTTGAAATGATAAAGTACTTCACCCTTCCTAGATGATATGAAACCATAATCTACTACAGGCTTCGCAATTTAGGGGGCAATCTGTTACACTAAAATTTGTCACCATGACTATTTGCAGTTAGTATGGCTCCATCAACTACCATACTATCCTCCTTGGCAAGTCTTATACCTCTGCTCCTCATGTCAAACTCCAAGAAAGAGAGAAAGTCCTTAAAAAGTCAATGAACTCTGGTTACGCAGTTTCTCTTAACCTTACCTGCGTGTACGCACCTCAAGTTCACAATACCTGCGTACTTGTACGCTCTGTCTGTAAAGGGATGGGTGCGTACTCCTATAAAGGTCAAAAGGCGCGAGTTTTACTTCATAAAAGTTACTTGTGGTCGATTCTAGAGCATTATAGAAGATGGTTTGACGTGTATTGAGCGCCTCCAGATGGTTCATGTATCCCTATGAAAGAGGAACTTATCCCATCAAGAGGGGAGCTATCCCATTGAAAGAGGGGCTTATCCCATTGATGGTGGACCTGATTAACTTCCTCCAAAGCATTATAAATACAGGCATTGGGCCAGAGGGAGGGGAGGTTGAAAGCTGAACATTCCTAAGGGTAGATGCTGCTGAAATTAGGACTCCCTTATAGAGCTTGAGAGGAGAGATTCCCATCCTTTCTTAGCTTCATTTGGAAGTGGGTGAGCTGATCAAAGTAAAGGAGAACTCTTGATGGACCCTGGGAGAGACCTGCACAACACCAAGGCACTGGTTGTAATGGTTTCTTTTGTTTCCACTTAATACAATTAAGTTCATTTTTCTCAACAAGTTGTTATATATAATCTGTTTCATATACTCCTTGGTCTTTATGATGAATATGTTTTATTTTATGAGTTATTCAGGTGCTATGTAATCGTTTGCTTGTTAGTGAATGCAGGTTTCAAAGAGAAGGAGGAGCTCATCTGGATCGGAGAGGCTGGACTGCTACAAACAACGTTGGACTAAAGGTATGCTTTAAACACCTGGTTGCTTGTATTTTAAATGCATATTTAGGGAAAGATAGTGCTTGATTGTCTTGTTTGTCACTAGAAAGCCTTAGCTTCTAGGGAGGTCGGTTTTGTCTGCAAAATTGACTCTTTCTGCATGACACTGAGGCTGCACCTTCTTCTCCTACATCTTGGCTATAAGCACAGGGCATTCTTCTATCCTATGTTCAAACTGAGTGTAGTATTGGCATGACGGGTGTGTCTGATTTAGACATTCCCACGCGTAGTGCCCTGGCATCACGCAATTATAGCAAATAACCTGTCCACGAACTCCACTAGGTCATCCTCATCCTCAGCCTCATCTGTGCCCCTGATATCCTCCACACTCTCCCCTAATGCCCTAATCTGAAGGTCAGGTTTATGCTTGCATTCGATACGCATGCGTCCTTTCGATCATCAATTCACAATTATGGCAGTGGCGCTCAACGTGGCCCATCGACTTGTAGAAATTGTAGAACAGTTGTTGTGGTGTTTGTTAGCGCTTGAAATTTCACCTCAGGCTGAGAAAGGTAAACTCCAAGGCAACATCAAACCACTTAGCCTCGTAGCTAGCCCTACGGGGCAGGAGAGGGCTCTCTCCGGGTCTATCTCGGTAAAGATCTTCAATGGGCGAGATAACCAATAAGGAAGCACTGATTTTAGGCTAGTAAACTGATAAAAAGATTTTGATTTTGGATTTTTGGATTTTTTGGTGGAAAATCGGGAAAAGGCAATTTTGGGTGCGGGGATTGGACACAGTTTTTGCAGGGGGTTCTTTGGGGCAAGTTAGGAGACTGTATTGATGCCTTTAAATTAAGTGAATGGGTAGGAATGACCGGTGAGGAGCTAAGGAGAGCAAGCAATCACCTTGAGTTCTCCTTAAACAGATGAAAACATTAATATTAAGCAAACTTAAAAGCAGAGCATGGCAATCATGAATTCTACTTTAACACTTCATTTGCCTAATTTCAGAAGAAAAAGTGAGAAGATGAATCACATAACACTCTTACAAGAACAAAGAGAAACACACCATCAACACATGTAACCACAGGAATCCCAAAAAGGACTGCAAAACCATGGTCTTTCTTCCTTTGCCAAAATTGCAGAGATACAATGAATAATACAATAGAGCTTTCTCCCTCAAGAGTCCAACCATGAAAATGACCAAGAAAGTACATAATATAGGCAATCTAACATCTTCCCTTTCCTCTAGGGGTCGATCTCATCCTTCTAGGAGCTGTTTCAACCAATTCTAAACTAAGCACTAAAATCTAGGCAGTCAAAACAACTTGCCTCTATAAGCTAGGAAACCAATTCATTCATTAAATGTTTGCTATTTCATGAATGAATCTTCTAGAATAGGTAAATAAGTGTCATATCAACATGAAAATACATTAATTACATCAAATAGGGTGAAAAATCCCATCCCAAGTCAAAACTGGCCAAAGCTAGGCGAATTCCTGAGCTGTAGGTGAAAAATTATGAAAATTGCCTGATAGGTCGCGCCCTAATCCTGATAGGTCGTGCTTCTTTGGAGCTCCGTTTTAGGCACTTCTAGGTGTCCAAATGAGGCAAAAGTGGGCTTGTGGGAAAGGTCTGGATGTCTACTTTCCAACCCAACTAGAATTTCTGAATTTTGTGGCCATTTGCCCCTCCCAAATTGCAATCTCCCAAGACTGCTTCCTGTTTGTCAAAAAGGTGGCAGAAAGTCAATTTTTGCATGTTTTTTGACCTTCTGGAGGCTCAAAACTTGATAAAATCTCTTGGTAATTGCTGAGCAGGTGTAACTTTGCATGAAAAATCCAGAAATGCTGAGTTTTCCCAAAATGAAGTTGCCCATCGGATAGGTCGCGCGCGGCGCGCGACCTATCAAGGAGAAAAACCTGTTTTTTGCCCAAAAATTCATAAAAGACCAAAAATGCTCAAAATTTTTTGATATTTGTGCTGTAGTGAGGTCATTTAATATCATGCTCCTTCAAGGAAGCCTCAGCCAAGATGTGGAGGGGATCGGGCCTTTTTCGTCGTTTTAGTGCCTTGGCCAACCGCCCTTGAATCACCTTCATTTTTGCCTTGCATACGTGCATTCGGGCCCAATAGTGATTTTTCATGTTCCTGAGCAAGTCCTTATCTTGGTTGGACTTGGCTAGCAACCTCTCCAAATGATCATTGACTCGAAGAAGCATAGCCTCTCGCTCAACGGGTACCAAATCACCGGGTCTCTTTCGAGCCAAGTTGCGGTCCTCATGAATCCTCCGCAACTCATCAAGAGTGTGCTCCTCCTCAAGTTGCTTGTTGCGCTGCTCTAAATATGTGATCGTCCACTGTGCTCCTTCCAATCTTCGCTGCAACGAATCATTTTCAGCTCTTACATGCTGAATGATCTCCTTTGACTCTAGGCTAGGAGAACTGATATCAAGGTCAACAATCTCTCTGTCTGGAACACCTGATGGCCCCTCATCAATCCTGGGCTGTTTGCCCCTCTCTGACACCTGTGCTGCTGTCGGCGACGAGGCCCCTTCCACCTGGTGTGGAGATAACACTCGTGGTGCTGATGAAGAAGGCGAGACCCCTTCCACCTGGTGTGGAGATAATACTCGCCTAGCTGATGCAAATAAGGCTCTGTGTCCTCTCTGATAAGTGACCAATGGAGGAGAGCTGACATGTCTGGTCTTAAGACTATCATGCTGCTGTGAAGGCCCTCCCTCCTCATGAAAAACCTCAGGGGGAGATGATGCTGATGCTATGAAAAAATCTCGGGAGATAAAATCCTCCCATGGGATACCCTGCTGAACCAACTGATGCATGACCACAAGCTGAATCAAACCATAATGATAAATGCTCCTATGTTGCTGTGCTGGGCTCCTTCTCTGCACCAAGGGCACCATCCTCTCAATATCCCGGCACATGAACCATGGTATGTTCATCATTCGTACCCGTGTGAAATGCATCAACAAGTGAATATGGTACGAATACACATATGCAAACCTACCTTCACAGGTGAAGTAGAGCATGATGAGCCTCATCATGGGAGCATACTCATCCCTTAAAAATCTGAAAGGAAACATACCAGTTATGGACCTCATGTAGGAAGGTTTAACGAAGGGCTCATAATGAAATCTGTCCAACACTTTGCGTTTGTTCCACTCTTCTCCCACATTTGGTATTCCTGTTGCTTGAGCAATACTTTCAGATGACAATGTAAAATCCCCCCCTGCAAGGTTTACATGCCCATTATGCAGATGCAAAACAAACAAGCGAGCCAATTCCCTATGATGCTGAATTTGAGAAATCCTCTCGCAAAATTCATAACATGAGAGGTAGCGGAAACATGTGACCGCAAGTGGACAAGCCTGCAAATCGGTCAAAGAGGTGGGCTCCTCCCTCTTGTGGTGTCCACTCTTACCACCCCTGTGAGGCCTCCTTTGTATCTCAATTTCTGGTGTTGACTCATGGTCATCACTTTGCTCATAGTCGGTTTCAGTTTCTGACATGGTTTCAGGAGCAAAGTGGCTAAAATATATTGCTGCTTTTGCTCAAATGACCTGCTGTTTTTCCCTGTTTGTAATGCTGTTTCAAGGGGACAAATAGCACAAGGGAAATGTTAGGGAAGGGAAACTTTGAAGGGAAATTGGGAAAAGTATATGAAATAGGGAAATAGGGAGTTAATGGGAAGAATCATGACATACATATCATCATACAATTCCATTTGCAAGGATATTATGGGAAGTAGGGTTTTAGGGTTTGATTCTTGATTTTTAGGAATAGGGGTGGGGTTTTAGGGGGTTTTGATATTTTGGTAGGGAGATTAGGTAGAAATGATATATGAGGTGGTAAAGAGAAGTGGGGAAAAAGTGGGGTGACAAGGATGACCTTGAAACAACAAAACAAACCATAGTTCTACAAGCATTTTGACATTCTTAAAGCAAATACACATGAATCTCTCATTTCAGTTTGACGACATTAAAACACCTTTCCCATGCTCATTTTTCTTCATCAAGTAAAATATTTTGATGATCAGAAGCCTACCTGCAGTCTTGAAGAATTTTGAGGTCGTTTGGGAGTTTACTGGCGGTTTTTGTAGATGAATTTCCCAACAGGTCGTGCGCAGGTGCTGATAGGTCATGCGTGCTTGATAGGTCGCGCGCGCTCAATAGGTCGCGCGCAAGTGCTGACAGGTCGCGCGCGGGCTCAGCTTGCCAATTTTGCTAAATTTCTCTCCAAATCACCCAAATCGCTCTTCACTAATGCTTTGAGACAAATGATGATGAAATAGAAGAAGAGAGGGGCTTTATAGGCTTGATTCAAATTAATTTCTCCTCAAACCCTCTTTCTAATGTTTTTAACTTGACACTTTTTTCAAAATCTAAATGCTGCTGACTTTATGGTTTCCTTCTGTCCTGAAATTGTTTGAACTGATGCTTTGTCTTGAAAATTTCTTGTAGGGATAGCTTCTGAGGATCTTGGCAAAGGGGACCAGGGCTATATGCTGTCCTTTGAAATTTTTTGAATTTTTTACAATTTTTTTTTTTTTACAAAAATGAGAAAATGACCTTGTCTTTAAAACAAGGTTTTTAAATCCAAGGTTAAAATTAACTGTAGAAGATAAAATATTTGAAGAAATCTTTGAAGAAAAACTTGGATATTCATCCCTCTGGCCTGCTGGGCATTCATTGAGCTTTTAAGGACATGGCCTCAAAGACAAATTGGACCTAAACCCTAGACCTAGGACTTTGACAAGACAAGGAACCTTGAAAGAATTTATAGACTGAAACAACTTGATCCAGCAGTGCCAAGAGGGGAATAAAGACACCAGCTCCTCCATCAGGGTTATGGCATGCCTAATGGAATGCAATGAAATGACACTGATGAGACACCTACTTATGCAAATGCAAAGAGCTTTGATCGCTGATGGAGGGCTACTAGACCGACTCTAACATTGGCTCCAATGGGGATGGTAGCTCCTTGGAGGTACCAAGAACCTTAGATCTCTGGGAGAGCAGACCAGTGCCTTTTGATCATTAGGCAATGGAGTCATTATTTACATATGTGACCCAAAACGGGACAGCTTTATTGACTTTAACAACTGACTGAAAATTAGACTAACTTTGACCCAAACTAACGCAACTTTTTGGACAGAAAATAGACTGATAAAAACAACATAAAAAACCCACACCAACTAATCTCCATCTTCAGAATTATAGCCTTCACTGCGGGCCCCAATCTAACGATGAAAGATCAGTGCACGCTTGCAGTGAAATATAAAGTAAAATGGTAATTACAATGACAATGGCTAGAGAAAAAAATGCTCAGTCATGGTACCTTTTAAGTAGCCGGCCATTGACCGACCCTCCGAGGCAATCATCACCATTCATTTCCTTGAGAAGAAAGGCATTTGAACCACGGTATGCAGCAATTTTATAAGGACCCTTCCATAAATTATCAAATTTTCCGTGTTTCCCTTTGTCTTCATTTCGAGCATCCCACCTCAAAACAACATCATCTATCTGGAAGTCATTCGGCTTTGCTTTTCTGTCATAGATTTTCTTTATGCGCTCTTGCAACTTGAGAGTATTTTGAAGAGCGTCCTCCCGTGTCTGCTGTAAATGAATCATTTGAGTAATCCGCCTTTGCATTGAATCTTCCTCACCACCAATTTCTTGAAGCAACTTTGCTACCGGAATACTAAGTGAAGTAGGAAACAACGCATATGTCCCGTAAACCAGTTCAAAAGGTGACATCCCAATTGACCTTTTCTGACTTACACGATCAGCCCATAATGCATTTACTAACTTTTTGTGCCAGCTCTTCTTGTTGATTTCCAGCAATTTCTTTATGATGTTTACCAAGGATTTATTTGAAGATTCTGCCAGCCCATTTCCTTGCGGATGATAGGCAGACGAATGCCCCAAACTGATATTATATTTGTAGCAAAAATCAATCATCTTCTTCGATTTAAACGTTGCTGCATTATCTGTAATCAACTTATGTGGACAGCCAAAACGTGACAATATGTTACTTTCAAGGAAAGAAATAATTACCAAGTCCGTGGCCTGCCAGGTGGGAATGGCTTCAATCCATTTTGTGAAGTAATCGGTGGCTGTCAATATCCATCGATGCTGTCCGGAAGATGCTGGATGAATTTCGCCGATGAAGTCCAAGCCCCACTACTGAAATGGTGTGCTGACTTCAATGGGCTTGAAAGGCAAAGGCTGTAATTTCTGCTTTCCTTGAAAAATTTGACATTCATGACAACTTTTGACTGCTTTATATACATATGAAAACAATGAAGGCCAATAGAAACCTGCCCTTAGGATATTGTTTGCCGTAGTCTTCCAAAACAAGTGGCCCCCGCAGTCACCTTTGTGGACATCCTCAACAACTCTCTTAGCTTCTTCCTCAACCAAACAATTCAGTAATATGCCACCGGGGTCTTTCCAATATAGTGCAGATTTGATGATGCAGAATTTGGCAGCCTTTAACTTCAATGTCCTTGCTTTGTTTCTAGGAATTCCGGGAGGTGAAGACAAGTTTTGAAGCACATATACAATATCAGCATACCAAGGAGAGGAAACAAAGATATCGGATACCTGTAGCACTGAATTTTCTTCATCTTCGTCGGACAAGGCAGCAATCAAATTAATGTCTAGGTTATGGAGATTTGTTTCAGCCATCAATTTAGCGAGACCTTGGCCCTTGATCATCTTAGTAGGCTTGATTTCCACATCATACTCCAACAGTGCAGCAATCCACTTACCCTGTTTTCCTTCCGGCTCCGCTTGTACCAAAACATCTTTAATAGCCACATTAGGAACATATGCCAAAATATGAGAATTCAATATGTACACACAGAAATCTTTCAAAGCTTTTACCAGCGCCAATGCTTGTTTTTCAATGATATTATACTTCAGCGCTCCATCCCTTATAATACGACTGAAAAAAGCTATGGGCTTCTCAACTCCATCTCATTTTTGCATGAGCACAGCTGCCAATGTATGCTCAGAAGCAAATGAAAATAAAATAAAATCTTGTGTGTAATCCGGGCTGATTAGAGTTGGGGCTGAAGATAAGATTAATTCTACCAAATTGAAAGATTTTACTGCCTCTTCGGTCCACTTGAGCTGGTTGTCCTTTTTGAGCATGTTAGTGATTTCTCTGAGGTGTTCGGCAAGATTCGAGATGAAGCGACGCAGAAAATTCAACTTGCCATTGAAAGACTGAATTTCTTTCTTGTTTCGAGGCTGCTCTAATTGCTGAATTGCTTCCACACGTGCAGGATCTATACAAATGCCATCTTTGGAAATGATGTGGCCCAGCAGCTTGCCTTCACTCGTGGCGAGAAGGCTCTTCTTCGGATTCAATGAGATACCATATTTTCTGCACTTTTCAAACACTACTGTCAAATGATACAAATGCTCTTCATCAGATTTAGAAAACACAGTTAAATCATCAAGATAAACGACCAAAAAGACATCCTTCTCCTTAGCAAAAGCCATGTCCATCGCCCGCTGAAAGGTAGCACCTGCGTTCTTCAATCCAAATGGCATCTTGGCATAATGAAATGTTCCCCATGGAGTAGTGAATGCAGTCTTGTCGCGATCATCCTCACGCACCAAAATCTGATTGTACCCGGAATAACCATCAAGTAGAGACATCCTTGATGCCCCAACTACCCGCTGCAATATATGATCCATCTTGGGCAGTGGATAATTGTCCTTTAGCGACACTTTATTGAGATTTCTGAAGTCTATACACAAGCGGATCTCACCGGTCTTCTTTCTCACGGGCACCAAGTTGGAAATCCAGTCGGAAAATTTGATTGGCACTATAATTCCAGATTTGTACAACCTGTTGACTTCCTTCTCAATCAATGGCAGCATCTTAGGATTAATTCTTCTCAACTTTTGTCGGAAAGGCTTTTGATTTGGCTTTATGGGAATGGTATGCTGAATGATACTTGTGTCATAAGTTTTCAAATCTGAATAGTCCCATGCAAAAACATTAGAAAATGAAGACAACAATCTGATATACTCCTTCTTTACCTTAGGCGACAATGTTTTCAATAATTTCACCATCTTTGGATTTTTAGCTGTTCCGAGATTCACTTCTTCGACACCTTCTTTCGTTGGCCTCAAGGTTGGCTTGCGAGCCATGTCATCTTGATCAAACAGCTCCTCCAAAGGAATTAATCCTTTAGGAATGAAATTATCCTTAAGCTGCAATACATCCATTTGATTTACTTCCTCAGGTTCTGTATCTATGGAAATGTCTTTGAATTCACCTTCAACTTGCAGAAAATCCTTGATTTCTTCATCATCTTGGAATACTTGCCAACATATTTGATTTTCTGGCACTGTAGGACGATGCTTCACATAAATCTCAAACTTATTGCTGGAATTCATGGGGATTTTTAGATTACTTGCTGCCTTAGCCAATGCATCTGCGACACCATTTTTGATACGGGGCACACATGTCAAAGTATGTTCAGAAAACAGTTTTAAGATATCTAGGATAGCATTTCGATATGCTCGCATACGAGGATGCTTGGCCTGAAACTCACCTTTCACTTGCTTTATAACCAACTCAGAGTCGCCATATACCGCTATCTTCTTTGCCTTCAACTTCCGAAGGATTTTCAGACCAGCAATGAGAGCCTCATATTCCGCCTCATTGTTTGAACAATCGAATGCCAATTTGTAAGAGCATACTCGTACCTTGCTTGGGACTTTGTTTCGGACAAAAAATGGGCTTCGAATCCACACACCTATACCAGCACCATCGCTACCCACAGCGCCATCAAAATCCATGGTCCAAAGACCATCCTCATCATCCTCTAAATGCTGAAAATGTGATGTCTCTGCATTTTATGTTCGCTGCCCATTGATCTCAGATGTTGGCTTCATGACAGCGGACCGTTCTTCACTTTCCTTTCTCAAAACTTCTCTGAAATTTTCTGAAATGTCTGGTATATCTTCTGCTTGAACTAACTGACTATCTATTTCATTAAAATTCTCCGCAAACAAAACAAATGACTCTAAATCTATATGTACATAATTTACAGGATGATTAACTGGCTTTTTCTTACTAGTGATCATGTATTTCATCTTTTGCTCCCTATATAACTTTCTCATCTGACCAAAGACCAGAATTGTAGCATAGGAAAAATCGAGTTGAAGTGTACCTTTGAGTTTCGCTCCCCAAAATTTAGAAAGCAACATGGCGAATCGCGGAGGAATATCCGCCACCACCACATCCATCAAAACATTCTTTACTGGGATTTGATCTAAGCTCACTACCAAGTCCTTGATCAAACCAATACATTTTACCTGGCTGGAATCAAATGAATACAAATCATGATATTTCCTTGTAATGTCTAGTCCCAGCTTTTCCATAATCTTTTTTGGCATCAAATTATGCGAAGCTCCCGAGTCAAACATGGCATTGTGCAACACATACTCATGCAATCACAAACTGATATAGAATGGAGGAACATCACTTTCGGGAGACTCACCATTTAAAGTAGGCCCAAAAATCAATTCCGGCTGATCATCTTCTACATTCACCGTGTCTAGCATTGGATCAAAATTCAGCATCTTGGAAATTTGACCTCAGTAAGTGTTGTTCTTCATGATTTCCGTCAAGGGAATGGACACTTTCAACTTTGAAATTTCATTCTCCAAACTGAAAACTGAAACCTTCTCACCTTCTTTGGCCGGAACTTCTCTTCTTTCAGCTTTATCTCTTGGTGTGCTTGATGGCTGATCTATCTTACTTGCTGATGACGATTGACTTGCTGAAGGATCAATTATGTCTTTTCCTTTTGTGTGTGGGGAAGCTGAATCATTCTTCGCTGAAGTATCTTTCCTTTTCTGAATGGGATTTATGGGAACAACTCGGTTTCTTAATTGTCTCTGCTGAGAGGATAAAGCATTTAGGTACCCTCTTTGATACTCTTCCGATTCTTCTTCAAGTGCTGCATCATTTGACAAGATATAGTGTTCATCCTGAGGGATGATGGAGTGATTTACCAATTCTTCTTCTTCTGTAACATAAGTGGGCAGATCATCAGGAGTGAAGAAGTGGTTTTCCTCTCCCACCGTATCACCTTCATCCTCTGATTCTTGGCTAACAAAATTCTGCTGAAAAGGAGGTTTAATTTGCTGCTGAACTGCTGCTTCTTGTGCCTTTGCTTCACGCTCCTTGATTCTATATTGTGGCTATTGTGCACCTCGGAAATTAGGATTACGAATCTGAGGCTCCGGCTTATCAATATGAACATTTTCAGGTGCCCTTTTAATCTTTTCAACTTCACGAAGAAGCTGATCTGATGTGGATGCTTCCTCTTTTATTGTGACTCGCTTTTCCACCTTCATTCTTGCCCTTTTATCATTCAAATTCACTTCAACACTAACAAAAATTTCCTGCATATCCTCCAAGGTAGGCGGATCTCTATCTCGCAATGAATAAGCCATCTCCGGATCAAAACCATCCGGGAATTTGAGAAGTGTTGATTTTCTAGATGGCCTCAAATCATCTGGAATAGCATTGTAAACCGTGTTAAATCTGATAATGTAATCTTGGACTGACTCACCATGATTACGCTTGAGGTTGTTGTATTTGGCATTAATCTGAAGCGGATCCTTTCTGATTTCCCATCGATCTAGAAACTGGTTTTGAAGTGCTTCCAAGGTAGCAATGCTCCGGGCTGTCAAACCTCTGAACCATTTTCTTATTTCGCCATCAAACGTTTGTACAAACAAACGCATAGTTACATCTTCTTCATCTATCTCATATAGATCAAAGAAAGTCGTCATTTTATCTATATGTTGTTGAGCAGAAATACTCTGTGGAGTGCCATCAAACATGGGAATTTTACTTTGATAATCGGCTGGCATATCATGCAGATTTTGGGGAAGATCAAGTGGGGCAAACTGGACAGCCATTGCTTTAGGTAGATTGGGTCTAGGAGTAGCCGGTGGAGTAGGTGTAGCTGTAGTATGAGGTGTATGAGAAGGAGAAGTGGTATGGGATGTAGAAGGTGAACCAAATGTAGATGCGGGATAAGTGATTATGGGAGAAACAGAAATGAAAGGAGGATTGGACTGCTCATGCGCCGTGATAGTAGATCCAATATGACCAGATATAGTTTCAACGAACTCGGCAAGATTTGTAGCATGAATATTTGACTGAAGAGATCTTAGGATGAAATTGTCAACCAATCTATTGTGTCTCTCAATTTCAAGAGCAGCTACGAAATCAGGGTTAGGAACTAGAGAATCAAGTGCACTTTCAGATTTAGTTTTGAACAAGGACAACTCAAAATTTTCGTCAAAATAAATGTCTTCAAGATACTCAAAAATAGCTGGACATGAATGAGATTTGAATTTACGACCAGAATTGGAAGCCAGTTTGGAAATCAAGGAACAAATAACCAATCAGCCTGTGAAAACTCTTAAATAATCATCCAAAAGTTCAGAGTTTACAAATGAACTGGGGTAAAATGCAATTGAAGTGTTGTATTCACAAGCTCACGGAGATTGACTGAAGCAACGTTTATCTACTTCCGCTTATGCAAAGAAAAAGAGTTCCGAAGGCTACCTGGCGTAACTTTAGGCTCCTTCTAAGACTTATGAAGCAAACACATCAATCAACAGACAATTCGTTTTTCCCCAGTATGGTCGCCAATATGTTAGCGCTTGAAATTTCACCTCAGGCTGAGAAAGGTAAACTCTAAGGCAACATCAAACCACTTAGCCTTGTAGTTAGCCCTACGGGGCAGGAGAGGGCTCTCTCCGGGTCTATCTCGGTAAATATCTTCAAAGGGTGAGATAACCAATAAGGAAACACTGATTTTAGGCTAGTAAACTGATAAAAAGATTTTGATTTTGGATTTTTGGATTTTTTGGTGGAAAATCGGGAAAAGGCAATTTTGGGTGCGGGGATTGGACACAGTTTTTGTAGGGGGTTCTTTGGGGCAAGGTAGGAGACTGTATTGATGCCTTTAAATTAAGTGAATGGGTAGGAATGACCGGTGAGGAGCTAAGGAGAGCAAACAATCACCTTGAGTTCTCCTTAAACAGATGAAAACATTAATATTAAGAAAACTTAAAAGCAGAGCATGGCAATCATGAATTCTACTTTAACACTTCATTTGCCTAATTTTAGAAGAAAAAGTGAGAATATGAATCACATAACACACTTACAAGTACAAAGAGAAACACACCATCAACACATGTAACCACAGGAATCCCAAAAAGGACTGCAAAACCCTGGTCTTTCTTCCTTTGCCAAAATTGCAGAGATACAATGAATAATACAATAGAGCTTTCTCCCTCAAGAGTCCAACCATGAAAATGACCAAGAAAGTACATAATATAGGCAATCTAACATCTTCCCTTGCCTCTAGGGGTCTGTTAACACCCAGGTTGTTCCCTTTGACTCCCAAGGGAATACGGCCGGGGTAACCACTAACCAATCTTTGGATTACAGTTTCTAGCCAAACTGTAATCAGAGAGGGCTCTCTCTTTATGATTTGTCTCTGTTTTGGTAGTATTTTAGGCTAGCTATGATGTTCAGGGTTTTGTTTTATGTTTTGGTTGAGGGATGTCTTCTGCATCTAAGGTGTAAGTTTTCAGGCAGTATTAGTCCATTGGGCAATGGGGTCTGTGGCTACAGGTTGACAGAATATTTAGTTGAGTTACTGAAATTACAGGGCCGTTTAAGTACTTCATGAAACAAATTTGAAATTGTGATGGTGAAGTGTGTTCAACCAGTGAAAGGCAATTAAGAATTTTCCACTAAGCTGGGTGTGAGAAAGAGATATGTTGCACAGGAGCAAACTTGAATTCCTGAAACAACAATCACTGTGAAAGTATATAGTTTGAAAGTGTAGCAATTAAGAATTACACCTTTATAACTGTAACTGAAGAAAACATTTATAATAGCATAGATTGAGTCTAGAGTAATCTGTGATTAAATCCTAGAACTATTCTTTTTCTTTGCCATTAACTATAAAACACAGAACATGAATGAGCTATGAGAAGATGACAAAACACATAACTAAGAGTTTGAAGAAAACTTATTGATTCATGAAACACGCAGGAATCCTGTAACATTCAGCAAGACACCACAATGACTCAGATAATGCAGAGCTTTGGAAATTCCATCAGCTTTTGTATTAATAGTCTGGAAAATTTACAGCATAAGAAACTCTTGAAGAGAGATCAACATCAACCCCTGCAAGATTATGCGAGGGGGGAATATATACAATTTGTCATACAAAATATCTGGAGTCTTGAGTCATTCTAGAAATGAATACGTTTACCCACCTTTCAAGATAGTAGATAAGAAAGTTATTACATCATTGAATACAAAATAAGTGCTCTTTATGTATGTCAGAAGATATTTTGATCTTTGGAGGCCACTAAGTCGGTCTAAACGTTCTGCTTTAACTCTGGAAAAAGTGCCTTTATGGCTGTCGTGCTGTAGTTTTTTGGCCCTGTCATCTATAGCTGTCAATCTTGCTTTATTGGCCGATTAGTTCTGCTGAGTTGGCCCAACCTTTTCGTTTTCATGCCTGCTGGTCTTGTCAGATTTTCCTGTGCATGATCACCTATGAATTTAAATGAAAATTTGATTTACAGGCTCTGGTTTATAATATCATCTGTATTGCCTTAGTCCACCATTCCTGTGTGGGCAACTGATGTCTCAGAATTGCATCCAAAGTCTCATCTGCCTCTGTATATTTGTAGAAGTTTGGAGGCACTTCAAACAGATGCTTGATCTCATCCATGATAAAAAATAAGTTTTCTATCCTATTATAGAGACTTTGCCCTATAGCTGGCCCTATTTCCTCTGAGGTGCTGGGCCTTTCAGTGATCTGATTTGTGGCGAATGTGTTGACCCTCTTGGCATACTGCTCATGTGTAAGTAGCCTTCTTGCGCTGTTCAGTAAGCCAGGGAGACCTCTGTTTTGCAATGCCACATATTTGTCCATGAATCTATTGACCTTTGTCTGCATGTCCTGGCTCCTTCTTTCTAGTGTCTGCACCAGGTTTCTTAGTGTTAGGACCCTCTTTACTAATAAAATAGTCTCAGTCCTATTGTAGATACCCATAGTTGCTAACTGAGCACTTGTTCTATTATTAAGCACATTGATCATCCTGTTGGCAACTTCAGGCATATTGTCTAGAGAGGCCCTTGATCTCTGAATTTCCCTCTGTGCTTTTGCAATGAGCTCCAACTGTTCATGAATTGTCTCAATATACTGCCATTGATCAGTGATGGATTGGCCAATATTGGCCCATAGCACTGTCTTGAGCTCAGCCACTACTTTATCCAGTTTGAGCTCCTTCTCCAGCTCCTTTATCCTGTCTTTGAGGGCTTTTATTTCCCTACCCTTTTCTGCCACAGTCTGCTTGGATTTATCATATCTTTCATTTACCTTGGCTAAATTCTCCCTGGCCTCATTTAATTCTGTCATTTGGGCTTCCAGGGCCTGAATCTCATTTCTCAGCTTTTGCATGTCCAGGCTTGGGGCCTGCTCTGTTGTTGGTGGTGGTGCTGAGGTAGAAGGTGCTGCCTGTTCTGTTTGTTGAGTGAGGGGAGCAGTAGTTGGAGGAGCTTCCTCAAGGTTAATTATTTCTGGAGGAGGCTGAGATGTTTGACCTCCTTCCTTTTGCTGTAATGCTGCTTGTAATGCTGCCTGTGCAGCCTCTGATTCTCCCAGCTTTTCTTGAGTCTGGATCAGCTGTTTATATAAAGACACCAACAAAGCTGTGGCATCTTGATCATGTCTCAGCTGGGCAACTTCTTCCGTTTGAGGGTGAATAGTTGCTGGGATTTTGATCTTTTTCCTCAAAGCTGCCATGTCTGCATCCCTCAATTTCAATATTTCTTGTATGCCCTTGATGTCCTTGGGGTCATGCCCAATCTCTATGATTATGTCTTCTAAGGACCTGATCCTGTTGTCCTTTGCTTGAGAGGATGCTCTCTCCAACTCAAGTTGGGCAGCTGTATTATTTAGGCTATTTTCTAGCCTGTAGTTATCCAGTGTCTTGTCTGCCAAGGAGGCATACACCATCTCACCCGTTTGCTTATGCAATTCGATTTTGTCCATTGGGTGGATGTCCTTGGCAAGGACCTCAAGATTGGTTCTCATGTAGTCTAAAGGGGACTGTGGTTGCAATGCAGTTGGCATGAAGTGACTCATGATCATTTTGCCTTCACTAACATCATATGCAGACATTAGTCTTTGCTGGTTAGTGGGAGCCATTTTTAACAAATGATTATATAGCTGTATTTTTATTGGCTCATTCCTCCTTTTTATGTCGATGAACTGTTGTTTGATGCTCAGTTCACCTTCTCTCTGCTGGCTTGAGGAGCTGACTTCTCCTCCCACTATCCTCTCTTTCTCCTGGTGGAAGGAACTTGCTGAGGCCTCCATACTTGGTGGGCCCATGCCCAAAGATTTCCCCATAGGCATTTCCTCTTCCGAAAGGGGATTCATTCTGTGTCTTTTCACCCCTTGAGTTGTTGTCGTTGTGAGGGGAGTCTCTCTGTCCCTCTTTCTACTTATATCCTCCTATTGTGGGGTTTGAAGGATTGAGGCTTCAGCCGTTGTTTCCTGCCCAGGAGGCACAATTTCTGGTGGCTGTTGCTCAGTTAAAATTGGGGCCTCGACTGCCTTTTCTTGCTCTAGTGGCTGCTCTTTCTCTTGCTGCCCCTCTTGTGGCTGTTGTGCCTGCTGTTGTTGCTGCTGTACCTCCTCATGAGGTGGCTGTTCTGGTTCCATTTTCTTTTCCTTGCCTTTGGTAGAGGTTTGCTCAATGGCTTTGGCTGCTTGCTGATTTGCTGTGGAGGAAGATGCAGCTGTTCCCACTTGAGTGCTTGGAAGAGTGAACACCTGTGAACAAAGCTCTAGGTTAGCCACCTTTTTCAGATTTCTTAGTGCTCTTTGATTTAACTCTTCTTGTGTGATAGGCTCCTCTAAGGTTCCTCTCCTCCACTTTGTTTGATTTGCATACTTTTCTATATGAGGAAGCCTTACATGGTCATAACTGGCCAGCCTATATTTGACCCTTCTTAGGCTTATGAAGTGATTGGGGTCATAAGGTTTCCAAAGGAAACTGGTTTTCAGGCCAAGGGATTCTAACATTCTATCCGCCTCTTGCCAACCTTCCTCCCTTTTGTTGTAGATAAAGTGGCCTAATTGGTTCCTGACCTTGAGCTGTGCTTTCTTGCCTCTGCCTGAAAAGTGTAGCACATCAGCATTCCCAAATTGCCTGAAGTATTCCAGGGCAAACAATCTCATGGGCACATATTTGGGCAATCTGTATGGGGGTAACTCACACCCATATATCCTTATAACTGTGTGGTTCTGGTAGAAGTACCAGTCCCCAATGTTGTAAGATTTAGACAACTGAAGTATCCTTTGCATCTCATCAGCTAGTCTTGGAGGAGGTGAGCTCATCATCAGAGACATGGCTGGGTGGATGAAGAGATCTATGAACTCATAGTAGGTATATGGAGAGTCAGGTCTACAGTGGAAGACAGAGGACCAATAGACCACTGACCTTGGATTGCCTTGGGCATCCACTCTTTTCACAGCAAAAGAAAACTTCTCATGTTGATAATATAGGATAAGGTGGTAGATGTAAGAGGTGTATCTGAACACCTTTTCTCTTGCCAAGTTCATGAACTGCTCATGTATCTTATCAGAGATGTAGGTGGCATAGTCATAGCAGATTGGAGACTTGTCAGGAGCGAACATGAGCATGATCACTAGCACAGTTTCATCAACAAATTCAATTGAATTATAGCCCAAAATGGGACTAATCATGTCTGCAAGATCTCTGCCCAATGGGTTGAGGTATACTTGGTTAATAGGAGGATACTTCACAGAGTCAAAGCCAATGTACAGCTGATTGAGTTTGGTGACCTGAGCATCTGTCAATCTAGCTCCTTGATTTATCAAATCTATTAGTGATAAAGGAACTAATTTCTTCTCAGTCTTGAAGTTCAACATCTCTTTGATAGCTTCAGGGGTGATAAAGAAAACAACTGAGCCTGAAGGGTCAAGCACAACCCTCTGAGTAGGGTCATAGCATTCAGCACATAGATGGATTCAATCAGGAAACTGGTTGACCTGAGGGAGCTTGAAGATAGGGAGAGAAGAGTCCCATATGCCCAATACATCTGTTCCACTCTCATGTTTGGCCTTCAATTCATTTAGCAGGTGGATGTGGAACTTCGTCTTCATCAGCATTTCCTCTGTTATTTGATAATCCAGGTCTGCTAGAGGTTTCCTGTCCAATTCTCTCTGAGGGGCATTTAAAGGGGCAACATTCAAGGCTACAGGTGCTACTGGAGGCTCCATGGTCACCTTTAGGAGTTCTGTTTGTTTATAAACTGGTGTTACTGTGCAGAGCGACACCAAAGAGTTTTTCTTTAGAAAGAAAGGTGAATTACTGATGGACAGAGAATAAATGGTTAATTACAGCAATTGAAATACTGCTCAAAGTATGGATAAGACAAAGGCCTGGCTTTAGACTATCTTTCACAGCAAATTGGTGTAGTTTAGGCTACCAGTCCACGATTGCGCGAACTGAATGTAAAGTTTGTGAAAACACTGGTAATATAAAGCTCAGCTGGTGAATTTCGACCTTACAGTGCAAATGGGGACTAGGCACAGGGGATTCGCCGGTGAATTATGTGTTTTTTCACTGTTTTATGCTAGTTTTGGCGATTTACAGACAAAACGAGGCGCAGGAGGGATTTACAGGGATAAATACCTGGTAACTGTTAACAATGGTCACGAATGCAGGTGGAAATGGCGCGCCAGCGGTCTCCAGGTCGAATTCAGCAGGTTGGCGAGAGTTTGGTCGTGAAAAACATGCAGAGAAAATGACAGCTGTTTTTGTAAAAAGTGCAAAAAACGCGAGATTTTGGCCAAAATATGGATTTTTTGGAACATTGGCGCTTTTTTCGGATGACGTCAGCATGACATCATCAGGTGGGGTCAAGGTCGGATGACGTCAGCATGATGTCATTGGGTGACGTGGCGGCATAAGAGAGATCCACGGGGATGGTGAGGTGGCAGACAGGTGGAGCACAGGCGGACGGGGGTGCCGACGCGGTGATGACGCTGGCGGTGATGCTGGCGGTGGCGTTGGCGGTGGGTTCACCGAAACCGGAAGTGGTTAGCAGTTTCATATCGCACCGCCTTCCATACGGAAGCGGAATTGTTAGAGGGGCCTCCGATACGATGTGGGGGTGACGCGTGGCAGAGGCCTGACGTCACCCTCTGACAAATTTCGGACGGTATCTTTCGGACGTCGGGGCCGGTCCGAAATGCACGAGGGCCGTCGGATGAAAAGGGCCCGATCCGACGGTCGACGGATCGTTGAGGTGGCCGGATGATACGGATGGGGGGCGGGATTAAAATAATAATTCTTTTGAGATTTGCGCCCGGCGGGAACCTTAGGATTTTTGGCAATTTACATGGTTTTTTCAATGTTTTTTATAAAAATGCGGATAGCGCTAAGACTTTGGGTAAATGGAAAAAGTGGGTTTTTTCTATGTATTTTGCAAATGAAGCGGGTTAGGGGTAAACAAGGGGTTTATCACAAGGTTTCTTGGCAAATGAAGGGTTTAGTGGGTTAAATGATTTCTGAAGGGGAAAGAGGGGTAAGGCTTAGGGCTCTTAAACTGACTAGATGTCAATTTAATCCCTGATAGTGAACATAGGGCTATAATGCCAAGGGGAGGGATATTTATACAATGCTTGGGGTTTATACACCATAGTGTTATAATAGTAGGGAAAGGGTAACATAGGGGATTTAGATAATAGAAGTTAGGGGTTAATATGGATGGAAAAGGTGAATGAGGAGTGAAAACACTAATTTTATGTGAAGATAACTTAGCTTAGGGAGTATATCAAAAATAAAAAGATTTTTAGACAAGAAATGTGGCTTTCAAAGGGATAAGAACCAGCATAAAACCTCAAATTCTTTCATGAACACAACTGATGAAGGGATGTTAGTAATGAAGGTGAAAAAGGGGAAAAGGAAGTTAGTCATGCTTCTTTATTTTGCTGCAACATGATGGAGAAGAAGACCTTCTCAATCCATTGATATTCCTTTGTGAATAGGTTAGCACACATTGAATTGTAAGGGATGACATTTGTGCAACCCCATCTGCCTACCCATCTATTTGCCTAGCATTTTTTGTTTCTTCATGGAGGGTGCACTTAGACTTGCAGACCCTTATGTGCCTTTTCTTTTCTTTGGCTTTTTCCCTTTGATTTTCTATCTAGAACTGCCCTTATTGCTTCCAAGGTCCCAGATTAAGCAGTTGGGAACCTTACTTCTCTACCTAAGCTACTGGTCTGCCAAGATTAAACAATTTGGATAGACTTCTTTCTCTATTCTACAATAGCAAAATTGAAACATGGCCTGATGCAGATTAGGCTTTTGGACCATCCGTCAAAACTTAGTCACCATGAAGCTATATACACACCTTGTCTCTTTTTGGAAATATGGGATCTTTGTATCACCAAAGCAGAGCATATTTGGAACTTTCTTTGCCAATCATGAAATATGAAACCTATTGGTATAGGTAGCTAACAGTGGCTCCACATGGGGATGGATTTTCCATTTGAAAATCCAAGAACAGCAGGTCAGAATGCCTGGGCCCTTGACTTCTCTTACTAAATCCTGAAGTATGCTGCTTTGACATGCCAAATTGTACTCTTGCCATCTTGGTAGATCTCTGAACTCATTTTCCCTCTGCTGATAACTAATAAAACTTGAGAAACTACATTTTTACATTTTAACAGAAAGTAATATATACACCTGAATATGTACAAGGGAAACTCAGGCTGCACTTATGGGTAGTAGTCAAAATAGTGCTTCAACATCCTGCCATTCACAGGACCTTCATCCAAATCAGTTTCATTAAGACTTTTAAGGAAATAAGTATTGTTTCCTTGTACTGCTTGAACAGCAAATGGTCCTCTCCAAAGGGAATCAAATTTTCCATGTTTTCCCTTATCTTCTCTTCTTGAGTCCCACTTGAGGACTTTGTCTCCAACATTAAAATCTTCTGCCTTGGTCCTTCTGTCAAAGGCTTTCTTTAACTTTTCTTGTAAAACTTGAACTCTGCTGTAAACTTGGTCTCTAGTTTGCTGCAAACATATTACTTGATTTATCCTTCTTTGCATATCATTTGGCTCAGCTTGACTCTCTTGAAGTAATTTCATGACAGGGATTGCCAGTGATGAAGGAAATTTGGCTTATAATCCATAAACTAACTCATATGGGCTGATCTCAATTGATCTTTTGGTTGTTAGTCTATCTGCCCATAAGGCATTCACAAGCTTCTTATGCCAATTCTTCTTATTTTCTTCCAATACCTTCTTTATGATGTTCATAAGGCTTTTGTTTGATGATTCAGCAAGGCCATTTCCTTGGGGATAATATGCAGTAGAATGGCCCAAGGTAATGTGAAATTTGTGGCAGAAATTCACCATCTTCTTAGATCTGAAGGCAGCAGCATTGTCTGTTATTATTTTATTAGGACAACCAAATCTAGAAAGAATATTGGTCTCAAGGAACTGAATGATAGTGGAATCATTTGCTTGTCTGCATGGAACAGCTTCAATCCATTTAGTAAAGTAGTCTGTAGCTGTTAGAATCCATCTATGTTGGCCTGAAGATGAAGGGTGAATTTCCCCAATGAAATCCAAGCCCCATTGTTGAAAAGATCTCTCTGTTGCAATAGGCCTCAAAGGAAGTGGCATTAACTTTCTCTTTCCCTCAAACACTTGACAGCTATGACAAGAGGTGGTGAATTTCCTGACATCAGAGAAAACAGTGGGCCAATAATAACCAGCCCTCAAAATCTTATCCACAGTGGACTTCCAATACAAGTGTCCACCACAGTCACCTGCATGAAATTCTTTGGTGATATTGTTAGCTTCATTTTCAATCAGGCAGTTTAACAGTATACCTTCATGGTTTTTCCAAAGCAAATTTCCTTCCATGACACAAAATCTTGAAGCTTTCATTTTTAGGAACCTACACTTAGTTCTGGACAATCCTGGTGGAGCACACAGGTTTTGTAACACATAACATATATCAGAGTACCAAGGGGATTGTTCAAAGGCTACATTGATCTTTGGAGTCGCCAGCTCCGGTTCATTGTCTAGCTGGTTTATGTCTAGGGCTTGGAAGTTTGCTTCTGTCATTAGTTTGGCCAAGCCTTGCCCTTTTATTAGTTTTGTTGGTTTTATCTCAATATCAAATTCCAAGATGTTGGCAATCCATTTTCCTCTTCTACCTTCCAAGTTTTCTTGAGTGAGAATTTCTTTAACAATGGGACTTGGCACATAAGCTATAACATGGGAATAAAGGATATAAATCCTAAAGTCTTTAATGGCCTTGACCAAAGCATAAGCTTGTTTCTCCATGATTTGATATTTCAGAGGGGTATCTCTAAGAGCTCTGCTAAAGAAGGCAATGGGTTTCTCATTTCCTTGGTCATCTTTCTGTAATAAAACAACAGTAATGGTATGCTGGGAGGCAAAAGAGAAAATGATGAATTCTCTGTCAAATTGAGGATTTGTTAAGACTGGGGTTTGGGTAAGGTCTAATTTTATACTTTCAAAGGCTTGATTTGCTTCAACTGTCCATTTCACTTTTGAGTCCTTCTTTAGCATGTTATTCAGTAATCTGATCAATTCTGCTAAGTTAGGGATAAACCTTCTCAAGAAGTTGATCTTACCCAAGAAGGCTTGCAACTCTTTGATGTTTCTTGGGTGGGGCATTTGTAAGATAGCTTGTATCCTGTCCGGGTCAATTCTTATGCCATCCTTTGAAATGATATGTCCTAAGAGCTTTCCTTCTTCCAAACCAAATAGAGATTTCTTTGGGTTCAAGGAAATTCCATATTTCCTACATGTTAGGAAGATCTGTCTCAAATGTTTCAGATGTTCTTGGTCTGATTTTGAGAAAGGTGTGAGGTCATCCAAATAAATGACAAGGAAGTCATGAATCTCTTTGGAAAAGGCAATATCCATTGCTCTTTGAAATGTTGCCCCTGCATTTTTCAATCCAAAAGGCATTTTTACATATTTAAAGGTTCCCCATGGGGTTGTGAATGCAGTTTTGTCTTGATCATCAGGGTGCACTAGGATTTGATTAAAACCTGAGAATCCATCAAGTAGTGAGATCCTTGATGCTCCTACCACTCTTTGGAGGATGTGATCCATTTTAGGTAGGGGATAGTTGTCTTTGAGGGATACTTGGTTTAGGTTTCTAAGATCAACACAAAGTCTTATTTCACCAGTTTTCTTTCTTGTAGGTGGTGAGCTCCAGTATTGTAGCAATAATGCTACAACTCCTGGGGCTTCCTGTCTCTTAATTTTATCAACCCGGTAGTTTGTACAAACTTGGAAGCGACGGTGCTGTATGCACAAGTACTAGCCCTTGTCGCAGCTGTCACTTGGTCAGCTGGCACAAGTCCGCTAGGGCTTAAGCCAACTTCTATAGGCTCACAGAAGAAGCTTTATCAATGATGGACGAAATCTAACTCAAAGGAAGGCTACGCTGCTTGACAAACTGAATCAAAAGCAATTTAGAGCATGTAAATCCATGAAACCCTAATTTGACTAGTCTATCTTCTATAATGCAAAGAATGTGGATGCAACTCCTATGAATGCTGTCATTACCTCTAACAAGTGTAAATGCATGGGTCTAAGCTACCTGCATCATGAGAAATGTGTTTTTGTGTTTTTCCTCTAGGTGTGTGGAATGAGTGTGAACTTGGCCTAATTAGGGTTTGATTATGCAGGTGGGATGGAGAAGGAAGGAAAGTGTGGGACAGGTTGGGGAGGATAGGAGAGGTTCCTAAGGATCCTTAGCACCCATCCACAGAGGTCCCTCACGTTCAGAAGCTCGGCAACGAAGTGAATGGCCTCCTACAGGAAGGCTACAAGGGATCCTACAGGATACTCTGTTTTCTACAGGATGGCTGTGCACGTCTACAGGATGGTTGGCCGTGGAGGTTTTTAGGAGTTGATGGAGTGTTGGAGTGGTGTGGGAGGCTAAGGGAGATGGAGATGGACCTAATGATGTCTTAGGAAATGGCAAGTCAGACGAAGGAAGGGTGCATGCAATGGGTTGATGTTTTGGAAGGGTGGAATCAACGAGAGTGAAGGAGATGGAGCTGTACGTGAAATGAGAGAGTTGGAGGGCACGTGAGTGAGATAGAGGGTGAATAGAACTTGCAGGTGGATGAAGAAAACGACGAAGGAAATCGCTTGAGCAAAAGCAGTGTAAATAAAACAAATGACCTGTGCATGAAAACAAGGAATTCATTAACCTATTATGCCATGAAACCTATAAATCCAAAATGGAAACCAAGCAATAAAACTAATGCGTGAGAGTGCAGTATGGATCAATGTCAAGAATGTATGAATAAATCCTTAATGAAAAACGTTCATGTGGCAACTTGCGTGGAGATGAAACGACTGCTGTTCTTTTTGGTGGCTGATCATGGTCTACGCCCCAATCCCAAACAGTGAGATGGTAGTGAGCCTTTACAACCTGTTTTTGTTGGAGCTCCAAGAGATTTATTCTACCAACCTATCACACTTGAATACTGAAAGCAAAGCATCATACCAGTCCTATCTATGCTAATGAAAACAATTAAACTAACAAGCTGGAAATCCGAATTGCATAGGAAACTAAACAAACTCAAGTGCTGGACCTAATTGTAAATGCATTACAACACTGAGGAGGTCTATGGCTCCCAGGTTGGGCCCTAACCTGAGAGCTATAGCTCCTTGAGAAAGCTCAGAACTAACTCAAAAGTGGCCTTCTTTATTCATAATCTGATAACATGCCAAATTGGCTTACAAAAGAGAACGAAACTTGAGCTGTGCTCCAAAATTACAATAGTAATACGAGAGTTTCAACAACCTAACCAAGGCTAAGGCCTCTATACTTATACAAAATGATGATCCAACAAGTATCCATGATTCTAGGAGCTCGGCTGTTTAATCTAGAGTTTAACTGCTAATCCCGTAGGATGGTCATAAATGCTGTTTCCTGTAGAGCAGTTTTGAACTGCTGTTCCTGTAGAACAGCTGGCCGTGTATTAAGCTCGGAGGGAGGATGGAGTGGGGCTCGGAGTTCTTGGTGAGGATCACGAGGAATGTCCCCCAAGACCGTGGACAACCTCTCCTTACGTCAGCAATGCCAACTCGTTGTCTCCTTGCCACCTTTTCGTTGTCTTTTGCTCCCTTTTAATGCCAAAACCTGGAATCACAATGCATTAGCTACGTAGATAAAGTGCCTATCCTTTCTCCTACAAACAACATGAATAAACTAAGAAGTGTATGCATAAACAATAAGAATGAATGGTTTGAGCAAGCAAAATAGGCCAAAAATGAGCCCAAATTGTACCAAAATTGGGGCTCATCAGTAGGTACCAAATTTGAGATCCAATCAGAAAACCCGATTGGTGCTATGATACCAGCCTTAAACATTTTTTGTACCTCTTTCTCAATTGCAGGGAGAAGCATGGGGTCTATTCTTCTCAATTTTTGCTTGAATGGCTTTTGATTTGGCTTGAGAGGGATTGTGTGTTGGATAACAGAGGTATCATAGGATTTTAAGTCCTCATAACTCCATGCAAAGACATCTTGGAACTCTTTGAAAAGGTCAATGTATTTGCGCTTTTGATCAGGGGGTAGGGAAGCAAATAATTTTATTATCTTGGGCTTTTCAATGGTTCCAATGTTGCATTCTTGAATGGCAGAGTTAAGGGGCTGCATTTTTGGTTTTCTTGGGACATCATTTGAATCAAAGATATCCTCTAGTGGAGTTAGGCCTGTTGGAAGAAAATTATCTTTTAATTGTATCACTTCAGCTTCAGCATCAACCACTTCTTCACAACTGATCTGTTGAATTTCTTGTATGTTGTCTTTGCTGAAAATTGTTAGATGTAGGATTTGGTGAGTTGTCTTAGGTGATATTGGCTTGTTATTCTGTTTACTCTGTATTTGTGATTGACTTGCTCTTTCAAGTATTTGTGATCTACTTGCTCTTTCAGGTATTTGTGATTGACTTGCTCCTTCAATGTCAATATTTAGTCCTGCAAATTCTTGTTGCAAGGTCAAGAAATTATTTATTTTTGCATCATCTTCAAATACTTGCCAGTCTTTGACATTGTTTGGGACAGAAGGTCTGTGTTTTACCTCAGCTGTAAAGCAATGATGGGGCTCAAAAGGTAACTTGCAGGTGCTTGCAAATGTGGCCAAGCTATGAGCATGCAGGTTATGGGTCCTGGGAATCTTGGTAATTTGAAATTCAGTGAAGGACTGTAGTAGTTCAGCAGCAGCAGATCTATAAGATCTCAGTCTTTTATCATTAGTAACAAAATTTCCCTTTACCTGTTGGATAATCAAGTCTGAATCTCCCATAATTGAAACTTTTATGGCTTGTAAGGATTTTACTAACTTAAGGCCTAGCAAGAGAGCTTCATATTCTGCCATGTTATTAGTGCATCTGAAATTTAGTCTATAGGCTCGGCCTTCTGCATGATTATTCTGCTTGTTATGTATCCAAACCCCAGCTCCTGCCCCTAATTTGTTAACTGACCCATCAAATTCTAGAAACCATAGATTCTCTTTTTCTAGGGGAGATTTAATAATTTCTCTGTGATGTGGGATCATAAGTTGAAGTTCTGGTTTTTCACCTGGTTTGTCTTCTAGGAAAGTCTGATCACTTGATTGAATTAGCTTGATTTCTAGAGCAGCAGCTTGTTCATTAATGTCCCGGTCTTGTTCAAATGTTTTGGTTTCAACATCATTATTTGTAAGACCTGTATTGTCATTGAAAAGAATATATGAGTCTATATCAGAATGAACAGCATATATGGGAAAATTTTGAGGTTTTTCTTCACTGCTGACCATGTATTTCATAAGTGTTTCTCTGTATAGTCTTTTTGGTTGCCCAAAGACAGAGATGGTTGCATATGACATGTCTAGTTGTAGGGAACCTTGGAGTTTAGCCCCCCATGATCTTGATAACAGCATCCCGTATTTAGGTGGGATATCGGCAACCACAACATCCATGAGAATTGTTTTATTTGGGTACTGAACAAGGGACACACATAAGTCTTTTATCAAGCCTAGACACTTGACTTGGCTGGAGTCAAATGAGAATAGGTCCTTATATGGTCTTGTAATATCTAGATTCAATCTTTCCATGACTGATTTGGGCATCAATTTGTGAGAGGCACCTGAATCAAACATTGCATTGTGTAGTATCTTATCATGAACATGTAAACTGACATAAAAAGGTAGGATACCTGCAACGGCTGTTTTTCCATCAACTTCTGGACCGAACAGTAATTCTGGGGTGTCATCCAACACATTGACATTATCTTTATTACGAGTAATTTGAAGGGACTTCTTGATTTGTTGTCTATAAATGTCATGCTTGGCTAGTTCTGAAAGAGGAATAACTACCTTTAGTTTGCCAATTTCAGCTTCTAAGTCAAAAGGCTTTTCAGATGATATTTTAGTGTTGTGGGTGACAGCCTTTTCCTTATTCACTAGGTTTTCTTCTTGTTTCTTTTCTTGATCTTGAAGCTTATCCTTTTTACTCATCTCTTGAGGAGTGTTAGTTGGATTGGGCTGCAAGGGTGATGACTCTACTGGTTGTTGTTTTGAGGGAGAAGTTACAGCTATTTCCTCAACTGTTACCTCATCTGTAATTGGACCAGTTTTGTCACTTGGTTCTGTGATAATAGCTTTCTTAGGCTGTGTTGTGTCCTTTGTCTTGTCAGGCTGTGTCACATTTATAGTTCTGCTTCTTAGCTTATATTGTTTATGAACTTCATAAACAGCTGTGTCATATCCTTGTTTAAAGTCAAATGATTCACCTGACCTGGTTTGGAATTGCTGAATGTCATCATATTTATGATCCTCTTGACTTAGAAAAACTTGTTGCTCATCATTCAGGCCCATCAGGTTAATGTGGGTGTCATCTGTTTGTTCATCCGAAGTGGATGCCTCAGTATAGTTTTCCTAGAAAGGAGGTCTTATGTCTGGGTCAGAACCGGTCTTGGCAACGTTTGGGTTTTGATTTCTGCTAAAGTTTGGATTCCTGTTAGGGTTATTTTGTGGTGCATCCCATGATGACTTTCTCTCAACTGATTCTACTCTGTCCCCCAATCTCTTCATGCCAGTGAGTATTGCATCCAGTTTTTGATCAAAGGCTGAGGGTTCTTCTTTAAAGGTGGTTCTCTTTTCTAATCTTGCCCTGTTTCTTTTGGCAATCAGGTTAACCTCCACTGTGACAGCAACCTTTTGGGCTTCTTTAAGGGTTTCAGGCGCCCTTTCTTTCAATTGATATGCCATATCAGGGTCAAAACCATCAGGAAATTTGTACAAGGCTAAATCAGGGGGAGGTCTTAAATTCTGTGGTATTGCGTTATATACATTATTGAATCTTGCACGATACTCCAAAACGGTCTCTTGAGGACCTCATTTGATTGTGTCATATTCACCAAGTATGTGCAGGGGATCTTTCTTCTTCTCCCATCTATTAGTAAAGGCTTGATAAAGGTCATCAGGAGTTGTGATGGTATTTGCAGCTAGTGATCTAAACCAAGTTCTTACATCCCCTGTGAGGCTCTGAACAAAGATTCTCATTCTCACACTGTCATCATCTATTTCATAGTTCTCAAAGTGGTCTTGCATCCGTCTGGAATGCTGAATTGTTGTGAAAGGGCCAGTGGAGTCAAAATATGAGATCTTGGATTGATAGTCCTGAGGTAGAGCTGGAGCATTGGCAGGTAACTGCAGGGGTGCATATCTATTAGCCATATTTGCAGGATTTAGAGGGTTAACAGGGATAACTGGGATAGCATGAATGACTGGTATAACAGGGGTAGTGGGAAAGGTGGAAACTAGAGTGTTGGTCAAGGGAATATGTGCAGTGGATGGAGGTGTGAAAGGATGGCTTTGACATGTGGATCGTGAGCTGGGGGAACCAAGGGTAGACCGAAATAGAACCTTGATTGGAGTTGGAACAGGGTTTGGATGAGCTGTCTCAGGACTTGAGTCAGCAAGGGTTTCCTGTTCCTGCTCCTTCCTAATGATCTTGGGGATTGTATTAGGATTTTCAAAAATAGCTGGTGGATTGGGGTCAGGGTTTGACCTAGTGTGTCTAGTTTCCCTTCTAGGAGCCAGCTTCTGAAATTGTTTTTGATATTTTAGGATATTTTTAGAATTGTTTCAAGGGACTGCTCAAATTTTTAGAACCACTGTCTATAGACAGACAACAGTTGAAAAATAAGTTGATCCCCAGTGGAGTCGCCAATTATGTTAACACCCAGGTTGTTCCCTTTGACTCCCAAGGGAATACGGCCGGGGTAACCACTAACCAATCTTTGGATTACAGTTTCTAGCCAAACTGTAATCAGAGAGGGCTCTCTCTTTATGATTTGTCTCTGTTTTGGTAGTATTTTAGGCTAGCTATGATGTTCAGGGTTTTGTTTTATGTTTTGGTTGAGGGATGTCTTCTGCATCTAAGGTGTAAGTTTTCAAGCAGTATTAGTCCATTGGGAAATGGGGTCTGTGGCTACAGGTTGACTGAATATTGAGTTGAGTTACTGAAATTACAGGGCCGTTTAAGTACTTCATGAAACAAATTTGAAATTATGATGGTGAAGTGTGTTCAACCAGTGAAAGGCAATTAAGAATTTTCCACTAAGCTGGGTGTGAGAAAGAGATATGTTGCACAGGAGCAAACTTGAATTCCTGAAACAACAATCACTGTGAAAGTATATAGTTTGAAAGTGCAGCAATTAAGAATTACACCTTTATAACTGTAACTGAAGAAAACATTTATAATAGCATAGATTGAGTCTAGAGTAATCTGTGATTAAATCCTAGAACTATTCTTTTTCTTTGCCATTAACTGTAAAACACAGAACATGAATGAGCTATGAGAAGATGACAAAACACATAACTAAGAGTTTGAAGAAAACTTATTGATTCATGAAACACGCAGGAATCCTGTAACATTCAGCAAGACACCACAATGACTCAGATAACGCAGAGCTTTGGAAATTCCATCAGCTTTTGTATTAATAGTCTGGAAAATTTACAGCATAAGAAACTCTTGAAGAGAGATCAACATCAACCCCTGCAAGATTATGCGAGGGGGGAATATATACAATTGGTCATACAAAATATCTGGAGTCTTGAGTCATTCTAGAAATGAATACGTTCACCCACCTTTCAAGATAGCAGATAAGAAAGTTATTACATCATTGAATACAAAATAAGTGCTCTTTATGTATGTCAGAAGATATTTTGATCTTTGGAGGCCACTGAGTCGGTCTGAACGTTCTGCTTTAACTCTGGAAAAAGTGCCTTTATGGCTGTCGTGCTGTAGTTTTTTGGCCCTGTCATCTGTAGCTGTCAATCTTGCTTTATTGGCCGATTAGTTCTGCTGAGTTGGCCCAGCCTTTTCCTTTTCATGCCTGCTGGTCTTGTCAAATTTTCCTGTGCATGATCACCTATGAATTTAAATGAAAATTTGATTTACAGGCTCTGGTTTATAATATCATCTATATTGCCTTAGTCCACCATTCCTGTGTGGGCAACTGATGTCTCAGAATTGCATCCAAAGTCTCATCTGCCTCTGTATATTTGTAGAAGTTTGGAGGCACTTCAAATAGATGCTTGATCTCATCCATGATAAAAAATAAGTTTTCTATCCTATTATAGAGACTTCTCCCTGTAGCTGGCCCTGTTTCCTCTGAGGTGTTGGGCCTTTCAGTGATCTGATTTGTGGCGAATGTGTTGACCCTCTTGGCATACTGCTCATGTGTAAGTATCCTTCCTGCGTTGTTCAGTAAGCCAGGGAGACCTCTGTTTTGCAATGCCACATATTTGTCCATGAATCTATTGACCTCTGTCTGCATGTCCTGGGTCCTTCTTTCTAGTGTTTGCACCAGGTTTCTTAGTGTTAGGACCCTATTTACTAATAAAATAGTCTCATTCCTATTGGAGATCCCCATAGTTGCTAACTGAGAACTTGTTCTATTATTAAGCACATTGATCATCCTGTTGGCAACTTCAGGCATATTGCCTAGAGAGGCCCTTGATCTCTGAATTTCCCTCTGTGCTTTTGCAATGAGCTCCAACTGTTCATGAATTGTCTCAATATACTGCCATTGATCAGTGATGGATTGGCCAATATTGGCCCATAGCACTGTCTTGAGCTCAGCCACTACTTTATCTAGTTTGAGCTCCTTCTCCAACTCCTTTATCCTGTCTTTGAGGGCTTTTATTTCCCTGCCCTTTTCTGCCACAGTCTGCTTGTATTTATCATATCTTTCATTTACCTTGGCTAAATTCCCACTGGCCTCATTTAATTCTGTCATTTGGGCTTCCAGGGCCTGAATCTCATTTCTCAGCTTTTGCATGTCCAGGCTTGGTGCCTGCTCTGTTGTTGGTGGTGGTGCTGAGGTAGAAGGTGCTGCCTGTTCTGTTTGTTGAGTGAGGGGAGCGGTAGTTGGAGGAGCTTCCTCAAGGTTAATTATTTCTGGAGGAGGCTGAGATGTTTGACCTCCTTCCTTTTGCTGTAATGTTGCTTGTAATGCTACCTGTGCAGCCTCTGATTCTCCCAGCTTTTCTTGAGTCTAGATCAGTTGTTTATATAAAGACACCAGCAAAGCTGTGGCATCTTGATCATGTCTCAGCTCAGCAACTTCTTCCGTTTGAGGGTGAATAGTTGCTGGGATTTTGATCTTTTTCCTCAAAGCTGCCATGTCTGCATCCCTCAATTTCAATATTTCTTGTATGCCCTTGATGTCCTTGGGGTCATGCCCAATCTCTATGATTATGTCTTCTAAGGACATGATCCTGTTGTCCTTTGCTTGAGAGGATGCTCTCTCCAACTCAAGTTGGGCAGTTGTATTATTTAGGCTATTTTCTAGCCTGTAGTTATCCAGTGTCTTGTCTGCCAAGGAGGCATACACCATCTCACCCGTTTGCTTATGCAATTCGATTTTGTCCATTGGGTGGATGTCCTTGGCAAGGACCTCAAGATTGGTCCTCAAGTAGTCTGAAGGGGACTGTGGTTGCAATGCAGTTGGCATGAAGGGACTCATGATCATTTTGCCTTCACTAACATCATATGCAGACATTAGTCTTTGCTGGTTAGTGGGAGCCATTTTTAACAAATGATTATATAGCTGTATTTTTATTGGCTCATTCCTCCTTTTTATGTCAATGAACTGCTGTTTGATGCTCAGTTCACCTTCTCTCTGCTGGCTTGAGGAGCTGACTTCTCCTCCCACTATCCTCTCTTGCTCCTGCTGGAAGGAACTTGCTGAGGCCTCCATACTTGGTGGGCCCATGCCCAAAGATTGCCCCATAGGCATTTCCTCTTCCGAAAGGGGATTCATTCTGTCTTTTCACCCCTTGAGTTGTTGTTGTTGTGAGGGGAGTCTCTCTGTCCCTCTTTCTACTTATATCCTCCTTTTGTGGGGTTTGAAGGATTGAGTTTTCGGCCATTGTTTCCTGCCTAGGAGGCACAATTTGTGGTGGCTGTTGCTCAGTTAAAATTGGGGCCTCGACTGCCTTTTCTTGCTGTAGTGGCTGCTCTTTCTCTTGCTGCCCCTCTTGTGGCTGTTGTGCCTGCTGTTGTTGCTGCTGTACCTCCTCATGAGGTGGCTGTTCTGGTTCCATTTCCTTTTCCTTGCCTTTGGTAGAGGTTTGCTCAGTGGCTTTGGCTGCTTGCTGATTTGCTGTGGAGGAAGATGCAACTGTTCCCACTTGAGTGCTTGGAAGAGTGAACACCTGTGAACAAAGCTCTAGGTCAGCCACCTTTTTTAGATTTCTTAGTGCTCTTTGATTTAACTCTTCTTGTGTGATAGGCTCCTCTAAGGTTCCTCTCCTCCACTTTGTTTGATTTGCATACTTTTCTATATGAGGAAGCCTTACATGGTCATAACTGGCCAGCCTATATTTGACCCTTCTTAGGCTTATGAAGTGATTGGGGTCATAAGGTTTCCAAAGGAAACTGGTTTTCATGCCAAGGGATTCTAACATTCTATCTGCCTCTTGCCAGCCTTCCTCCCTTTTGTTGTAGATAAAGTGGCCTAATTGGTTCCTGACCTTGAGCTGTGCTTTCTTGCCTCTGCCTGAAAAGTGTAGCACATCAGCATTCCCAAATTGCCTGAAGTATTCCAGGGCAAACAATCTCATGGGCACATATTTGGGCAATCTGTATGGGGGTAACTCACACCCATATATCCTTATAACTGTGTGGTTCTGGTAGAAGTACCAGTCCCCAATGCTGTAAGATTTAGACAACTGAAGTATCCTTTGCATCTCATCGGTTAGTCTTGGAGGAGGTGAGCTCATCATCGGAGACATGGCTGGGTGGATGAAGAGATCTATGAACTCACAGTAGGTATATGGAGAGTCAGGTCTGCAGTGGAAGACAGAGGACCAATAGACCACCGACCTTGGATTGCCTTGGGCATCCACTCTTTTCACAACAAAATAAAACTTCTCATGTTGATAATATAGGATTAGGTGGTAGATGTAAGAGGTGTATCTGAACACCTTTTCTCTTGCCAAGTTCATGAACTGCTCATGTATCTTATCAGAGATGTAGGTGGCATAGTCATAGCAGATTGGAGACTTGCCAGGAGCGAACATGAGCATGATCACCAGCACAGTTTCATCAACAAATTCAATTGAATTATAGCCCAAAATGGGACTAATCATGTCTGCAAGATCTCTGCCCAATGGGTTGAGGTATACTTGGTTAATAGGAGGATACTTCACAGAGTCAGAGCCAATGTACAGCTGATTGAGTTTGGTGACCTGAGCATCTGTCAATCTAGCTCCTTGATTTATCAAATCTATTAGTGATAAAGGAACTAATTTCTTCTCAGTCTTGAAGTTCAGCATCTCTTTGATAGCTTCAGGGGTGATAAAGAAAACAACTGAGCCTGAAGGGTCAAGCACAGCCCTCTGAGTAGTGTCATAGCATTCAGCACATAGATGGATTAAATCAGGAAACTGGTTGACCTGAGGGAGCTTGAAGATAGGGAGAGAAGAGTCCCATATGCCCAATACATCTGTTCCACTCTCATGTTTGGCCTTCAATTCATTTAGCAGGTGGATGTGGAACTTGGTCTTCATCAGCATTTCCTCTGTTATTTGATAATCCAGGTCTGCTAGAGGTTGCCAGTCCAATTCTCTTTGAGGGGCATTTAAAGGGGCAACATTCAAGGCTACAGGTGCTACTAGAGGCTCCATGGTCACCTTTAGGACTTCTGTTTGTTTATAAACTGGTGTTACTGTGCAAAGCGACACCAAAGAGTTTTTCTTTAGAAAGAAAGGTGAATTACTGATGGACAAAGAATAAATGGTTAATTACAGCAATTGAAATACTGCTCAAAGTATGGATAAGACAAAGGCCTGGCTTTAGACTATCTTTCACAGCAAATTGGTGTAGTTTAGGCTACTAGTCCACGATTGCGCGAACTGAATGTAAATTTTGTGAAAACACTGGTAATATAAAGCTCAGCTGGTGAATTTCGACCTTACAGTGCAAATGGGGACTAGGCACAGGGGATTCGCCGGTGAATTATGTGTTTTTTCATTGTTTTATGCTAGTTTTGGCGATTTACAGACAAAACGAGGCGCAGGATGGATTTACAGGGATAAATACCTGGTAACTGTTAACAATGGTCACGAATGCAGGTGGAAATGGCGCGCCAGCGGTCTCCAGGTCGAATTCAGCAGGTTGGCGAGAGTTTGGTCGTGAAAAACATGCAGAGAAAACGACAGCCGTTTTTGCAAAAAGTGCAAAAAACGCGAGATTTTGGCCAAAATATGGATTTTTTGGAACATTGGCGCTTTTTTTGGATGACGTCAGCATGACGTCATCAGGTGGGGTCAAGGTCGGATGACGTCAGCATGACGTCATCGGGTGATGTGGCAGCATAAGAGAGATCCACGGGGATGGTGAGGTGGCAGACAGGTGGAGCACAGGCGGACGGGGGTGCCGACGTGGTGATGATGCTGGTGGTGACGCTGGCAGTGACACTAGCGGTGGGTACACCGAAACCGGAAGTGGTTAGCGGTTTCATATCGCACCGCCTTCCATACGGAAGCAGAATTGTCAGAGGGGCCTCCGATATGATGTGGGGGTGACACGTGGCAGAGGCCTGACGTCACCCTCTGACAAATTTCGGACTTTATCTTTCGGACGTCGGGGCTAGTCCGAAATGTACGAGGGCCGTCGGATGAAAAGGGCCCGATCCGACGGTCGACGGATTGTTGAGGTGGCCGGACGATACGGATGGGGGGCGAGATTAAAATAATAATTCTTTTGAGATTTGCGCCCGGCGGGAACATTAGGATTTTTGTCAATTTACATGGTTTTTTCAATGTTTTTTATCAAAATACGGATAGTGCTAAGACTTTGGGTAAATTGAAAAAGTGGGTTTTTTGTATGTATTTTGCAAATGAAGCGGGTTAGGGGTAAACAAGGGGTTTATCACAAGGTTTCTTGGCAAATGAAGGGTTTAGTGGGTTAAATGATTTCTGAAGGGGAAAGAGGGGTAAGGCTTAGGGCTCTTAAACTGACTAGATGTCAATTTAATCCCTGATAGTGAACATAGGGCTATAATGCCAAGGGGAGGGATATTTATACAATGCTTGGGGTTTATACACCATAGTGTTATAATAGTAGGGAAAGGGTAACATAGGGGATTTAGATAATAGAAGTTAGGGGTTAATATGGATGGAAAAGGTGAATGAGGAGTGAAAACACTAAGTTTATGTGAAGATAACTTAGCTTAGGGAGTAGATCAAAAATAAAAAGTTTTTTAGACAAGAAATGTGGCTTTCAAAGGGATAAGAACCAGCATAAAACCTCAAATTATTTAATGAACACAACTGATGAAGGGATGTTAGTAATGAAGGTGATAAAGGGGAAAAGGAAGTTAGTCATGCTTCTTTATTTTGCTACAACATGATGGAGAAGAAGACCTTCTCAATCCATTGATATTCCTTTGTGAATAGGTTAGAACACATTGAATTGTAAGGAATGACATTTCTGCAACCCCATCTGCCTACCCATCTATTTGCCTAGCATTTTTTGTTTCTTCATGGAGGGTGCACTTAGACTTGCAGACTCTTATGTGCCTTTTCTTTTCTTTGGCTTTTTCCCTTTGATTTTCTATCTAGAACTGCCCTTATTGCTTCCAAGGTCCCAGATTAAGCAGTTGGGAACCTTACTTCTCTACCTAAGCTACTGGTCTGCCAAGATTAAACAGTTTGGACAGAATTCTTTCTCTATTCTACAACAGCAAAATTGAAACATGGCCTGATCCAGATTAGGCTTTTGGACCATCCATCAAAACTTAGTCACCATGAAGCTATATACACACCTTGTCTCTTTTTGGAAATATGGGATCTTTGTATCACCAAAGCAGAGCATATTTGGAACTTTCTTTGCCAATCATGAAATATGAAACCTATTGGTATAGGTAGCTAACAGGGTCGAGCTCATCCTTCTAGGAGCTGTTTCAACCAATTCTAAACTAAGCACTAAAATCTAGGCAGTCAAAACAACTTGCCTCTATAAGATAGGAAACCAATTCATTCATTAAATGTTTGTTGTTTCATGAATGAATCTTCTAGAATAGGTAAATAAGTGTCATATCAACATGAAAATACATTAATTACATCAAAGAGGGTGAAAAATCCCATCCCAAGTCAAAACTGGCCAAAGCTGGGCGAATTCTTGAGCTGTAGGTGAAAAATTATGAAAATTGCCTGATAGGTCGCGCCCTAATCTTGATAGGTCGCGCTTCTTTGGAGCTCCGTTGGAGGCACTTCTAGGTGTCCAAATGAGGCAAAAGTGGGCTTTTTGGAAAGGTCTGGATGTCTACTTTCCAACCCAACTGGAATTTCTGAATTTGGTGGCCATTTTCCTCTCCAAAATTGCAATCTCCCAAGACTGCTTCCTGTTTGTCAAAAAGGTGGCAGAAGTCAATTTTTGCATGTTTTTTGACCTTCTGGAGGCTCAAAACTTGATAAAATCTCTTGGTAATTGCTGAAAAGGTGTAACTTTGCATGAAAAATCTAGAAATGCTGATTTTTCCCAAAATGAAGTTGCCCATCGGATAGGTCGCGCGCCGCTCGCGCGCGGCGCGCGACCTATCAAGGAGAAAAACCTGTTTTTTGCCCAAAATTCATAAAAGACCAAAAATGCTCAAATTTTTTTGATATTTTTGCTGTATTGAGGTCATTTAATATCATGCTCCTTCAAGGAAGCCTCAGCCAAGATGTGGAGGGGATCGGGCCTTTCTCGTCGTTTTAGTGCCTTGGTCAACCGCCCTTGAATCACCTTCATTTTTGCCTTGCATACGTGCATTCGGGCCCAATAGTGATTTTTCATGTTCCTGAGCAAGTCCTTATCTTGGTTGGCCTTGGCCAGCAACCTCTCCAAATGAGCATTGACCCGGAGAAGCATAGCCTCTCGCTCAACGGGTACCAAATCACCGGGTCTCTTTCGAGCCAAGTTGCGGTCCTCATGAATCCTCCGCAACTCATCAAGAGTGTGCTCCTCCTCAAGTTGCTTATTGCGCTGCTCTAAATATGTGATTGTCCACTATGCTCCTTCCAATCTTCGCTGCAATGAATCATTTTCAGCTCTTAGGTGCTGAATGATCTCCTTTGACTCTAGGCTAGGAGAACTGATATCAAGGTCAACAATCTCTATGTCTGGAACACCTGATGGCCCCTCATCAATCCTGGGCTGTTCGCCCCTCTCTGACACCTGTGCTGCTGTCGGTGACGAGGCTCCTTCCACCTGGTGTGGAGATAACACTCGTGGTGCTGATGAAGAAGGCGAGACCCCTTCCACCTGGTGTGGAGATAATACTCGCCTAGCTGATGCAAATAAGGCTCTGTGTCCTCTCTGATAAGTGACCAATGGAGGAGAGCTGACATGTCTGGTCTCAGGACTATCATGCTGCTGTGAAGGCCCTCCCTCCTCATGAACAACCTCAGGGGGAGATGATGTTGATGCTATGAAAAAATCCCGGGAGATAAAATCCTCCCATGGGATACCCTGCTGAACCAACTGATGCATGACCACAAGCTGAATCAAACCATAATGATAAACGCTCCTATGTTGCTGTGCTGGACTCCTTCTCTGCACCAAGGGCACCATCCTCTCAATATCCCGGCACATGAACCATGGTATGTTCATCATTCGTACCCATGTGAAATGCATCAACAAGCGAATATGGTACGAATACACATATGCAAACCTGCCTTCACAAGTGAAGTAGAGCATGATGAGCCTCATCATGGGAGCATACTCATCCCTCAAAAATCTGAAAGGAAACATACCAGTTATGGACCTCATGTAGGAAGGTTTAACAAAGGGCTCATAATGAAATCTGTTCAACACTTTGCGTTTGTTCCACTCTTCTCCCACATTTGGTATTCCTGTTGCTTGAGCAATACTTTCAGATGACAATGTAAAATCCACCCCTGCAAGGTTTACATGCCCATTATGTAGATGCAAAACAAACAAGCGAGCCAATTCCCTATGATGCTGAATTTGAGAAATCCTCTCGCAAAATTCATAACATGAGAGGTAGCGGAAACATGTGACTGCAAGTGGACAAGCCTGCAAATCAGTCAAAGAGGTGGGCTCCTCCCTCTTGTGGTGTCCACTCTTACCACCCCTATGAGGCCTCCTTTGTATCTCAATTTCTGGTGTTGACTCATGGTCATCACTTTGCTCATAGTCGGTTTCTGTTTCTGACATGGTTTCAGGAGCAAAGTGGCTGAAATATACTGCTGCTTTTGCTCAAATGACCTGCTGTTTTTCCCTGTTTGTAATGCTGTTTCAAGGGGACAAATAGCACAAGGGAAATGTTAGGGAAGGGAAACTTTGAAGGGAAATTGGGAAAAATATATGAAATAGGGAAATAGGGAGTTAATGGGAAGAATCATGACATACATATCATCATACAATTCCATTTGCAAGGATATTATGGGAAGTAGGGTTTTAGGGTTTGATTCTTGATTTTTAGGAATAGGGGTGGGGTTTTAGGGGGTTTTGATATTTTGGTAGGGATATTAGGTAGAAATGATATATGAGGTGGTAAAGAGAAGTGGGGAAAAAGTGGGTTGACAAGGATGACCTTGAAACAACAAAACAAACCATAGTTCTACAAGCATTTTGACATTCTTAAAGCAAATACACATGAATCTCTCATTTCAGTTTGACGACATTAAAACACCTTTCCCATGCTCATTTTTCTTTATCAAGTAAAATATTTTGATGATCAGAAACCTACCTGCAGTCTTGAAGAATTTTGAGGTCGTTTGGGAGTTTACTGGCGGTTTTTGTAGATGAATTTCCCAACAGGTCGCGCGCAGGTGCTGATAGGTCGCGCGCGCTTGATAGGTCGCGCCAGTGTAATTTTTCAACTGGAGGAACCCCCCTGATAGGTCACGCGCAAGTGCTGACAGGTCGCGCGCGGGTTCAGCTTGCCAATTTTGCTAAATTTCTCTCTAAATCGCCCAAATCGCTCTTCATTAATGCTTTGAGACAAATGATGATGAAATAGAAGAAGAGAGGGGCTTTACAGGCTTGAATCAAATTAATTTCTCCTCAAACCCTCTTTCTAATGTTTTTAACTTGACACTTTTTTCAAAATCTAAATGCTGTTGACTTTATGGTTTCCTTTTGTCCTGAAATTGTTTGAACTGATGCTTTGTCTTGAAAATTTCTTGTAGGGATAGCTTCTGAGGATCTTGGCAAAGGGGACCAGGGCTATATGCTGTCCTTTGAAAATTTTTGAATTTTTACAATTTTTTTTTTTTACAAAAATGAGAAAAAGACCTTGTCTTTAAAATAGGGTTTTTAAATCCAAGGTTAAAATTAACTGTAGAAGATGAAATCTTTGAAGAAATATTTGAAGAAAAACTTGGATAGTCATCCCTCTGGCCTGCTGGGCATTCATTGAGCTTTTAAAGACATGACCTCAAAGACAAATTGGACCTAAACCCTAGACCTAGGACTTTGACAAGACAAGGAACCTTGAAAGAATTTATAGACTGAAACAACTTGATCCAGCAGTGGCAAGAGGGGAATAAAGACACCAGCTCCTCCATCAGGGTTATGGCATGCCTAATGGAATGCAATGAAATGACAATGATGAGACACCTACTTATGCAAATGCAAAAAGCTTTGATCGCTGATGGAGGGCTACTAGACTGACTCTAACAGTGTCTACACAAACATTTGCAACAAATGAAAATTATTTGTTCTGTGTTTTCTGACCACTTGACAGATAGCGCACCATAGCGTGGGTCCCGTACTTAATCCTGCTAGAGCTTCCTGCCTCAGGGGCATTGGTCCCCCCCTTGTGATATAATTTGCGAAGACAGGGAAATGATCTTTATCATGCCCCTGGCTCTTACATTTGAAGCACCAGACTTCCTCATGCACCTCTGACCTAACCTCTTTTTCTTTTTTCAAGCTCTGCAATTCCAAGCAGAGGTTCTGTAACTGCGAGTGAATTTGTTGAACTCCCAAAGATGCATCCTAGATAGGCATTTCATGTAATCTAATCGTGATTTCTAGGGTTTTTGCCTGAGTCCTTATCTTCTGCTGTGATAAAGCAATCCTTAGGTTGGTTAGGAGTGAGGCTATAAACCACTCGCGGTTTTGATTATCTGTGAGTTGCATATTAGCTTCACGGCTCACACACTTCAGTCTTTGATCTAACTCCCAGGGTATTTCACCATCCCTCATCTGATTCCCTTGAATACAACTACTAATTGCGAGTCAGACTTAGGCTTACTGAATTCTTTATTAAAAGCAACCTTAGTGTTTGCTAACGATGCCAAAGGATTATCAGTGCAATACTTGACATATAATGTCAGCGTGCGATCTTGTAGAGAAATAACCAACTACGCCTTCTTCATATTATCATTTGTAATTTGTTGCAATTTCCACACAACATTTGCAATAAACAAAAATTGATCTGCATCCTTACTCCCTATACCCTTGAAAACAGGTAACTTCATTATATTCAACATGTTGAATGGTAGTGGTGGTGGTGGCACTATGGGCGAAGTTTTATGCTGTGGAGGTGAAGGTGGAGGTGGAGTGGATGGATGATGAGTTCGCGGAAAACCCTGCCTTATCAGCTGTTCAACACTCCGCAGTGAAGACTGTATCATTCCTTTGTCATTGCTCAAAGCAGGTCCAATCAATGGGCTATATTCAGGACCCTTTTTCCCTTGATCTCTGAAAATATTTCCACTTCGTGTAGGTCCGAACATCAAGGCAATGGCATAACCCGTTTCTCAAAAAACATCGTCTTAATCTAGGTATTCAAAGCTCTTAGATACTTACCTTGCGGTCCTTTGAAGAAGTGTCACTCTACTTCATTGTAGTTGACTGAGGTATCAGTCGTGAATTCTGTCACAAATCCTCCTATGATTCAATCAAGCCAGTGGTAAATAGTGCACGCAATCTTATCTTCATCAACTTCCAACCTCTGCACTAATTATGGAGTCCACACTGTAATATCCCTCCCCTTAATAATAAATAATAAATAATAAATAATAAATAATAAATAATAAAAATAATAAATAATAATATAATAATAAATAATGCAAAAATAATAATTAATAATAATAAATAAATCACTTAATAATAAATAATAAAAATAATAAAGATAATAAATCATAAATGTTAAATAATAAATGATATTAAAAATATATACAAGAAAATAAATAAAAATAATAAAAATAAAAATAGTAATAACCATACTAAAACTCTAAATAAGAATAAATAGAAATAAAACAAGAAAACTATCAAAAAGAAGGAAATAAAACAAGAAAGCTAAAAATCAAAAGAAAAGTAGAGAAATAAAACAAGAAAGCTAAAAATCAAAAGAAAGTTGCATGTAGACACATGGAGTGTGTGCATGTGGTTCCCCTTCCAATGTTGTTCTATTTAATAGATGGTGAGGAAGATGAGAGGCATTCATGCATTCCATCATTCCGAGAGTCTATCTTTCATTCTCTTGGGAGAATGGTGTATTAAGACTTAGGAGTCACTGGCAGTAGTACATTGATTGAGGGCTTGGGGGTGGCTAGTTGTAGCAAAGCCTTGCGCAATTGAGCCTACGGTTGGGTGGAGAGTCGTCCCCAAAATCTTGTTGTCATCTGGCAGACATCGATCACAGGTAATATAGGTATGTACTTATTTGTTGATTCTGATTTTAATTAGGAAATTAATTTTATATTTACTTTGGGCTATTACATATGGTATCAGAGCTTTGGCTCAACCCTTAGGGTCTATGGGCATCTTAGAAAAAAAAAAAAATATTATTTTGTTGGGATTTTTAACTTGACTTGTTTTGAAAGTTACAGGATGGTTACTTCCAGGAAAGCAGCATGTTCTACAAACCCTCCCTATACACGAATTTTTTTTATTCAGTACATGCTAACTGCGTAGTTATATTTTGATGGTGTTCATTTTTAAAGTCATTCTTATGAGTAATTTCCAATATTAGCAGATTTTTGTTTTCATTGGCTGCAATCGGTTTTTCATGTCAAATTTCAAGAATCTAATCTCCAAGATCCAGAATTAGTAAAACATGACCGTTGTATAAAGGTAAAATCGAGAGGGAAAAGATGGGATGAAATGGTGTGTTCTGATTGAATATGTGGAATGCTCCCTTTGTTTTGTTTGTGTGTTTGTTCTTCGTTGAGTATGTGGATTTCTTGCATGTTTGTGCTGTCTCTTTGTTGTTTTTATATGTAGTTTGCTTATGAAATTAACCACCGAGAGCGAGCTAGTGCAAAACAGAGCGGATAACATTTCTGAAACGTAGGTGTTTCGGTGAAACAAAGCCAGCAATCTCCATTCAAAAGGATGAATGAGCTTCAAGGGCAGAGCACTAAGTGCGAATCAATATCAGAAGGTACATATTTTAATTTTTTGGGTTGTAACATATATAAATAAATAACTATATATACTCAAAATCAAAGTGTGCATGTTTGAATGGACGAAGTTTATTTTTCTAATTTAGCGTCAAAAAAAAAAATCATGAGAAGTAAAGCCCAAATTCCAAGTGTGTGAAGGTTAAGAGTTCCATTCTCGTGGCTTCTGGTTCTGGTTAAGATAGCTATTTTTAAAATAAGTGTCTTTTCTTTCGTTACGCTTCCTGTTTTCTACCACGAATATTTTGGGAAATTTGAATGTTATTTTAGGATTTCATTTTGACCATAGACCTGCGCATGCCAAACAATGAAAATTACTTTCCATAAACCTGGGCATGCCCAAATCTGAAAATTACTTTCCATAGACTTGGGCATGCCCAAATTCGAAAATTATAGAGCAAGGCAAGACGTGGTTGCATCTATTGATTGCAGTTTGGTTTTGGTGTCCACACGTGTTTATATATATATATATATATATATATATATATATATATATATATATATATATATATATATATATATATATATATATATATATATATATATATATATATAATTAATTGTGTCTCTCAAACCCATGACCACTTGAGTCATTAATCCGCCTCAAGTACACGGAACAACCAATCGTATTTTCCAATTTAATTTAAAGAAACTCTTAAATTAAAAGAAATAAAAAAAATCGCATGCAAGTACTGCTCATAGACATGCAAAAAGAGGTACTGGCTTTTTAAAAGAATGGAGTGAGTTAGACATTAAAATGGTTTTATAGTTGATGTCTTTATTGTGATAATGTTGTCCCATTTGCAATACTTATGAAAAAGTAAGAAAAACGCATGTATAACATGGAATTATTAAATTATTTTAATAAAATAATTCATGGATTTTATCCCAAGTCTCATCATTTAACTATTTACTATCCAGTGTTTATGTGTGGTTATTTTTTTTTACCTAATAAGTTAAAGCTTAACCAGTCACACTCACTTAAGCCTACAATTTTGAGATTGTTATGGAAAGTTCGCTTTGAAATTTAGTCCAGCGTGATTATTGCTGCAAGCTCCTGCCAAGATTCCAATATTTAGCTTGGAATTCCTTTTCACATGTTTTCGGAGTAAGGCTAAAATATTGAAATGAGACTCAGTTTTGATTTATTTTTTTTCTGTATTTCTCGGTTTAAGGCTATAATTATTGAAATTATGACGAAAAATTAAGCGTGAAGATTTATCTTGGAATTCCTTATTCTCTTCTTTGTTTAAAGGTTAAAATTTTGAAGTAATCGCTGCAAATCCTCCTCGAGATTAAGCTTGTATTCTTCTCATTTATGGATAAGAAGTTCAGGCAAATTGCCCTTATTATGCTCTGCTAGTTTCAAAAAATAACGGAAAACCTTACAATGTACTTCGTATTATCAAATTTATTCTCAGATGCAAACAAATTGAAAAACTGCTTTAATGCTTAGACACGACTTATCCGGTGACTATTTGTTAAAGTTAACATAAATGTTTATAATTATATTTAAAGGATTCTATTACGGCATAGGGATGATTTTTTTTAACACTTAGCATCACTGTTCAAGTTTTAACATTAATATATATTAACAAGATTGAATTTTTTAGGATTGATATATTATTTATTATGATAAAGTAACTAAGTTGGTTGTAGAATCTATATATTTATATGTCTTCATGTTATTTATTGAAAATTTTATTATTTAATTATTATAGAAAATGTATAATTATTTTATAATGTAATTAATTTTTTAAATAATTATATTTATAATTTTTATTAGTATTACATAAAATAAAATTAGGTAAGGAAATAGAGGATTTCTAATGATTAGTAAGATCATATGTTCAAACATATAAGCTACAAGTGCCAAACCTAATCGGCGAACTGTTAAGAAAGCATCATGGGATCCTGAGAACAATCTATATCAGGTGTTTATCTTCCCCTTTTCCCATTTGGTTGTTTTATATTAGTCTTTGCTACTTGAGAGATGAGGGTATGACATTGAGAGAACTAGGTGACAGTTGAGAGAGAACTCTGTGTGAGCTAAGACAAAGCCAGATTATCTTCCACCCCTTTATTGGCAAGGAGGTCCGCTAATCTATTTGCATTCCTTCTGATATGAACGAAAATAATTGCTCGCACTTCTGCAATGATTGCTGCTAGTTGTTAAACACCGTGGTCCAAGCACCAACAACTTTTGCATTTGTAAGCTGGAAAGCCACCAAGTATGCAATTGGCTATTTGAGTAGGTGGAGATTATGTGATCGGGCTATTATTATTCCTTGCATATGTAAATGGTACTATTGACCTTATAGTGTGTGCAGATTTCTCGACATTGTTGTCGAAAAGAATAATGGAATTTGCAGGAACATGCATAGCCATGGCCGCAAGCTTACAATCTTATGTCTTATGTCTTATGCAGGCAATTTTATGTCTTATCCGGGAAATTATTATGGCTAAAATGTATTTTAATTTGAGGGATGGTGTTGCCTTCGCAGGTGCGCTTGCAGGCAGGCCATATAATTAATAAAATGATTTTATTTTGTGTTGGGGAGGGATAACCTTCCTAGTCATCCGATCTGGTTTTGGGTCGGGTGGCGGTGTCTCTTCTTTATGGTGTGGAATATTTCTTTGGTTATTTTATTTCTTAAATTTCCTTAGAGTAATCATTTAATAGCCATAAGAATCTCAAGATACATTCAATAAATTTGTTTAAACGATTTATTTTGCAATCCATTTAATTCTTCTAACATAAGTTATGATTGCTTAAACAGATACTCAAAATATTTCACTCTACAACACATAATTTCAATTTATCTTAGCACATAAGGTCATGAATCTATAGACTTAATATTGGTGTGACATATAATTTCAAAAGTCACGGTGAATTTTCTTTCAGAATTCAAGTACCTTCTTAAAACAATACTGCCACTAATATTCTTAAGCTTTACTCATTGGAATTTTGATTTTATGTTGAGACAATTCTCTAAGTTTTAATACTACAAAATTAGTAATTATTGATAATTTTCATGATCAATCACACATTTTCAAATTTGGAAATGGTCTGATTGCATGTCATGCAGTAGGGGAAAAATATACAAAATAGTAAATTGAAATGAATCAAGAATCTTCAAAACTTTGTTGAATAAATTTGGCATGGTTAATACATATCTAGTTAAAATTTCACTGCATAATTATCACAACAATAATCTAAGTATTATAAATGACTCACCTAATTAAAAGTATATAGTTTTTTTATGACTCATTGATTCATTGGAAACAATATATAATCTTGTAATCTTGGATGGTGATAATCTACCCATAATTAACAATGTAAAATTGCTGGCATGTTTTTTGTAACAAATTTTTAATGCTGGTGTAACCACTCACCACTAGTTCATTTTACAACACAGTTTTTGAAGTATTTGGATAATTGAAGTTGAAATTTGTCACCAATTAAAGTGCTCTAAAATAGTGAAATCTGTTCCAATTTACAATGGATAAACTCTGATATCTTAGTCTCTTTAGATGATCATGGTTCACTAGCAATCTATTCATTATTTTACTCTTCAAATTTGATCTAAAAACATAGAGATAACATTCCTCGAATGTTGATCATACTATTCACTAATTGGGTTGGATTGCTGTTCTCATTTCCTTTAGCGATAGCAGTTGCTTGGCATCTCTTGGGTATAGTATTGCAAGAACACATCTCTCTCAATATGATCTTCTAATAAATTTAATTTTGCATTGCAATTGCCATTCAGATTACATGTATCTGCTCATTTGCTAAACATCATCAAGCTACCATTGAAGTTCCCTTCATTCTTGAGTGAATCAGTTGGGTTTTGCAGTATATATATAAACCACAGGAGGGTATCTTTTAGTCTCAGTGGCGAATCGTATAAATTTGGATTAAAGTTCAGAAGTTGAGTATAATGTTACATGAGGTTAGTGATTCAAGGATAATTGCATATAATGGTCAAAGTTGTCTAAGTAGAAATGGAAAGGAGAAACTTGCAAATTTTTGGGATGATAACTAATGATAATTCATGTGATTATGGGTAACTTGGATCAGATAATTATGGTGGTAGCGAAGAAGTATCACAACAAGAGTAAGAAATCAGTAAGAAGAGACAACCTATTTTAGAACATAATGAAAGAGTTTGATATAATCATCACTTGGTACTCTAAAGGTATCACTATAAGGTATATCTAAGGAAGAAAATCTTGGCAATCAACCAGGGAAGTTGAAAAATCATGGTAATAATGAAGGTCATTTTAAGGAACCTGGAAGGTACGATAAAATAGAATGATTGGAGAAGATAAGTTGTGTGCATAACAACATCTATAACAATGGGAGAGCCGCATTGTAAGTTTTCCATAGGTGACTAACTATATGAATAAATTATGGATAACAAGATGAAGGATTAGGCAATTTTATTAGGTGGATGTCTTAAAACAGGATTACATTTGGTAGCCATCTTAATGAATTTATTTATCAAGGATTACCGAAGTTGGGAAATAGTAACAACATTTCCAAGGTATATCGGTGCTATGTTTAAAAGAGGAAGAAAAGAAACCACAATGACTGGAGGTGAAAAATTAAAGTCAAAATAGAATAAAGTAAAGAAATTTCCATTTTAAGCTAATAGACATGGAAGACTAGGAGAAAAATATATAATAATATCTGGTAGGAGGAAATGAAGGGATGTTCTATCAAGAAGAAAGGTATTGATGAGTGGAGCGAGAAACATGATGGGTAATGGTCATAATGATGATCTACATATTTTAAAAATGTGAAGGTGTAAAGTTCCATGATGACCAAGTGATAATAAACAAGGAAGATAGGAAGGAATGTTGCTAGAAATTTTATAAGGATACCTTGAAAAGGATTGTGTGCATAGTGACAAAAGAAGTGAAAGTCAATTAATAGAGGTTGTACTTGACTAATTTTCACTCATCGTTTCATGAGTAGGACTTCCCATAAAGTTAAAAGAGGTTGTTTCCACATAACACCTCACAGTTAAATGGACAATGATGGTAGTAGTGTTTCCAACTATTTCAAAATTTAAAATAATGATACTATTTAATAAGAAAGAGTCTTTTGCCCAACTTGAGGAAACTGAATTTATGATAAAGCAATCAAGTGGTATTGAGCTACGAACTTTATGAACTCGACGAGATAAGAAAATATTTCTGTGGATGAAGTGCTAATTGTTAAATAAGTCAACATGGATCAACAAATCCTTGTGCAAGTAAATTAAGCATGATATAAAATTAAATCATGATGAAAAAAAATGTTTACAACGGTATTGGAATCAGTAAGCCAAAGGGTAAATGGATGTAAAATCAAAGGATTTTAATTTTGAGATAGATGATTTAATAAAGATGGTATCACTAGTAATATCTTAAACAATGAATTTCACCAAAATTTCCTTGGGGAAGGAAGAATATATGACGAGAGATTAAGACTCAAGATGATGAGACTCATATGAAATTTAACGATGTACTTAGATGATTATACCATTGGTGTAAATGGTCAACTACCTAGTAGAAAGAAGTCGAACTGATTATTGAAAATCCTTTTCTAACTTGTTGAATGACTAGTTTTGAATCCACGACCTCGACTACAACAAACACGTCTACTACCAACTAGGGTACACAATGTGGCTTAAGAGTTATGATGCTATGAGGCTTATTGACATGTGATTCATTTATGTGAAGTTATGATATATCTTTGATGCAAATACGTTGAGGATCTAACTTACGAGGGTATTCATAAGGTGAAGTATGCAATAATTGCCTACAAATTTATGATATGCATGAGCATGCAGTTCGTTATTAGTGATAATGCTGCGCTTAACAAAGATGAACGTTCTCATGGTGACATGCAAGAGTTGGCATGTGGATTATTTCCTATGATACTATGATGGTATGGTTAATGCATTGGTTGCATGTTGAGATGTGATGATTCACAGGACTCCACAAATGGGCCGAGCGAGTCGGTTTATTTGATGATCTCGTGTGAGCCCATACACACGAGGGAGAATACGTAACACCATATGGGCTGGGGAAAAACTCAATCAACACTACATATGCCAGTGGTTCCTTTGTCTTGTGTATAACTCTTGATGGATAGCTCTTGAAGAGCTATGAGACCATCTTGAGGAGGCCAAGTGCCTGACGTTCTAGGCTAGGTGCCTGTTATTGGATTGGGATGCCGAAGTCTAGAAGGGTTGTAAAGGACTTCGATGCCTAGGGCTGTGCGCCTTAGTAGTTGTGGGGGGAGTGGGCCAGCCTTGCGAGATGCTCAGGGTCATTAAGTACCTGATCGAATGCCTGCCTTGGGGCAGATGAGGTCTGAGTCAGGCGTGAGCCTTGGGGCCAGCCTTGGACTAGGATACAGATCGGGTCAGGCTTAGCCTGGTGCCAAAAGTGGGAAAAAGGACAGAGATTCCTTGAGATTTCCCGAGGTGTTGGGGACTTTCGATGCCTGTTGGTTATACTAGTTCAGCAAAGGGTGTTGGCAACATGAAGTTAATAAATAATAAATAATAAAAATAATAAATAATGCAAAAATAATAATTAATAATAAAAATAATAAAGATAATAAATCATAAATGTTAAATAATAAATGATATTAAAAATATATACAAGAAAATAAATAAAAATAATAAAAATAAAAATAGTAATAACCATACTAAAACTCTAAATAAGAATAAATAGAAATAAAACAAGAAAACTATCAAAAACAAGGAAATAAAACAAGAAACCTAAAAATCAAAAGAAAGTTGCATGTAGACACATGGAGTGTGTGCATGTGGTTCCCCTTCCAATGTTGTTCTATTTATTAGATGGTGAGGAAGATGAGAGGCATTCCTGCATTCCATCATTCCGAGAGTCTATCTTTCATTCTCTTGGGAGAATGGTGTACTAATACTTAGGAGTCACTGGCAGTAGTACGTTGATTGAGGGCTTGGGGGTGGCTAGTTGTAGCAAAGCCTTGCACAATTGAGCCTACAGTTGGGTGGAGAGTCATCCCCAAAACCTTGTTGTCATCTGGTAGACATCGATCACAGGTAATATAGGTATGTACTTATTTTTTTATTTTGATTTTAATTAGGAAATTAATTTTATATTTACTTTGGGCTGTTACACACACTATTGGACCGTCGAGCCTGCACCTTCCTTGGTTTCTGCCAATCTAGCTATCCACTCATATAACTCAATCGGGAAGGTGTAGAAGAAAATTTCATGTATTTATGTGTACAAATATCTATCTAACCACTACTCTCTTGACAAGCACAAATTCCTATTTTCCTGCACCACGAATTTGTGGGTCTTTCTATACAACCACTTCTCAATTTCCTTTCTCCTTAGATTCCAGTGATGCGACATTACACATCTCTTTATGCATATCTCGGTCCTGGCAACGAAAACATTTGTTGGCTTAGTGGGTCCTGACCTAGGTTCAGAGTTAGTTGTGCCAAACAAAACCCTACACTACTGGACCTCTCGGCATCAACCCTCTTTAACACGGACATAAATCTAACCCGAACCATTAGGGGGGGATGATGGAACCAAATTGCCGCATCTAGAGATCAATGTGATGTCCTTTCATGCCTAGATCTACTCCACATAGATCTGTAAGCCCCTAGGGATTGGTACTATAACTCCCTTTGGACAGCCTTTGGACCTTCGTGAAGGTCAATGTTCAGCTTTTGCAGACCCTGAACAAATGAATTACCTACTTACGTGCACCATAAAGTATCCATAGATTAGAATCTACTCAGATCTACTTAAGTGCTTGATAAATGTAACAGAATGAATTATGATCTTCACGTAAATACTTAGCATGTATTACGTTCAGGTAATAAGACTTGTAGAGTAGATTTTCACATCAATACATCATAATTTCATAAAGAAATTATCTCATCACAACATATATCGCAAACATACACAAAAGAAGGAAACATATAAAACATATGAATTTGTCGAATAGTCTCCTTTATTGATCTTCAATACTAGGTTACTAACTCACAACTTCCTTGTGCACTTAGCTGTAGGGGTTCACACACTAAGATGCAGACATTACTCTAGGACTCATCGCACTCAGCTGCAGAGCCTTTCCCTCCTCTAAGACTTACTTCTTTGTGCTAACTCTCTAAGATTCCATTTGTTGTATGCATAAACAAAAGCATAGATCTGCCTTAGACTCTCTAAGACACACCTATTTATACAATCCTATGGTCCACGGACCAAGGGTAGATCTCAAAACTGACTCAAAATTTTACAGGGTAAAAACCCTTTTTGACTCATATCTACCTACGTGCTCCGCTTCCACAATTCGCAGAGACTTTACATCTTTTTGTCAAAATTTAGATCAAAACATGGGTTTTTAACCCAAAACCGGCCCAAGGGACCCCATCCCAAAAAAATTTGAAGCTCAAGACCTGGAACAGAGTGGAAAGTCCCCTTCCCATGAATAGAGAGTGGCCCCTAAAAGGAAAATAAAAGAAAGAAAGACAAACCAACCACAAAATCTAAGCTTAGGTCCTGAAATAGGGTAAAAAAAACTTCCCTTCCGAGTACGAGAGACTAGTTCCTGAAATAAGCAAGAAATAAAAACAACCAAATAAATTTAATGCTCATGACTTGGAACAAGGTGGAAACTTCACTCCCAAGGATGAGAGAGTGATCCTAAAAATAAATAAATCAAAGCAACCAAACAGATCTAATGCTCAGGACCTAGAGCAAGGTGAAAACATCCCTCCCTAGGATGAGAGATCGGTCCTATGGTCAATACTTGTTGCACTTTCGTGCCTTCGATAGTCTCCTTGGAAGAGGCAAAATAATGTTGGTTTTCATATAAGAATTATGAAATTCATCCTTTTTGCACTTTAATTGTCAACTTGGGGCTCGTCTAGTTATTTCAAGGCTACCATGCAAGGTCTATGCAAGCCACAATTTCCCTACCTATCATTGAGCATTCAATCAACAACATAACAATGTGTAACAACAACCGATAATAGTAACAACAATCGACGTAACAACAAGTTATGATTCACAACAACAGAACTTAATGAACCATTACAGTGATAAAGAAATAAACATAACAGGAGATAAATCTACGCACACCACTAATCCAACAACACTTGATCAGGAGAGTGGGCACAACTCCTTGATCAGGGTTGTGGTAAAAGATAAGAGGCTAATGAATACTAAGAAGATCAGGATTACATTAATCAGAATAAAATTACATAAGTTTGTTGTTAAATTCTTAGAACTCTCATATCTATCTTTAGCGGTGGCTAGTTTTTCTAGCCCCATAATCCTCACTTACACATTCAATGTTAGAAAGATATTATCAACAATTTCCAAAGATTACAGTAGTTGTCTCCCTACAAATATACAACGATCATTGATACATAAACATAATACAAAGATAGCAAATTTATTGGTCCAACAGACTCTCTTAGGTGGAATCATCATTAGAGTCGACATCCTAAGATAACGTTGCCAGCTCATCGATAACCATACACTGAATTATAGTCTGTAGATCATCATCCTTTCAAATATTTAAAGAAACATGGGTTAGCAAGTTTCATAAGAAACGCTCCCCTAGGACTATGGTTCATTTATTAATAATTGATAAAGACATGAAAAATAGATATATCTTCATTGCTCGAGATACAAATTAATCATGAAAGGACATGAAATAGGTGAAGGAAAGGGGTAAAAAGGCAGGTAAAAGGTAGGGAAATTTAGAAACCAATAGCTTGACCTAGTTTTAGGGTGTACTGCGCACCAATAAAACCCTCAACCACTAGCCCTTTCAGAAATGACCTGCAAGGAGATCACAATCTCACCCAAAGCGGTTATGGGTGGTTACAAAACCAGGTTTCTACAACTAGAGGGATATCCTCGTTGTGGTACCCATGTTTTCACTTATGTCTTATATATACCTACAACTTTGCATACATGAATAAATGTGCACTGATGATTAACTTTACAGATTGTTACTTAATGCATAAACATAATAGTGAACGGTATAACATATATTATTTTGCATAATTTAGTAGAAGGCATGCATGATGATATATATTAAAATAGATAATGAACATAGAAATATACTCAATACTTCGCCAAAACTTCTTCTTTATTAATAAAGATATTCAATACATATATTTCTCCAACCTGTGCAACTAGTTGCCGGCAGTCTACACATTCAGCTACAAACTCTGCAAGGCCATCGTGCACTTAGCTGCGGAGCCTTCCACAAAAATATAGACTCAAGACAAAAATTATGATCAATCTATCAATTTTATCTATGTTTTTCTATCTTTGAAAAAGTATTACATCTTCTTTATATGGCTTTCCTTACTACAAGACCATGGTCCACATACCATGGATCTGACAAAACAATGGACGAATGCCTGATACATGTTACAAAATAAGGGGCTTGACCCACCCCAATGCCCCTAAATATTGCATGATGAATAGAACTTCTTCGGTTCTTCACACTCTTCTCCTCAAAATGTGGAGTCTTTGACAAAAACTTGGACCAAGTTGGGTTGTGCCCAACATTTACATTGGCACTGAGAAGTGAAAACATTTCCACACCCATAAATCAAACCTTGAAAATTCAAAACACTTCCACACTCAAGTAACAAAAATATTTCCTATCTAATGTTTTTAGACAATACATTAAAAAATGATAAATAAAACCCTGGAGGAAGGGATCTACACAAAATGTTCCACTTATTATACCTCCTCCAAGTGTGAAGGTAGTTCTATCTTAGGATTTCCCCAATCCCCGTTGTAATATTGTTCGAAACAATTTGTAGACTAGTATGGAAATATAACAGGTTTTGTTGGTGAACATAGATCTTCAATATCTTGGTAAATATTTCCACTTGAGGATGATTTTGATCTCTATAAACAAAATTTTGTGTGGAAGTCATCAATGGGTTTATCCTTGACCCTGAAGAAAATAAAAAGATAACCATTAAGTAGGGAATAGAAAATACCACCAACCATTTAGCCAATATTTTAGCTCTAGGAATAATATGTCCATTCTTAAAATACATTGATGGTACAATAATCCTTGGAAATAATTCAACATATATTCAATTGGTTATTGTACCAATAAACTAAATTTAGAAGGATAGCCTTCATACGACAAAAAATAGTTAAAGGTTTTTAACCTGTGGATTTTTTTCATTTTTTCCAGAGGTTTGAAATTATCAATTGATAGAATAACAAATGATGAAAATTCCTAAAAAAATACCATGGTTAATAGATTAAACTATAGTTATTAAATGACACTATCCCATGAAATTGAAAAGTTTCAAACCATGCAATCAATTTTTAGGGAAATATTAGTGAACCCAAACATTTGTGCCTTTCCGTATCTATTACCGCTAGGTGAATCCCATTTTAACTCTATCAAAATATGATGGTTGAAGACATGTGATTTATTGTTCATTACTGAGAGCTAGTCCCACCAAAATTCCTTGTTAAATGTAGATGTTTGGAAAGAGTATTGGTTTCTATGGTTTTATGTAAAAGTAGTCTGTTATGCCCAAGATTCGAATGTCATGCAAAAACTAGATTGTGATGATGGAATACTCATATGGGAATCCAAGAAAGTAAGGAATTTTTGAAACTTCCAAGATTTGCATAAAAATATGTAGGTTATTGATAAGCCTAATAAATGGGTAATTATATGGGCTCATTTTACCTCCTAACCTAGTCAAACCAACCATTCTCTTAGCTTATTACATGATTTTCTAATTATATTTATGCTTATAGAGTGAGTTGAGTTAGTTATTGTGCCATGTGGTCTAATGTGTATTTAATGCAGATTATTGATGATTTTCGAAGTCAAAGTCAAGGATCCAGTGGACAAATGGCAGCAATAACTTGAAGTGGATAGAGGAGAGGACTTATAGGAGGGAATCCCCCTCATTTATTACTCCTCACTTCGAATTCCCCTTCATTCAGCTCGGAGTACAAGCAGCCGAATCATGCACTAGGAGGCAGCCGAGCAAGTGGAGGATGACTGATGATTATCTCAAGTTTTGGGAGCCAAGCCTCCCTAATTTTAAGGAAGCTATTGGTAGCTTCATTTGTATAAGTAGAGAGGCCTAGGGCCTCACTAGGGTCAAATTTTTGTTGGATTTTTGCTTATGTAAACTTTGCTCAACTTCAAGCTTATTATTTTGTGACAGTTTCATGTAATCCTGCTATTGTTTTGGAAATAAAGATGGAATCATTTTTGAGCTAGCACTAAGTTACCTTGGATGGCTGAAGCTCTTGGGTTAGGGCCAAATCTAAGTAGCCAAGCTCCTCTTTACTTGTATCCATATGCTTTGTTTCAATTTGTAGATTAGTTTGTTGTTAGATGTATTTCTTTTATGATTAAGAATAGGTTGCTTTTGATGACTTAGTAGTTTGTTTCCATTTGTGCTTTCTGTAGCAGGTTAAATAATGATCAACAAAGATTCAAAATTCTAGCAATAGTGCCTTGGCCTCTCTTCCTCCCTTTGGGACCATGATGTGAGGCAAAGACCCTTTTGATGCTCCAAAAGCACAGATTTTCCTCATTCATAGGACTTCTAATGTTTGCAGCTTTTTAGCAGGTTAATAGTCGAGCTCTACTTTGCTTCAGATCTTATTCATCATGCTCACTTATTTATTTGCAATAGTCTTCTTTCATGATTTCCTTTCCTACAATATTTCTCAACATTTCCTTTCATAGATCATAGTTTAGACACTTTTTATGCAAAACTTTGTTTTTCCTCAATACATTCATTTCACTTGTTGCTTGATTTCTTGGGTTGACTGTCAATTTCTATGCAGTAGATCTGTTCCAGCAGTAGTCCATATTATCAGTGATCACACCCTCCATTAATCCGTGCCCTATTGGTGTCCTAAACCTCACCTCAAATCTGCCTTAGTTTCCTGTATTTTTCCTAGAACTTCTTCCTCTCTCCTTGAGAAAATCCAGCCATATTTCTCTCTCCTAGTGGTTAATGGTAGACCTTAGGTTCCCTAACAGCTCATTCCAACCTTCATCCACCTTTTCCACTGACTCTCACACCCCAAAAATAGTAAAAACTACTCTCGGCCTCCTCCTGTAGGCCTCTTGTAGAACGTTGTTTGTCCTCCTGTAGATTTCCTGTGTCCTCCTGTAGATTTTCTTGTAGGCTTTATTTTGAAGGCCCAGTGTGGGAAAAACCTCCAGAATGCTACCTAAGACCTCCTAGGACCCATCCACACCATCCTACATCCTATCAAGTACCAAAAATGCCCTCCAACGCCACCTATTCGCTGCCACACTCACACACAATAAATTACATGCATGTCAATTTCACATAAAAATACATAAAAATCCAAAAATATGTTCTTTGCTTATTTACTTCTAGAAATAACATAGTTAGATGTTGTTTACTTCTTTGAGTAGGTAATGGCATTCCTTTCATTGTTTTCATAGCGCTTTCTACAAAATTAGGATTAGTTGGTTAATTAGGGTTTACTAGGTTTCCTTTACATTTCAATCATTCTCATTTTGCAATTAGAGTAGCATCTGTAGAGTAATCTTTCTTTCCTTCCATCACATATATATATTCTTCTAGAATCCATCGAAGTTGGCTTGAGCTCCTATTGATCTCGCGTTGGCTGACCAAGTGACAACCTGCAGAGAGAACTAGTACTTGTGCATACAACACCGACGCTTCCAAGTTTGTTACAAACTGCTGGGTTGATAAGAGTAAAGTAGGTAGCCCAGGAGTTGCAGCATTATTGCTGCAATACTGGTGCTCACTAGTAATCAAATGAACTATGATTACATCTAAGATGTCCTCCCTTTATATGTGAGGAAGTGGGAAGGATGGAGGAAATATTTAGATCAAAAAGGTTTAAGGGATATATCAGTAGTGAAAGGGAAAATTATTAGTGAAAAGAAGAGATTAGAGAAGCTTAAGGGCATATAAACACAACTAGAAATTAGGGAGGAAAGTGATATTCATAGATTAAAGGAATATAAGGAGAAAATAATAGTACTTAGGGGATAGTTTCAAAATTGGAATTGGAGAAAAGGTAAATAAATCAGGAAATAAAGAAATCAATTACCCTACTCTCTTTGTTTGCTCGCTTGGACATAGACAAAATGGTAGCCATGGATGAAGACACTATACAAGAAGAGCCCAAGAAAGTGGTTAAACAAATTGTGCAATCGATCTCTCATTAATGGCTAGAAGTAATAAAAATACCGTAAATGTGTATGGACGTAAAAAAATAATTTCTATTGTTGCACAAGTTTTATTTAGTAAGAAAATATGTAAAGCTAACACAAAGACACATAGTTATCTCTAATACTAAAACTTAAGAATGATGTATAAATCAAACAATTTCTTTCAAATTTCAAAGTAGTTTTCCTTTATATAATTTTAGAGGGAAAACTACTTTGAAATTTGAAAGAAATTGTTTGATTTATACATCATTCTTAAGTTTTAGTATTAGAGATAACTAAGATATATATATATGGTTGAGAGTGTCTAGGGTTATGTCAATTGGTCAAGTCCCTTCCATTAAAGAACATTTTTTGTTGAGAGGTTACAAGTTCAATTCTTTCAACATTCTAAGGGTTAAGCTCCATGGTTGAGATCCCTTTGGGTGGATCTGTCTGGTGCAAATATTTTGTGGACATAGTAGTCACCAATCTTTGAGGTTTTTGAACCACACACACACACAATTATATATGGTTTAGACATAACTTGTTACATTATATAAACCAAAACATGCCCAAAAAGTGTTATTAGCATGTAATCAATGTAAATTTTCTTTATTGATGTATAACTTTTTTTTGTAAACACATATATTATACATAATTAATGCCAACTTTACATCGCATAAAAAGCTTCTTATATTACCCTGGTTTTCCAATATGTAAATCAAACCACCAATAAAATCTAAGGATTGAGCAAATGTCCATCAAAATTATCGAGATATTCATGAAAGGCCAACCAAAACAAAACAAGAGTTTTGGTTTCTCTTCCCTATAGACTATCTTAACAGAAAAAAAAAAAAGACTAGAGCCCATAGGCTAAAGCAAGATGAGTCAGAAAACATTCATGAAGAATTAAAGATGTCCTTGAAGGTCCAACAATAAGAAATAAATAAGGGATCCCCCATGGTCGATGGTTGTCAATAAAGCTCCAACTTGACAAATAATGAAACCATAACGTGAGGAATAAAAGAAACCATTTATTTGAAAATTCTAATCTTCATAAGAGGTTGGTGTTGATTGAAAATTTTGATTTACAATTAGTTCTCATGGTCCCCTCTCACAACAAAAAGATAGAAATAAAAAACAAGAATACAAATAAATGTTGAATTAAAGATAGTGTTTCTCATTAGTTTGTAACACCTTGTTGGGAGCGGGATCCCCCAAGGGCAGGCTTGGGGCTAAAATCCCAAGTTTGAGTCAAATTTTGTAATAAAATTGTAAAGTCTTCGCATTTTGTGGTCGCAAAGCATGAAGGTGTCATGTGTCATAAAGGATAGTCCACCCTTAGTTTTGTAAAGAAAATTTGACTGTAAGAGATCTACCCATGGTCCATGGACCATGGGATTGTATAAAAAGAGCTAACTCTAAGTAGTGAGACATAACATAATGTAAGAGAGTCGTAGCTCCAAAGTAAGAAGTCTAAGTCTTGTGTTGCAGCGTAGGTAGAGGCTCTGCAGCTGAGTGTGCAGAGGCATAGTGTAGAAGTCCGTAGCTAAGTGCACAAACCCCTGCAGCCCTGTGTGTAGGGTGGACAAAGTTTGTAAACACTTGGAAGATATCAATAAAGAGAAATATTCTATAACTTCAGTGTCTTTATTCTGTTGATGCATCTTGACATGTTATGATCCAGATTTAAACAGCGACGCAACAAATTACATAGATAACCATAAACACATAGATGCAGTGGAAATACTACTTCATTTCATTAATGTAAAACACTGAAATATGCTTAAAAACAGATATGGAAATAAATCAACTAGGGTGATGGTAGCTTATCTCTGAGAAGAGATGTGATGACTACATGCCTCTGAACTGCCTTACAATGAGGCTAAAGGGCCTTTTTATTATTGAACAATAAGATAAAACCCTAAACAACGAAAACCCTAACCTGAGGAGATGTAACACCAAGAGTTTATGTGCCCAATTGGGGTGAGTTGGGCAGCCAACTTCCTGGGTCCCCACTTTGTAATATTATCTCTGTTTGACGTGCATGATAACCCATTGGAAAGATCTCTCCGAGGACTACAACGGAAAATACAATTTTAGAAAAAAAATTGTTTAGGGTCTCAAAACAGCTCCGAAAGGTAGATTTCCAAAAAAAACATCATTTAGGGCCTCAAAATGGCTCCGGAAGTTTAGGACCCAAAAAAATGCTAAAAATAGTAAACTGTGCTACAATTAAGGAAACTGAAAATCTGAAAGAAGCAATGGTGGGGGTCCAAGTGGAATTGGCAGGTGGCCACCAATATCCACCTGGATCATTCCTCCCCCCTTATGAAGTGTTGAAGCCTTAAAAATCGGGTCTACAACAAGGGGAATACCCACCTAGTCCGGACCTTGGTTAGCAGCTCCTTTTCCGTTTGGTATAGTGGGTCCGACTGGGGATATGGGACCAATTTCCCAATTTATGAGTATGTGTGTTGAGAATTGATATTTCCTTTCTAATAATTCCTAAGTAAAATGCTTTTATTCTAAATCTAATGTAATTGTATTCTAATGAACATAAATATCTAATTCCAAACTAACCCAGGATTTAATCTTTCAGTTACGAGATCTAAAATGATTTCAAATGGAAATTGGTAATAAAGATCATTCAATTGCTATGAGAAAAGAATTCAATAAATATAAACCATTTCGTATAAAAAGTTAGATGAAACGATTGTGGAAAACATATCGCATAATAAGTTACTCATATATTAAGCATAAATAAATAGTTATCACTGTACAAAAGTGCCAAATGATAACTCAAGCATTCATATATAAATAACTGAACATGAATATCACTTAACACATAAGAAGAAATAGTTAAGAGATAAAAGTATCATTTATAACTAGTTCTACTCATGAGCTTCAGCAATAGTGATCTATCTCTTCTTAATCCAACATCCACTAAGAGTACAAAAGTGCAACATCAGTAGTAGATATTAAATGCAGATATCAATAAATCTTGTTCCATTCATTCATCAAAACCTCCTCAAAGGGTGCAAAAGTGCATGTTCTGAGGACAAGTTTTTGACACATTTCAGGACCCTTTTCTCTAAATGCATGAGAAGGGTTTAAATACTACTAGCTAAATCTAAAAATAATTTATTACAAAATGTAGGATGCGGTTTAAATGACCATCCTCATTTCAGGAAAAAATAAAGCAAAATTAAAACTAAAACTGAATCTAAAACTAAAACGAATAACTAACTATCTATGTATCTATTTCTTGTAGTCGCAAGCGTTCAACATTTTCTTGAGGAGAGTTGGCTAGCCGACTTCCGACTTTACCTGCCCTGTGAAAACGAAATCGGCAAGTGCTGGTGCCATCTTCTCGGCAGAGTTAATGATACATTTGAGAGTCATGCACTAGCTGTGTGGTTTTACCAAGTATGTCTAGTAAGAATCCCAATTTAACATGGTTAACCTTTTGATGGACTCTGCCTTCTCTTGAGCCTTTTGTCTCCATCTTGTTTGTAGGTGCTGTACATTTGGTAAATATTTGCATATCACTTGAGAATATCCTTGATAAATACCATTGGTTTTAGAGTTCAAGTTTTTCTTTTCGCCTTTAGCGCTTTTTCCTACAATTTCTGAGCTTACAGGCGAATGAGTGATTAGAGGCTTTCTTTTTCAATGGGTTTTGCCTGGCGATGTGTGATTAGTGCCAGGAAACTACCTCTGTTTCTCAATCTGAGGTTCCCTGGTGCGATTTTTGTCTCTTGCATGTTTTTTGTTAGAGAATATAAAACTTAAATTTTGTGAAAATAAGGACTCCATGAGTTCTTGGTTCTGAGCTTTAAATTCTTTATTCATGATATCAACATTATCTAGTACCCATTTGACCATGCTTGTGTATGGAAGATTTTTAGGCCTTGCCACTATTCAATGCAAGAACGAATCATGATAGTTCTGTAATTGACGTCTCAGAAGACTCGTGTGAGCCTGCAGTAGCTATAATCTCCATTATCCTAGGATTTTCTTCCTCGAGTAGACTGTACATGCCTTCCTAAGTAGTAATACCAACATCTTTGTTACAGGTGGTGTCTGTGTACAAGGGCGTCATTTCTTTATCTTCAAAACTCGGAGCTTTACCCTTCTTTCCCATAATATCCTGAACACTGCTATGTATACTTCTCTGCTCTTCGCTCTTGCAGTTTACAAATGAGGCAAGAGTAATGATAAGGAAAAGGTGACGGGAAAGCTTTAAATGCAGAAAACATATAAGATATATCACCTTACGTGAAATGGCTCTTCGATCAGGTCAAAAACATACTTCATTAATGATTTCCAACTAACTCATTAATTAACCTTAACAGGCATAACTGAGCATCGGTTTATGGAAACAACTTTTCGAACAACGAGCCCTATAGGTCTGCAATAAGGTGATTTTGCGATTTGCTTCGCAATATCGTAGATTGCAATATCGCAGAAACGCAATATCGCTACTCTGTTGCGTGTGGCAATAATTCGTTATAATGCGTTTTCTGCGAAATGCGATTTGTGAGATTCGCCATTGCATATTGGCGGTTTGAGGCATTTCAACTTTAAGTGATATTTGAGGCATGTGATGCGATGAGTATCTTTTAGTGCATGATTTCGCATCACGATTTCGCAGCCTTAGGATTCCACTTGTAGGAAGGCATCCATTACCTTTTTTGTGATGCGATGCTCTTTATTGACGGAATGTTTTTATTCAAACTTTATCATAAAACTTAAGTGTTTTTAGATTTTTCGGGTATTCTCCTAAGTTTATGATACTAAGTTTTTTTCAAAAAGGGAATACAAGCGCTAATTTTTTTTGAATAAGGGTCCCCACTTATTTAGTACTAGTAATAAAACTAAATAAGAAGGGGGGTTGTTGCTGGCCACAACAATTGGCGAGTCACTTGGAAGAACCAGTTATCTCTGCTTTTCTTTTGAATTTTTTAAACTTCTAAAACAAAAAATGTTTCTAGAAAATCAAACTTTATTATAGAAAGATAAAGTACACCATGCTTGCAACTATCAATGATAGTTTGTTTCTTCTATGTTAACTTTGGTTATTTACTTCCTAGAGTTAGTCATTGTAACTACATCAGTCACTACTTGGTTTATAAAGATAAAAACAAAGACTTCTCTGTAAATTAGTTTTAAATATGCTCATTTGTCATAGGTAGAGCCTCTGCTACCAGCAGGCGTTCATAGCCTCGACAGGGTTACCTGTTACCCAGAAATGATCCTGTATCCTACTTGGAGAATTATACGATTTTCAAAGAGAAATCCATATCCACACTTGTTGCTTTTATTTTCTTTTAATCCTTAAATAACAATGCCTTGGCTTGGTAGCCAAATTATGACAGTGCCACTCACTTGATTTATAACTTTGTTGAACAAGCTGGCTCGTGATGAGACCCCTTGTCTTTTGATTGTTACAATCTCGAGTCATTGCCCTGTTGTGGTATGTAGTTTTGGCAAAGTCAGCAAGCTATAATATCTATGATCATGATAAGTCAGCTCGTGATGAGACCTTTTATTCTTTAAGTTTAAAGTGTATTGCTAGATTATTCCTTGAAGCTCGTAATTTCCTAAGTGGGGAGGAAGTCATTTTTTCCTTAAGAATAGCTCTGGATGACAATGGTAGAGTTTTTGGAAAGAGCTTTTCTACAGAGAATCTTTATTTTGTTATTGATACCTTTCATTTAATTGATAAAACAAATTCCCACTAAAGGTCACTTTTTATCAAAATTTACAAGGTTGAAACTAATATCATTTTCAAGCTTATAGCTTTTGACTGTATCCTTCAATAATAATGACCAATTTTCCAAAACAATTCTATTTATACAAGCGAAAAAACAAAATCTAAACGAAATACTTGTCTTTTTCGTGAATTCCAAATGTAACCATTTACAACTGGTTTTATTATGAAAACAAAGGAACAACTAATCTACAAAAATAGAAGAATGATCTCCTATGGAAAGTATTTCTTGAGGATCTTCTTGTTAACAGGTAAAGATTCTCTTTTTCCTCTTAAATCCTGTAACATAAAAGTAGATGGACCTATGATTTTTGCAATTTGGAAAGGGCCAAGCCACATTCGTTGAAATTTTGTATGTTTGCCCTTTTCCTCATGAGCCTTGTCCCATTTTAAAATTAGATCTCCAATCTGAAAGTCCTTTCTGGATATCATGTTTGTATCAAAAGAAGCTTTAACTAATGCTTGGTGATGAGCATGAGTTATTTTAGCATGTTCTCATTGTTCTTCTAGCTTAAGTATTTGTAGCTGCCTTAGTTGTAAGAAAGAAGTTGGTGTTTTGTCAATATATTGAACTAAGGCCAAAGAGGGGATCGCTAGATGAGTTGGAAGGACCACTTCTTTCCCATAAACTAAATTAAAGGGAGAAGTGCCAATAGAGGCTTTCTACGTTATTCGGTCTGCCCATAGAGCATATATTAGGGATTTGTGCCAATTCTTATGAGTTTGGTCAATGGTTCGCTTAATGATTCTGATTAAGTTTTTATTCATTGATTCAGCTAACCCGTTCACCTGTGGGTAATAATTGGCAGAGTATTTAAGCTTAAAACCTCTTTTCAGTGCAAATTCAATCATAACATTGCCAGAGAAATATGATGCATTATCAAACATTAAAGCAGAAGGTAAACCAAACCTGGTGATTATGAACTAATCTATGAAATCAATGATGTGTTCGGCATTAGCTGTCTTGAGAGGAACTGCTTCTACCCATTTAGTAAAATAATTTGTAGCCATAAGGATATACCTATGCTGTTTAGAAGAGTGAGGAACAATCTCACCTATTATATCCAATCCCCATTGATCAAAAGGTTGCTCAATATTAACTGGTTGCAAAGGCAATGATGGTTTCTTTTGTCTCCCAGCAGCAGTTTGACAAACTTTACATTTCCTTACCTAGCTATGTGTGTCTTTGAATAGTGTATGACAATAGTAGCCTACGCGCAAGATTTTATGTGCAGTGGCATCTCCAACATGATGTCCACCTGCTAGTCCATCGTGAAGTTCCTACAATACCTTTTCAGCTTCAGATTTCTCAAGACATCTAAGGAGAACATAATCATAATTCATCCTAAAAAGTACATCGTTTACGAGTTGATATTGTTTAGCCTTCAATCTTAGGGCTATTTTCTTCGTATAATCGAGGTTGGAAGGAGAATATCTGTTCTTTAGATAAAATATGATATCAGCGTATAATGATTCAACATCGTTTAGGCTTACCTCATACGTTTGTACTTCTGAAGATGGTATTTCGGAAATAAGCGATGCTCCAGCTAGAATTTTGCAAAAGCCTTGACCTATTACAATACTTGCTGGTTTAATTTCAACGTCGTATTCTTGTAAGACAGTAACCCAATTGGGTCTTTTCTCACCCACATATTTCTGTACCAAGATATTTCTTACCGCTGGAAATGGTACTATGATTTTTGTATGGGTTTTAAGCAGAAAGGGTCTGAAATACTTGATCGCTTTGAAAACAGCATAAGCTTGTTTCTCGACGTCTGAATAATTTAGTTTAGCCCCTTGTCGATTTGAACTGAAAAAGGCAATTGGGGCTTCCGCCTTGTTTTGATTTGCTTGAGTGAGTATCGTAGCATATGATTTGTCAGAGGCAAATTTATATAAAATGAAAGGATCAGAAAAATTTGGAGTTGCTAAAGATGGAGCGTTAACAATTGCTTGTTTAATTAGATTGAATGCTTCATATTCATCTTCGCCTCATTTGAAGATTGCATTCTTTTTAATCATTGCTTGTAAAGGAGATACGATTCTTGAAAAATATGGAACAAATCTCTTTACAAAATTAATTTGGCCAAGGAAAGATTGCATAGCTTTCTTGTTGTGAGGTAAGGGTATTTCGGAAATCTCCTTGATTCTGTCAGGATCAATATGGATTCTAGATTTTGACACTATGAATCCAAGAATTTTTCCTTCACTTAACGCAAAAAAGGACTTTTTTGGGTTAAGTGAAATTCCATATCGTTGGCAATGTTGAAAGATTTGTTTTAAATCTCTGAGATGATTGCCTCGTTTCTTGGAATATACAGTTATATCATCCAAGTAGATTACTAATGATTTGTTTACTAATCCCTTAAATGCGATGTCCATGGCCCTTTGAAAAGTGGCGCCAATGTTGATCAAATCAAAAGGCATCTTTTGATATGCATAAGTACCCCATTTGGTTCTGAATGTGGTCTTTAATTGATCATCGGGATGGACCAAAACTTGGTTGTAGCTGGAGAAACCATCTAAAAAGGACATTAATTCTGATCCTGCAATTGCCTGTAATATTTTCTCCATGGGAGGAAAATGAAAATTATCTTTTTGGCATGCTTTGTTAAGATTTCAATAGTCAATGCAAATTATAATGTCTCCTTTTTTCTTTCTAACGGGAACCATATTGGAAACCCATTTAAAATGTGGAACAGGAAAAATGATTTTGGCTTTCAATAACTTATTGAGCTCAGATTTGATCTAGTTTTATAAATTAGGATGGATCTTTCTCAGCTTTTGCTGGACAAGTTTTTCATCATTTATCATTGGGATAGTATGTTAGATGATAGAAGTGTCGTAAGTCTTAAGTTCATCGTAGTTCCAAGCAAAGACACTTTTGTATTGTTTCAGGAGACGAACCTATGCTAATCTTTCTCCAGGGGCTAGGCCAAGACCTAGATTTATATTCTGCGGCTTGGTATCAGATCCCAGATTTACTAATTCATAGTTCAGAGTTGAACTTTGAAGTTTTGAATTGGTAGATCTTTTGAATCGATATTTCGAATCATTTATATCCTCTAATTTGACTACTAATTTTGGCATAGCATTATTAGTGCTATCTTGTTGCAATTGTTTGTCATGTTGCTCCTCATCTATTATTTGATTAGTGTAAGATCCCTCTGATGTGAGGAAGCTTATAATATCAAGGTCACCATTGAAAACTCTCCAATTGGTAATGTTATCAGGAATCGAGGGTCTAAAGACTAATTCTATTGAAAATCTATCGGGGCTATAGTCTTCTGAGGGAATGAGCTTGGAAGCTATGTTTGCCAAGAGGTCAACACTAGCATTATGGAGTCTAGGAATCGATGAAATATTGAATGCTATAAAATGTTCAGTCAGATCTTGTACTAAAGATTGATAATGCTTTAAATGACATGACAAACAATGTATAGTATTTCATACCTGTCTGATAACAATGTCAGAATCTCTGAAGAATTGTAGATATTTGATATCTAATCCAATTGCTTTATATAATCCTTGGACTAAAGCCTCGTATTCTGCAATATTTTTGGTGCAATCGAACTCGAGTCTAAAAGTTAGCATAGTTTTGTTTCCCTCTGGACTGATTAATACGCATCCTGCTCCTGCTCCCTCGTTAGACTTAGAACCGTCAAAAAATAACTTCCAAAATGAAGATTTATTTATAGGACTATCTATAAAATTAATACATTTAGAACTATCTGTTTGAGAAAAAATTTCTACTTGAGATAAAACAGAATGTTCTAAGTAAGGTGAAGTATGAGAATTAAAGTTTCCTAAAAAAGAATCAACAGAATAGTTGCCAATTATATTGTTGCTGTATGCTACAGGTTCATTTTCTCCTTCCAATTCCATTACTATGTATTTCTGATGTCTTTCTCACTCAACCTTTATTTGATTTGGTTTACCATTGTAAGGGAGCCACATATGTGACCAATCAGTTGCAAAATATCCATGAAGTTTTTTAGACCAATCTCTGCTAAGAATTAAGCCATAAAATTCTGGAATATCTACAACTAAAATGTCGATGACTTGACATACCTTTGGATTAGATGATAGCCTTATGGTAACCTGATTTAGTTCACCGATCACTTCAATTTGCGACCGATCCAACTGAACTATGCGTAGAACAGATTTTTGAGGTTGAACATTAAACTTTGCACATATTGATTTAGGTAAGATATTAGATGAATCTCCTGAATCAACTAAACAATTATGCAAACTTTTGTCGAAAACTTCATAAGTAAGAAGAAATGGGGGAGTATGAGATCTTGACCTTCCTCCAATTAAAGCGATATCATTTGGATCAACTTTATTAGTCACATTAGTTGGAGGTCTTCCCATCTCATGAGAAGCTTGCGAGATTACAGCAGTGGGCAGAGGTGCAACTGGTACTACTTGTAATTCTTTCAAAAGAATCTTTTGTTGATGTTTTAACTTGCTCAACTCATAAAAAGTGATGTTAGCCCTAGTCTTCTTCATGTCTTCTATGATATTATACTCCATCTCATCCGAAACAATCAATGTTTTAGATGGAGTTGGTGAATCTGTTTGGACTGGGTTTGTTTGAGTCGCTTTAGGTGCTATCTTCTTTGCTGCGACTTTGTCCTTAGGCATTGAGCTTGCACTCTTTGGCTTAGGAGTAGGTTGAGGAGGATCGAGTTGATTTCTACTTCTAGTACTGACCGGCGATGCCTCTTGATCCTCTTCATCTGGGAGGATGAAATCCCACATACCTTGTACTTCTACAACTTCTTCTTCATCAGTAGGCTCTTCATTGGAAATTTCCTCTTCTTCTTCTTCTGATTCAGCATTTGTAATAGCATTGGGAGGCTTTGAATCAGTCGAAGGATTTCTTCTATAAGGCTTGTATGGTTTTTTAGAAGAAGTTTCTGCTACTTGTTTTCTTATGTCGACCATTTCGTTAGACATGGTTTTCAAAACTTTCTGCAATCCTTCTAAATCGAATGGGTCTTTCAATTTTTTCTTTGGATCTTCCTTAAGAGTAACCTTCTTAGATTTTCATTCATCAACGACATTTTTCTTTTCTAAGGCTATGATACATTTCTCTACCACTATTGCTTCCTTCATATTGTCAGCTAAAGTTGTTTTGTTAGCCCTATCAATGAAGATTGCTATGTTTGATGGGAGAGCCGATATGTACCATTCACTTTGAACTTCTTCGCTAGGCTTGGAAGCGGTAGGAATTTTGTTCAACAGTTTATTGAAACGTGAGTTAAAATATTTGATAGGTTCCTTTGACTCAGCCCTCAGATTAGATAGGTCATTGATCAGTGTCACAGTAGACCTGTCATCACCGAACTTAGTCAGGAACTGTTCTTGGAAAATATCCCAACTAGTGATAGATTCTGATAGTAATGAGAAATACCATGATCCGGCTGCTCCTTGCAAAGTGTAAGGAAAGAGCCAGACAACAGCGTCTTCATTAGTAACCCCATTGAGATTTATAGATAACATAAAGTTATTTATATGTTCTTCTGCTAGCATGCCTGTTTCAGGATTGAACTTAGGCAACCATTTTTCAGGATGGGCCGGTATTTGACTCAAGGGCATAGGCATTAGGACTGCCCCTGGGTTATTCCATGGAGATTGGGCCATCACTGAACTACTAATAGAGGAAAGCGCAGAAGATGATCCCTGCAGTTGGGAAGATGAGGATATTACAGTTCCAGATGATTGAGAAGGAGATGTGGAAGTTCTAGTGGACTGGTGAACAATAATCTGAAGTGGAGGGGTGGATGGTTGACTTTGCGGTGGAGAGGTTGAGATGGATGATGATGACAAAAGAGTCTCGTTATCAGACCCTTTATGTGATTTCCTTGCACTCTTCCTTGTTGGTAGAGGTAACTCAGTTGGTTGAATACCAAACTTTTCGCTTTTCAATGTGGTAAGAGGATGAGAAAGGTTATATTGTGAAGTCACACTACCTTGAGATTTTTTAGATCTTTGGGGTGATATAGAAAATCGCTGAAGTTTATGGATCAAAGATTCAACTTCAGGAGGTTCAATAGTAGATTTCTCTGAAATGTCAGGGTTTATGGCAGTGGTTGTTGTTTTTTCGACTTCTTGCTCAAGATTTAAAGATTCTAAAGGCGATGGAGAAGTCGGGGGAGATGGTGAGGGCGATTTACTCTTAGAATGGTATTTAGATTTATATTTACTTGCCATTCACAGTTTGAGCCCTCCTTCTAGCGCCAAATATGTTGAAGCCCTTAAAATTGGGTCTACAACAAGGAGGATACCCACCCGGTCTGGACCTTGGTTAGCAGCTCCTTTTTCGTTTGGTATAGTGGGTTTGACCAGGGATATGGGACCAGTTTCCCAATTAATGTGTGTGTGTGTTGAGAATTGATATTTCCTTTCTAATAATTCCTAAGTAAAATGCTTTTATTCTAAATCTAATGTAATCGTATTCTAATGAACAGAAATATCTAATCTAAACTAACCCGGGATTTAATCTTTCAGTTATGCGATCTAAAATGATTTCAAATGGAAATTGGTAATAAAGATCATTCAATTGCTATGAGAAAAGAATTCAATAAAGATAAACCATTTCGTATAAAAAGTTAGATGAAACGATTGTGGAAAACATATCGCATAACAAGTTACTCAAATATTAAGCATAAATAAATAGCTATCACTGTACACAAGTGCCAAATGATAACTCAAGCATTTATAAATAAATAACTGAACATGAATATCACCTTAACACATAAGCAGAAATAGTTAAGAGATAAAATTACCATTTATAACTAGTTCTACTCATGAGCTTCAACAATAATGATCTATCTCTTCTTAATCCAACATCCACTAAGAGTACAAAAGTGCAACATCAGTAGTAGATATTAAATGCAGATATCAATAAATCTTGTTCCATTCATTCATCAAAACCTCCTCGGAGGGTGCAAAAGTGCATGTTCTGAGGACAAGTTTTTGACAAATTTCAGGACCCTTCTCTAAATGCATGAGAAGGGTTTAAATACAACTAGCTAAATCTAAAAATAATTTATTACAAAATTGTAAGATGCAGTTTAAATGACTGTCCTCATTTTAGGCAAAAATAAAGCAAAATTAAAACTAAAACTGAATCTAAAACTAAAACTAATAACTAACTATCTATGTATCTATTCCTTGTAGTCGCAAGCATTCAACATTTGCTTAAGGAGAGTTGGCTAGCCGACTTCCAACTTTAGCTGTCCTACGAAAATGGAATCGGCAAGTGTTGGCGCCATCTTCTCGGCAGAGTTAATGAGACATTTGAGAGTCATGCATTGGCTGTGTGGTTTTACTAAGTATGTCCAGTAAGAATCCCAATTTAACTTGGTTAACCTTTTGATGGACTCTGCTTTCTCTTGAGCCTTCTGTCTCCAACTTGTCTGTAGGTGCTATACATTTGGTAAATATTTGCATATCACTTGAGAATATCCCTGATAAATACCACTGGTTTTAGAGTTCAAGTTTTGCTTTTCGCCTTTAGCGCTTTTTCCTACAATTTCTAGGCTTACAGGTGACTGAGTGATTAGAGGCTTTCCTTTTTGAGGGGTTTTGCTTGGCGATGCATGATTAGCGCTAGGAAATTGCCTCCGTTTCTCGATCCGGGGTTCCCTGGTGAGATTTTTGCCTTTTGTGTGTTTTCTGTTAGAGGATATAAAACTTAAATTTTGTAAAAATAAGGACTCCGTGAGTTCTTGGTTCTGAGCTTTAAATTCTCTATTCGTGATATCAACATTATCCAGTACCCATTTGACCATGCCCGTGTATGGAAGATTTTTAGGCCTCGCCGCTATTCAATGTAAGAACGAATCATGATAGTTCTGTAATTGACGCCTCAGAAGACCCGTGTGAGCCTGCAGTAGCTGTAACCTCCATTATCCTGGGATTTTCTTCCTCGAGTAGACTATACATGCCTTCCCAAGTAGTAATACCGACATCTTTGTTACTGGTGGTGTCTGTGTACAAGGGTGTCATTTCTTTATCTTCAAAACTTGTAGCTTTACCCTTCTTTCCCATAATATCCTGAACATTGCTATGTATACTTCTCTACTCTTCGCTCCTGCAGTTTACAAATGAGGAAAGAGTAATGATAAGGAAAATATGACGGGAAAGCTTTAAATGTAGAAAACATATAAAATATATAACCTTACGTGAAATGGCTCTTCGATCAGATAAAAACCATACTTCATTAATGATTGCCAACTAGCTCATTAATTAACCTTAACACACATAACTGGGCATCGGTTTATGGAAACTGCTTTTTCAAACAACGAGCCCTACAGGTCTGTGATAAGGTGATTTTGCGATTTGCTTCGCAATATCGCATAATTGCAATATCGCTACTTTGTTGTGTGTGGCAATCATCCGTTATAATGCGTTTTTTGCAAAATGCGATTTGCGAGATGCGGCACCGCATATCGACAGTTTGAGGCATTTCAACTTTAAGTGATATTTGAGGCATGCGATGTGATGAGTATCTTTTAGTGCGTGATTTCGCATCGCGATTTCAAAGTCTTAGGATTCCGCTTGTAGGAAGGCATCCATTACCTTTTTTGCGATGCGACATTCTTTATTGAAGGAATGGTTTTATTCAAACTTTATCATAAAACTTAAGTGTTTTTAGATTTTTCGGGTATTCTCCTAAGTTTATGATAGTAAGTTTTAATTGAAAAGGTAATACAAGCACTAATTTTTTTTGAATAAGGGTCCCCACTTATTTAGTATTAGTAATAAAACTAAATAAGAAGGGGGGTTGTTGCTAGCCATAATAGGAAGCAATCATCCCCATTACGTTGAGTTCCTCCATGAGATGAGGAAACTACTGCTAAACTTGGTCCCTGGTGAGCTACTTGCCCTGGTGAAGGACTTGGCCTGCTTTGACAACTCGATACAGTTGGATATTCTGCTCGCGAGTGTGCTTGATCTGTGTTTCCATGATCCTATCAGTTGTAGCTTGTTCCATGCAATCTAGATTTAACTCTGTGGGTGTGAGCTGTTCTACAATGTTGGATGTGTCTAGTAATGGTGGAAAGTATGGCTGAAGGCAGTCCACATTGAATACTAGGTGCAGGACAAGGAATGGGGGAATGCTGAGCTCAAATGCATTGTCTCCCACAGCCTTGGTAATGGTGTAAGGACCATATCAGAGTGGTCTAAGTTTCCGGTAGGCTCCGGTAAGGCGTTCCTTTTGCAAATGCAACTAGAATTTGTCGCCCACCTGAAACATGTGTGGCACCCGATGTTGATCATGTCGCTGCTTGTACTTGGCATTTGATTTCTCCAGAATGTCATGGAACTGCTAGCGAATATGTTGGATGTGCTCAATGAAGATGTTTGCCTTATATGTTTCAGACTGGACATTTGTCGAATCTACTTGAGTAGCTGCGAAAGGCATGGACACAAGAATGGGACATAGTGCCTAGAATCCCAAGCCCACCTGAAAAGGGTTATCACCAGTTGAGCTGTGGAGAGCCCGATTGTAGTTGTGCTAAACATAGAGGAGGCTATCGTCCCATGTGCATGGATGCTTTGAGTTGTACATGCACAGAATGTGTACAATCATCCTGTTGACAACCTTTGTTTGGCCATCAGTTTAAGAATGGAAGGTTGTGAACTTAGTGAATTTGGTGTCTAGCATCAACCAGAGATTGGACCAAGATGTACTGAGGAACTTGTTGTCCCAATTTGAGATGATAGGTTTTGGGATCCCAAAGTGTAGCCACACTCATTCAAAGAAGAGTTTAGTAGTGGCTTCTATTGTGATATTCTTCCTGTAGGATGCCATAATGGCCATCTTTGAGAACCTGTCGATGACCACAAAAAAATAGTTGTTTCCATGCTTAGTGGAAGGAAGGCCTGACATGTAATCTATGGAGATGGATTCCCAAGGTTGACTAGGGGTAGGTAGCGGGGTATAGAGGCCTTGGTTCTTGATGGTCAGTTTGGCAATGGCACAGGCAGTGCATGATTTGATGTACTTCCTGACATCCTGTCAAAGATTCAACCAATATAAATACTTTTGCAATATTTCCACCATTTTCTCGACCCCGAAATGCCCAGTAGCCCAGCTATAGTCTGCTTCCCAAATCATCTTGGCACGCTCGCTTGAAGGAACACAAAGGTGACCCGGGGGCATAACAGGTCATCTTGGAGGTGAAAATATAGAACATGCTGACCCTCCAAGAGTGTCTAGTATGTGTGGCTGAATTATGGGTCACTTTTGTAGAGAAGTGGCCAATCTGAAGTCTCGTGCCCACAAGAGTTGAGCATGGTGGTTAACGCCATGATCGGTGGTCGATTGAGGCAATCTGCAACATTATTGGTGCTTCCCTTCTTATACTTGATATTCAAATGGAACTGTTGTAGGTATGTGGACCACTTCTGATGGTGATCATTCTGCAATTTCCCTTGGGTCTATATGAATTGCACGGGTCGGTGGTCTGTGTGGATGATCGTTTCCTTCCCCAAAATGTAATGCTTCCATTATCGGCATGCCTGCACAATGGAATACATCTCTTTGTCATAAGTGGGATACTTCCAGACTGTGTCTGAAAGTGTCTCACTGTGATATGCCACTAGATGCATGTGTTGAGTAAGGACTGCCCCATTAGCATAGTCAGAGGCATCTATCTCAAACTCAAATGGTTGTTGCAAGTTTGGTACTATGAGCACTGGTGCCGAGAAGAGGCGATCTTTCAAATCTATGAATTCCTTCTGTTGAGATTTAGACCAAAATAATTTTGCTTTCGCTCCTCCCTTGGTGACTTGACTCAATGGCCAAGTGATATGATAAAATCCCAACACGAACCTGCAGTAGAAGTTGGCAAGACCTAGAAATCTACGGATCTTTGTCAGAGTGGTTGGAGATGGCCAATCCTGAATGACTTGGATCTTGACTGGATCCACATGCACCCCCTGTTCATCAATAATGTACCCCAGATATTAAACCTGGGACATGCCAAAAGTGCATTTCTCCAAATTGGCACATAACTTGTGTTGTTGCAGTGTTTGGAGAACCTGTTGGATGTTGTGGAGGTGCTCTTCCCAACTCTGGCTGAAGATCAAGATGTCATCCGAGTATACCACTACACATGAGTTGGTGAATGGTAGCAAGATGTCATCCATTAGCCTCATGAAGGTTGCAGGACCATTCATCAATCCAAAAGGCATAACCAACCATTCAAAAAGGCCCTCCTTGGCTTTGAAGACAATCTTCCACACATCAGAGGGTTCAATTGGTACCTGGTGATATCCTGACTTCAAATCGATTTTTCTGAAATATTTTCCCCCCTTTAGTTGGTCTAGGAGGTCATCAATCTATGGGATCAGGTACCTATTATGGACAATGATCTTGTTTAGCACCCGATAGTCAATATAGAGTCTCCAAGTCCCATCCTTCTTATGTTCCAACGCGATTGGGCTCCCATAGGGCGATGAACTCAGACGGATGTGACCTTTCTGCAGCAACTCCTGAATATTCCTCTTGATTTCATCGTTCTCCAAAACGGAGCACCGATAGATTAGTCCATTATGCAGCGACACACCTAGGGTCAGATCGATGGAGTGCTTGACCTGATAGTGCTGAGGAACCCCTATGGGGGAGGTGAAGATGTCCTCGTACTCCTCCACAACCTTGTCCATCTGTAGTTTTCATGTGGAGGGGCCCTATTTGGAGGTCGTGGCCATCATCTTATTCTTTCCTTGAGGGCGTATCATCAGGAAAATAAATTTCCCGGTTTTGGAAATGAGCTTACTACATTGTTTTGCAGTAACCAAAGAGATGGTGGTAGGCGGTGCTACCTCCAGTATCCTGTACCACTTATTTCCCAAAGTAGCAATAACATTACGGGGCCTTGATTCATACACAACATGTCGATTCCACAAGTATGGCTGTCGTAATAATACATCACAAAATTCATGGGGAGAAATGTCACACAATACCTCATCCGTGAAGGGCTTGATGTTGTATGGAAGGTGACACTGCTGTCTTACGCAAAGATCCCGTCCTTGGTGAAGCCACTCGATGGTGTACAGTTGTGGATGTGCTATGCTCGGTAAACCTAGCCGCTTTAAGACCTCTGTTGAAATGAGGTTCTTTTGGCTTCCACTTTTGACAATGAACTATAGCAGGGAGCCCTCTACCCACATCTAGGAGTGGAAGAGATGCTCCTCCTCCTTCTGGATATTCGTGGTGGCAATGGTGGCATTGGGCTCCACATTGATAATCTACTTCCCTTTCTCATTCCCCTTGTCAGGTTCTAACTCAGAGTTGGAACATGCATCTGATTTTGAAATCTTTAGCTCGGCCACCAGTGATTGCTTGGTGCGACACTCACTTGTGTTATGAGTGGAGATCTTATGGAACTCACACCACTTTCCTGTGTCCTTTTTTAGCTTCGTGGCACTGTTCTTTGCTTGCACCTTTTGCAAGTTGTCTTGGGCTACCCCACCTTGGCTTTGTCCTTTGTTCTACGGTTTGGGGGCACCTTTCCCTTGCTTTAGATTCGCAGATCCAAAGTCTCGTTTCTTCTGTTTAAAATTTTGCTTGATCTTGATGACATATCGGTATGTCATGCCGAGCTAGGAGATGTTTAGGAATTCTATTTCTTCCTAGATGTACTTGTGGAGGCAGCCAAAATATTTGAGTACCAAATGTTGCTCTGAATTCTTGATACCCAATTTTGTGCGAAGGGTATGGAAAATATTGCTAAACGTTGGCACGTCTTGGTCCCTTCCCTGCCCCACCATGGTCCACTTTATGTATTGATCCTCATAGCTTCCGACAGGGTAGTACTGCTCCTTGATGGCATCGTAGAATGAATTCCAAGTGGGTGTAGCTGAAAATAGTGAGCCTATACTTTCATCCTTCTACTCGCAGTAGGTTTCCGAGAGTCCCTGACATGGGGGCTACTTTGAGAAGAGAGAAAATAATCTTTTCCCGATTGGAAAAATCATGAATAGAAGAATAAACCTCTAGTAGATTTAACCATTTATCGACGACATCTGCGTCTATCTGACCTTCGAATATGGGGATTTCAAAATGAATTTGTACCTTAAACGGTGTGGCGTTTCCAGAGTATATGTTGGAAGCTGATGCATCGCCCCTAGGTAGCAGTTGAAGGATCTGGGCAAAGCTATCCATCATCGTGTTCCTTTGTCGCTCGAGGGCTTCTTCGAGCAATATTTTGATAGGATCTCCTACCCCCTCATCTTTCTTTTCATTTGCCATGGGAGGCCGTTAGGATTTGCGAGGTTGGTCTTGTAATGGTTCGACCAGTTCAAGCCCTAACTCCTTATATCCCGACCTTGTTGGGGAAATGCAAAGAAAAATAGAGAAAAAAAAGTAGACCGCTCTGATACCAATGATCTGGATTTAATCAGGAACACAAAATATTACACAGATAACCATAAGCATAGAGATGCAGTGGATATAATACTTCATTTCATTAATGTAAAACACTGAAATATGCTTACAAACAGAAATATGGAAATAAAGTAGCTAGGGTGATGGTAGCTTATCTCTGAGAAGAGATGTGGTGGCTACATGCCTTGAATTGCCTTACAATGAGGCTCAAGGGCTTTTTTATTATTGAACAATAAGAGAAAACCCTAAACAACCAAAACCCTAACCCGAGGAGATGTAACACCAAGAGTTTATGGGCCCCATTGGGGTGAGTTAGACAGCCCACTTCCCGGGATCACGACTTGGTCATATTATCTCCGTTTGAAATGCATGATAAATTGTTGGAAAGATATCTCCAAGGACTACGATGAAAAAGAGGATTTTAGATCGCAAATCGCTGGCGGTAGATTTCCAAAAAAATGTCGTTTAGGGCCTCAAAACGGCTCCGGAAGTTTAGGACCCGAAAAACTGCTAAAAATAGTAAACTATGCTACAATTAAGGAAACTAAAAAACTAAAAGAAGCAATGGTGGGGGTCCAAGTGGAATTGCCGGGTGGCCACCAATATCCACCTGGATCATGTTAAGTATGAATTTCCTTTATTATGCTTATGTGATGCGCGAATGAATGCAATTACATTGAATAATTGAACGCATTTATGAATATTTGTTTATGCAGTGTATTGTTTGATAAGATAAGCAAGTCACTTAGATTAATTAGGAAATCTGTATGGAATGCTACCTTAGTAGCACGAAAGTACGTGACCAGCAAGCTAGGGCTGCACGAAGGTCGATCATACCCTTTTCTGGAGGTATTGAAGGACAGAAGAAAGGGATCATCTTGCAAGCCCTAGAGCAAAGCAACCTGCACGAAGGCAGGGATAGAGGGAATCAAACAAAATCTCAACCGTCTCATGGTGTGGAAAATTGGTTCCAGCATCCCCCCATACTACTTTGGGTGAGACTTCGGTTCGCGCTCCACGGGATGATGCCGATAGGGCCAATAGTGTAGGGATTTGTTTGGCTGATTAACGTTGAACTTGGGTTAGGCCCTCTCAAGCCAACAAATGGTTCCGTTGCCGGGACCGGAATCTGCATAAGAGATGTGTGATGTCATATCACTAGAATCCAACTAAGAAGGAGATCAGAGACTGGTTGGATAGGAAGATCCACGAATTTGCAGCGCAGGAGAACATAAACCCACCACTAACAAAGGAACAGTGGTTGGACAGATATCTGTATACAGAGATCCACGAGATCTTTTTATGCTCCTTCCCAATTGAGCTATATGAGTGGATTGCGAAGCTAGAAAATAGCCAAGGAAGGTGGAAACTTGACAGTTCTATTGCTTGGACCCTGGAGCTAGTACAAAAATTGGAAGCATCTAAGGACAAGATCACCCGCGCCATCGATCATTGGCTCGATTACATCATAGGAGGATTTGTGACTGAATTCGCGGTCGACACCTTGGTCAGCTCCAACGAGGATGAGTGGCACTTTTTCAAAGGAATGCGAGGTAAGAATGTGAAATATTTGAATACCTAGATTAAAATGCTATTGTACGAAAAATAGGTTATGCAACTACCTTGATGTTCGGAACTACGTGAAGCGGAAAAACTTATAAGAACAAAGGAAAAAAGGGTTTGGAGTATATTCCATCAATTTCACCTCTGCAAGGTGACAAGGAAGGGATAGTGAAGGTTTCTTCATGAAGTGCTATTCAGTAATTAAGACAAGGATTCTCACAAATACCACCTCCACCCACACGCCCTCTAACTTCACCACCATCCCAAGTGACTTCACCCGTACCACCTCCACCTCCACTGTATTTCAGTATGGCAAATTTAGTGAAGCTAACTTTGTTCAAAGGCTTGGTAAATGAGGACCTAGACCAATTATTGTTCATTGTGAAAGTTGTATGGGAAGCTCAAGGTGTTACAGATGATCATATAAAGAAGGCGACATTGGATAGTGCTTTGCAAGATCGCGCACTAACCTGGTATATCAAGTACTCTAGTGACAACCCAAATGTTGGAGTGGTAGGTATCCAGACAACACTAAATAGAGAGTTCAATAGGTGTAAATATAAGATGTAGTCGATTGTGGGATTCAAAGAAATTGCGATGCAACCAGGTGAGACGCCTTGGGAACTAGATCAGAGGTTAAAGTGTACAATCTGCGAAGCCAACATGAATTTGATAGACAGACAACATCACAAATAATTTGTGGCTTCGCTACTACCACACTTAAGGGTCATGCTATCACAGTAGAAGCTAACCACTCAGGCAGAGGCCTTGGAAATTGCCATGAGACTACATGAAACTTTGATGCAAGATCCAAACCTGGGGGTTCAATAGATCCATGTGTAGCCGAAAAAACTATGCCTTGAGATGCAAAGTCTGAAGCAGGATAGGACGGTTCAATTAGAGGTGCATGAGGAGTTATGGTGCTTGAAATTCAAGAGTCAGGGGCATGACAAGGACCATTGCCCGGTCCTTGCAAACTATATTACAGGAGGAGGATTGATGCATTTAAGGCCAGAAGCTCAAGCCGGACATAGCACGGGGTCTGCATTATGGTGCACTATCTACCAGGTAGCAGGAAAACATGCCACAAATAATTTTCATTACTATAGAAGTTTGTACGGACACCGCAACAACGATTCTGCAACTTTTGTAGGTTGGTAGGGCATGATGAGCGTAATTGCAGGAGTTATGAGTTGATGATGGATAAAACTCCCGCCTATAGGGTTTAAGCAGAAACGAACCCCCCTTACTAGACCATGGGGATGATGTAGTACTGTGTTGTACAACAACCCCCCCATTTCAAATTTTTTTATAAAAAAACTTTAAATAGAAATGGGTCCCTTTTTAAAACTTAGTTTTTCTTTCCCATAAGGAAAAATCGTAATTTCATTATAAAAGAGGAAATTACATGCTGTAGATGCTGATGCATATGCTTTGCATGATCAAAATAATGTATAATAGAAATGTTGCCTTTGTTCCACCCAGGGGACAACAGAAATAAAAAAACATAACTAAGAGTCATATGATAAGTACTATAAACATGTATAGAAACCGTATATATATTCAAAAAAAGGTTTATGCCTGATCAAAAAAATATGAGCATAACCAGTAACATGTCATGAATTAAACATTTAGATCCATAAAAGGCATGTGATAATATTGATAGAAGGCATCTCCTTCCTGTTCTATGATAATCCAGAAGCCTGGCTCCCCGATCGCAACCTCTTTGGATAGGCTGTAGGAAGCTTCGTTCTGCTCCCTATAAATATGTGAGCAAGTGAAAGTGTCAAAATATGAGATCAATCTCAAAGTCTCATCCAAGATGTGCAATAATGTGTATGTAGAGCATCTAGTTTTTCTGTTCAGCCAATCACAAATTATTTTAGATTCCCCATAAAGTTGTAATTATGTGCAATTTTTCTCCAATGTGAATTGTATGATATGTTTTGCGGCAAGGAGCTTGGCTGAGTTGTTTGTGCATCTACAGAATCCAATTAGCATGATGTAATAATGATGATGGGATAAGTGAAGAATAGCCCCCCACCGTAGCCTTGCTCTTGGATAGCACTGTCAAAATATGCCCAAGGTTTGTTATAATTTATTTGAAGATGAGAGGGGTTGTGCCTATTACTAGGCGGGGGATCATCCGAGATGAGAGAATAATTTGCAATGAATTTTGTTACCAGGATAGTCCAATTTGGTGCTAAATCCTGAAATATGTTGTGATTCGTCGTAATCCAAATTGTCCAGTAAATTAGCAGTGGAAGATTCTGAATCTTTTTGTGGAAGTGTAGTACCAAACTTGCCAGGCAACAAGGATAGAGTTCCCAGCCCAGGTAGCAGTAGGAATAATTTGTTGTAGAATTAGCTTCCACAGGTTACATGATGTTGAACATTCTAAAAAAAGGTGTGAAGTGGACTCATTTTCCTGCTTACAGAAACAACACCCGTGGGGCCCATGCTACGCTCTCTTGAGAAGGTTTTCTCCACTAGGAATTTCATTCCGGAGGATGGTCCACATTAAGAGTCTAGATCTAGGGGGGCTTCAGTTTCCAAATATGTCTCCACCAGTCAGCAAGTAGCAGAGGCTTCCTTGGTGCTTCCAAGGTTAAATAACCATCCTTTGGGGTATATCTGCAATTTTTTGAAAGAGCCCAAATTATCTCATCATCCCGTTCAAGAATACAGATGTGGGCATCCATGAGGGCTTGGGTGTACTCCTCCCATTGATGAGACCAAATATGAGGAATGTTTAACTGATCTGCAGATTTCCAGGCTTGCTGAAGGAAAGTGGAGTTTTCCAGTTCAGCAATCTAAGATATATATGTGAATTTCCGTTGCTGGAGATACTGAATGAGATCCCTGGGTAATCGATGCATGTCCCCACATCCCACCCAAGGATCAAGACCAATTCGAACAGTGTGTCTTGATCTAATTCTCTAGGTGATACCTTCCCTGATCGGGCTCAAAGCCTTAAGTATAGCCTTCCAGATAATTGAGACCCTTGAGGTACTTAGCTGAGCTCTCCTAATCTAGTCCATGATATGTAGGGGAGCTATGTATTTGGCATATGTGACCCTCTTCCATAAGCTGTATGCTACTACTAATTTCCAACCAAGTATTGCAGCAAGTGCTAAAGAAAAATCCTCTAATTTCTTAAGTCCCCACCCTCCCCATTTTTTTGGTAGATTCAAGGCCTCCCACCTGACCCAAGCAAATATCCTTCCCTATTTGTTCCCTTGCCATAGAAACCTACAGCTAAGGGCTTGAATTCTGTTGAGAATGCCTCTAGGAATCTAGGCCAAGGAAATCAAATAAACCGTGGTGGCCTCCAGGGCACTTTTCATAAGAGTGAGTCTTCCAGCCCGTGAAAGATATTTGAGGTACCATGTATTTAGTCTTTTCTCCATCTTGGAGATGAGCCAAGTCCAGTCTACAATTTTGTATCCCAGTGGCTTCAACTTGTACACCAGATATTTTAGGCCATCTACTAAATGCAGCTGAGTAAAGTGGAAGCGCTGCAGTGCAAAGATTATCTTGTGCGGTGTACATTCAGTTGTTGTCAAGGTAGACTTGCTGTCATTTATAATCATACCTGTTGCCACTTGGAAGAGGGAGAAATTAGCCTTGATGATACTAATGTCCCTAGTACTACCATTGATAAAGACCAGGATGTCATCAACAAATAGAAGGTGTGTTAGGGTGCAACCTTCTATTATCTTTATGCCTTTTAGTCTGCCCCTTTGATGCTCATCTTTGATGAGATTGCTAAGACCTTCCATAACGAGCAAGAAGAGCAAAGGCGAGAGGGGACATCCTTGTCTTAGCCCCCTTCCGCAGGTAAAAAATGAGATGCACTTCCATTCACCAGGACACTGAAGGGGATATTAGTAATGCAGCTCATGATCTATTAAATGAATAAGTAAGGGAAGCCTAAATGAGTTAACAACATTCTAATATAAAGCCAATTTACTGTGTCGAAAGCTTTTGATAAATCTACCTTCAAGATCATACCTTTGCCTCGCCTTGAGTGTAATGTATGAATTACTTCCTGGGCAGTGCCAACAGCTTCATGGATCTATCTATCTTGTAAGAAAGCAAATTGTTCTGATGAGATATGTTTAGAGAGGATGGGTTTCATCCTGTTGGCAATAATTTTGGCAATGACTTTATATATGCAATTGCAAAGAGATATGGGGCAAAAGTCCTCGAAGGAGTCCGGGTTGTCTTTCTTCATAATAAGTGCAAGGAAGGTAGAGGTAATAGAATTTTCAAGAAATCCTCTGATTCTCGAATCCTCCATAATTCTGAGCAGGTCTTCCCCAATGATGTTGAAGAAAGCCAAGTAGAATTGCACCGACCAGCCATCAGGCCCTGGACTTTTATCCTTTTTTAACCATTTTAAGGTGCGTTCGAATTCCTCCAGAGTGACTACCTTAATTAATTCATCTCCTTCTCCAGGATCCACATATCTGGGAAAGAGTTGTGCCACCCTAATGATTTCTGCAATATTTATCTCCCTTGGGGCTTGGTATGCACTTTTGAAATGTGATGAGGCTAGTTCAGCAAGTTGAGGGAAAGTATTTAAAATCTGCCCCTGATCATTCTATAGCTGCCATATGGTGTTTATCACCTTTCTTCCATTGGCGAATTTATGGTAGAATTTGGTGTTTTCATCCCCTTCCAACATCCAGATGGCTCTGCTCCTCAGGCACCGAGATTTCTCCTTTTCCTTAAGAATCTTTTCTCTCTCCGCATAATGGGAAACCATCCTATCTTTATGCTCTTCTGAGGAGTAGATGCCTCCTAGATGATTTACAAAAGTGGCAATGTGAGATTCAATTTTACAGAGAGTTTGATTCTTCTGTAATCTTTTGTTATGAGCCCATAGTTTGGACATCTTCTTGAGGGCTGTAAGATTTTATATAAATCTTCTAGTACTATCTTCTCTTCTACCAGGGGGATTTGCTCTCCAGTAATCAAAGACCAATTTTTTATAAGAGTCGTCCTTGAGCCAAATAGAGTAGAACTTAAAGGGTCCTTTAGGTTTTTCTCACCCCCCTTCTATTTCCAAGTAAATGGGAAGGTGGTCAGATATTCCACTAGTACCAACCCAGTGTCTGATATGAAACCCCAAGTCCAAAACCTTTTCTTTGACAAGGAAGCGATCAAGTCTGTGTGCTAGACTGTCTTCCCTATTCCTGTTGTTCCTCCATGTAGCTTGGGGTTTGGTAGAGGGGATATCTATCAGATGGTGGGCATCTAGTTCAGATAAGAAGAAATCCGAGAGAGAGTCTCACTGAGCCTTGTGACCCCAGGATTTAGCATGTCCAATGGAAAAATTGAGGTCGACCCCCAAGATCAGGTGGTCGGTCAAAAAAGTATCAGAGTTAAGGAGCTCCTGCCAAAAAGAAGGTTTGTTCTGGCATGGGCCATATACATTTAAGATCCTAAAATGGGTCCCCAGATAAGCCAAACTAATGTCTACTCCAATATGACCCAGCCCACCCCAGCAATTATGTAATTTGATGGTATGGGAGTGTAGCCCAATGCAATACCACTTGACCTCCCATGTGCATCAAGACCAAAAAATTTCCACCCAGGGAGCATGTTTTGGAGAGACTTCTCAATGTCTAAAATAGGTCCCAGGGTTTCTTGTAGAAAAATAATATCAAGTTGAGCATTTTTCAACAGTCGATGAAGAGCTAGTTTCTTGTCTAGCCTAGCTAGCCCTCTATAGTTGTAGGAGAAAATCTTCATGGAGGGGGGTAGGCTGGGATTCTCTTGCTCTAAGCATCCCTGGGATGGTGGATTGTACCCCCAAAGCAATCTCATCTTCAGCTGTGCCTTGGGCTTTAGAAAGGAAGGAGGGTCGACCCCTCTGAATTTTCGGGGGAGGGGGAGAGTGTAGGATTTCAAGCCCAAATTGATCCTGGGCTTGTCTCTTGGATTTCGAGCGGGTCATGTATCTCCCAGGAGGGGGGACCTGTAGGGAAGGAGTAGTAGACGGGGGATGAGAAGGCGGATTTGGGGAGGGTGCAGGGGAAAAAATGGGGGCAGATGAAATCGGGTAGGTGAGAGGAGTAGTTTTAGGGGTGATTGCATCAAAATCCTGATTCTGTTGATCGATTGAGGGATTTATCACATGAAGTGTAGATAAATAACTAGATAAAAAATATTCAATATGATAAGTATTTCAGGAGGGAATAGGGATGGTGGAAGGGTTCATACCTGTCGAGGGCAGGCCCTTAGATGGTGACTGTGGATGAGACAGAGGAGGTTGTGTATGGTTAGGAGTCCGTCCGAACTTCTTCGGTTGTGGAGGAGCCACTGCCTCAACTGTTGGAGTCTTCTGTTGACTGACCAGGATCACAGCTGCATCCGGGTCCTATGAGGCCAAGGGAGCCTAACTCTTGGGCTGTGCATCCTGATGAATATGCTGTTGGGAGGCCACACCCTGATTTGTGGCCTGTGTTTTATTTTTTTTCAATAAATGATATTCCTTAAAAAGATACCCGACCTTATGGCATCGACGGCATCAAAATGGAACACCCTCGTAGTCCAACAATTGCCATCTGGTGTGATTCCTCCAGTGAATGTCAATAAACTCAAGCAATCCCTCAGACAGGTCCAAATGTACCAATATCCTTGCGAATGCTAATTTCCCTGAGGTCAGGTATGAATCATCAAATGTGAGGTAAGTGCCGAGTGCATTTCCTATATGCCTGAATACATCCTTTGTCCAGAAATGCAATGGAAGTCTGAGCAAGCGGACCCAAATTGGACCTGCATCCACCCTCTCCCATGCTGGATCGAAGAGGGGAGTCCAACAGTGAAGGAGAATTGGGGCTAGATCCAGGTGACAAACTGTGGACAACACCCAGTTGGTGTGCTCCAAGCTGCTGAAGTGTAATACGAACCACCCTTTGACCAGGGTTTGCACCTTGGGAATCTCCTTCAGATTATCTCCCCAAACCTCTGAGACCCATTGCTGCACTTTAGCCACATTGTAATGTCTACCTTGCACCCGGTCGACCAAGACCTTCGCTGCTATGTCCATGGCGTGGAGTAATTTTATGTCTTCAACTATATTAAGGGGCGCTGCACAGGCACGGAGCTTTGGACCCCAATTCTTTCTTGAAAACCCTGAAGCCCCAACGTCTGTCGCCTCCTGTGACGAAGCTGGAAGTGAAGGTCCCGGTGAAGGTTAAAACTTAGTTAAATTCAATGATTCAATAATAATCGCATGCCTAGATTAAATTATATAACACATGTAAATCCTTTTCAAAAGGTCTGACCCGATAGAACTAATATCCAAAAACTTTTGTTAAAATGTGATATAATATGATATATATTTCTTTGAAAAGCCCTCATAAGAAAATCTCCGATGTGATAATGTGATCAGAGATCACATATTGCAAAATTAAACAAGGATGCATCCCAAATGATCTATACTAAACTTCTGATCCAATAACGTAATCGCAATCGACAATCGCACATATCACATGACACATAGCGAAAGCCATTTCGAATTCCCCGATTGCGATATCATAAAGTAAGGTGTGCATTTAAACAAATGACCATCAAAAGGTATTATTAGTAGGCGTAAACCTTAAAAGGAATAATAAACGAAAAAGCAATAAATAAAACGGTTCGCTAACTATTCCTTTGCCTTATTATATTCACCTTTATCGTAATCTGGGCTATCAGCCCAAAATGAAGCCAGACTGATGAACCTCCCAATAGAAATTTGTGATTTATTGCTAATCGTTGAGCGCGAAGATCAAAAGATACGTTTTAAAGGACCATCAAGCATATGTGCGATGCGATGGATAAATATTACATTTATTAACTAGGATTGGTGGTTATGGTGGTCATTAATTTTGTAGTTAAGGGTGAATCCTTCAAGGATTTCCCCCGTGGTAATACTTAATTACATTTGGTTTATCATGTGTAGATTACCATAGCTCTTTTCATTTCATATTAGTTTTGAGCAGGTATATTTCTCTGTTCCATTTTTCATTTTTTGTGCAGAGCTACTCTGAGCTGATGAATCCAGAGAAAATGGGAAAGAAGGTGAAGAAACCCAAGGCCCCTGTCATAGCCAAAGATGAACCAAATAAGACAAGAATGATATCTGATACTACCTGCCTTAGTTTAGGCAAAGCATCCTAGGAGAGTATCTACAATTTACTGGAAGTAGAGGAGCCTAAAGAACTCGAGGAGGAAGCAACATCAGATTCCAAGAGCAAATCAGAGAATACTCTTAAGGAATTGTCTTGTTCATATCTACATAGAATAGTAGCTTGTGCCAAATTTTTACCCTATAATGATGTGGTCAAGTGGATTGTTGAAAGCACTACGAGCATAGACAGGACATTCTCTACAGCTGATGGAAAAGTCTTTGGGTTGTTTAGAGCAGAGGATGTTAGACAAATGTACCATTTACCTCAGTCGGAGAAGCGGTATAACAAAGAATTTTTGGAGGCTTTTTCCAAGGAGAATGACATTGAATCTGAGCATATTAGACAATGGAGACATTTTCTGACCAAAAACAAGCATGAGACATCAAGCATGTACTCTGTATATTCATTGGCTTCTCCTTATTGTTATGTTAGTGCAATGATGTGTAGACTCTTCGGAGTCCATGATTCTGCTAAATTCTCTATAGATATGGTCCCATTAATGGAGGCTACAATTAATGGTTATATGATGCACTGGGCAAACATTCTATCTGATAAAATGGCCACCGAGATACTTGAATATAGAAAAAATAGGTTTGTGTCTACCCGGGTGATACCTCCCTTTTACATGAGTGCCTATATCATGGACACTATCTATTTTAATTTCGAATACCCCATTCTTGGATGGAAATGGACTCCGCAGGATCCCAATCCCATTCACATCTATCGTAAAGAGCTATGGAAATTCCATTATAAGAATCATTTGTATAAAATTTGTCATGATTTTATTCTTCCCGTATATTATGCCATATTCAATAAGCCTGCTCCTAGGATATCCGAGGAAGCATCAGTCAACCTACTACAATTAGCAGTTGGTTTGGAGAAGAAATATTCACCTATATAAGGCCTTTCAACAGCCTTGCCAACCCTCATGTTCTTCGTCTGTACATCCCTGATAAATTGCTGGCCATGGAATTAGCACATCAGGTAATAGTTGAAGGGATGCCAAGGGCCCTTAGGGACTCTAAAAGACACATGTGGCCGACATTTCCCCTTTGATGTGGAGCTTTTACCCTGCATGATTTTAAACATGCAGAGAAAGAGGCCGAGAAAATAAAGTTGTTAAAACTTGCCACTATCCCAAACAGGCAGTACGATCCTAGAAAGGTTGCCTACAATGTTACCTCTCAGGCTAAAATAGCCAAATTTGATCATGAGGAGGATAGCTTCAATGATTTGTACGTTCCTTCAAAAGTATTTTCGCATGTCAAACATATGGCCAAAATTAAATTGGGAGCAGAAGGACTAGAGGAATTCTATAAGCTCAAGGCGGAGAGATTAGAAACACTTCCTCCAGACTTATTAATTATAACTTCTATGGTACAACCACAAGGCCACAGTGACAAAGAAATTATTGAGCAGACTCTTGAAATTGAAAAGATTTCTGAGAAGGAGAAGACACCAGAAAAGGATTAGAATCAGGTAGCAGCTAGCGAACCCCTTGATACATATATTAATATTGAACCCAAGTTATTCAAGGAATGGGAATAGTTTGATTCAATCTTTAGTAATCCCGAGAAAACCCAAGGGTTCACTACACCAGAAGTGTCTACAACGCAAAAATCAATAGACAACACAGTTCAGATTGTTGGAAAGCGACCCACCCAAGTTCCAGAAAGACATAGAGATTATCCTTGAAAATGCCACTGAGGAGATTGTATTGAAAATTGAAGAAATACAACCACTAGATGTCTTCTACGGTCCTAAGCATAGGGCTGTAGTTAAAAGATAGAGGAAAAAGTGGAAAATTGATCACAAGTCTCTTTTGACTCCTCAGATTGAAATGATGAATGTGGTATGGAGAGAAGAGGTAAATCCCTCCGAAGATTTAACAAAACTGTCTCAGTATGCCAAAGCATATACAAAAACGACAATAGATAAGGCTTCAGAGGTTAGTCATCTATTGAAGGAAAAAGACTAGGCAATCATTTAGCTAGAGGCACAATCAGCAAAACGACAAGAAAATATAGAGCAGCTTGAACAACAGTTGATAGAAAAAAGGTAGCTTAATGAATAATTAAATGGGCAGTTAAAACATGAAAAGCAAAGGATTGATGAAAAGGTCATCCATAAACAACATGAGTTGTCTCAAGCATTGAGCAAACTACAGGTATTGAGTGAGTAGGAGAAGAAATCAAAAGAAGAGAAAATTGCACAAATGAAAGATCAAATAGAGCAATTCAAAGGATATCCCCAGGTAAATGAATTCAGAACTGAAGCCCTGGAAATAACCAAGGCTTTGTCTCGACAATTGGATATTCTATGTCATAATATATCATTGTCGTCCCCTTATGTGATATCTCAGCATCTATGATTGAAACATTAGTGGATGCAAGGCTTGAGTTAGAGAAGGAAGATGAAAGATTAACTAATTTTCTATCATGGCAAGATTCAAAAGAGTGAAAAGCTTCCAATTTGCCAAGGATACAGGAGTCACATAAGGAAATCTTGTTTTCCGAATGGGAGTCTCAATTAATGAAAGCTGAGAGAGCTACATCCAGATGCAGAGAAGCAACAAATAATCTAATTGAATTAATCAATAACAGTATGCATTTATCTAATCTAATTACAGATTGCTCTCCAGGAAAGCTCCCAAAGGTAAAATTGTTGGGACAACATTCGAAACAAGAGCTGATGCAATGAGAAAAATTGATCGGAGGCATTCAAATCCTAACATGGGAAACATTCTGGTTTTTCCTTGTTAAACCACACAGTCAGAAAATGGCAATGAAGTGTCTCACGGATGAGATCAATTGCATGATCTCCGAACTTGCCGATGCCACATATACAACTTAGTTACACTCCCAGATGAGTCAGCCACCAGAGATCCAGCTAATGCTTGCCATTTTTCAACTGCGATCACAAGAAGATAAACTGATATAGTGAATCCATTCGACCGCCGCAGCACTGCTATTTTCAGAATAAATCCAAGATTTATGTGTTTTTGTTATACCAGCGCATAGCGACTTTCTTTCATAGTTTGTTATTATTTGTAGTATTTAAAGACCCTTTCATGTTTTTAAAAAGGGTCTGCAATTTTGTGTTAAGACTTAAATTGGAGGTTTCACTTCTGTACTTCCGATATATATTTTATGTATAAAAGACTCGAACAGAATTTTGAATTTTGACAAATAAGGCTTTTATGAGATTTGCACTTTTGCATCCTGTGAAAGTATTCCCAAATTGGAAGGTAGAATTTGAATGTGATTTACATCAAAGGAGATCCAAATGCATACGGTACTATTTTCTATCTTTTCGCTTTATTTCTCCATGTGAATTAGCATTTATCAACTTTGCTATTATTGATATGTATATGTTTCTAAAACAATTTTTTAACTTGTCACTTTTGAATGTTTCAGAGTTGTCATCTTTTAAATATATATGTTAGTGATATATTATGATCAATGCGATAATTTTTTAATTATTATTTTGTTTAATTAATTAAACAAAGTAATCATCATAAGAATGCATATTTCTAAGTTATGAATAAGTCATCTTTATGTTTATTTGTTAATAAAAACAATTAAGAATCGTATTATTAGAAGAACACCTGGGATAGATTAGTAATCTTGGTATATTTTTTCACTTTAGAATAGAGAACTTATCACTCTCATTATAAATTACAAGCCATTCACCCACCAACTCATATATCACTAGCAAACTGGTCCCATTACATCTAGTCGGAGCCACCACACCAAATGGAAAAGGAGTTGCACTAAGGTCTTGACCGGGTGGTCTTCCCCGATGTTGATGCAGCGATTTTAGAGGCAGCAACATTTTTGGTGCTAGAAGAAAGGCATGAACTGTGAATGGTAAGAAAATCCAAATCCATAGCCCATTTCGAGAGTAAATCTCCCTCAACATCTCCCCCGACTTCTCCCTCACATTCCAAATCTCCAATTTCTAAGAGAGAAGTTGTGAAAACAACCACTGCTGAAAACTCGAATTTATCAGACAAATCCACTCTTGAACCTCCTAAAGTTCAGTCTTTAGTTCATAAAATTCAAGGATTTTCGATATCACAATAGGAATCACAGTTATCTCAAGGCAGTGTAACTTCGCAATATATTCCTTCCCATCCTCTTACCAGATTACAAAATGAAAAGCTTGGTATTGAACCCATAGAATTCCCTCTGCCTAAAAGAAAAAGAGCAAGGAAGACACTTGAAGAGTCTGATAGTGAGACTCTTTCATCATCATCATCCATTTCATCTAATCCATTGAAAAGTCAACCATCCACTCCTCAACTCCATATTGTTGATCAACAGGGTACTGGAACTTCAACATTGTCTTCCCAACCACTTGTAATTTCATATGCGCTTTCCTCTCTTAGTAGCTCAACAATGGCACAGAGACCATGGAACAATCCAAGGGCATTCACAATGCCTACACCCTTAACAATGTAAACTTTGAAACGGGAACTGATACTGTTACCCGTTTCGTAGAGATAGCAAAAAAGTGATCTGATTTTGAAAAGGGGTGATGCAGAACGAACATGTTTTTTTTAGAGCATACTTTTTGGCACTTTAATTTTTTTATGTACATTACATTTTAGAATCGTTTTAGAATGGCAGTGATTTTCATGCTGATTTAAAAAAGCGAATATTCTGCATCACCACCTTTTTTTAAAAGACTTGTGTTTTGGCTTTAAATTTTCTAATGTATAAAATGTAAATAATTATTTTGTAAATTTGATCATTTTTGAAGTGGCCGTTTTCTTCACATTTTCTTGTTTTTTATTTTAATTTTAACTTTTTTTTAGTGAGGTTTTTATTGTTTTGCGTTTTTAAATTAGGAGGTCGAAATTTAGAATTTTCGATATTCTACATATTTATACATCCTTAATTAATTTTTGAATCCACATGAAATAATTGTTTCTAAAAAACAATATTTTTTAACAATGGACATAAAAATAACCATTTTTAACATAAATATAACTAAAAAATTACATGTTTTGATAATTTTTTGCTAGAATTGACATGTCAAAATCACAATTTTTATACGATAATTATAACCAAAAACAGTTAAATAATAGTTTTTTTTTATAAATTTCATGTCAAAAAAATAATAATAATCACTTTTTTTTCAAAAAATAATGATTAACTTAAAAATCAATGCGAAAATCACATATTACAAATATTGAACGTATAACAACCCTAATTGAGTGTTTATTATTCTCATAAAATGTCAAAGTCAAAACATTGCAAAGCTTGATTTACAAGCATAACTTAAATTTAATCAACAATGTCACGTAATCCAAACTCTTCGTCCTCTAGAGTTTCATCAGTCTTCTTCCACAATATTTTTTGTTCCCTTTTGCTCACTTTCCTCTTCTAATGGGTCTTTGATGTCTGCGAATCTCCCAATGTATGTATTTCCAAACATTCCATGTAATAGTGGTTGGGGTTCCTTTGCCTTTTTTGCCACACGTGATTCACTAAAGTCCCATTTATTCAACCAAATTTCTTGCATTGCATCTGGAAGAAATTGAAGAACATTAATTCTTTGCTGAATGAAATTGCACTATACTGGATCTTTTTCAATTGCAATGTAATTTCTTCCTTTTTGAAGGCAACATGCTAGCGTTGTACCTAATTATCAAGCACAAAAGAAATAATGGACTAAATTAGTACAATGACATATTAATTAAAAAATAACATATTGAAATTCAATTCCATATAACAAAACTTACCTGAACCAGAAAATAAATCCAGAACCCAATCTCCTTCATCTGACAAATGTCTATAAGATAGTTAATCAATAATTGTGGTTTTTGATAAATTTTAACTATCTCTCATTTTGCTTTTGATTCTGGGAATCAACCAGCACCAGCCGGACGGGCGGCTGGTGGCTGGGTGATTCCCACTAGCCGAGCAGGCAGTTGGTGGCTGGTTCATTCCAAGAATCACCCAGCCACCAGCAGGGCAGACGGCTGGTGGCTGGGTGATTCCGGGAATCAACCAGCCACCAGCCGGCCACTGGTTGATTCCGGGAATCAACAAGCCACCAACCAGTCGGGAATCAACCACCCACCAGCCACCTGCCCGATTGGTGACTGGTTGATTCCTGAAATCACCCAGTCTGGCTGGTTGATTCCCAGAATCAACCACCCACCAGCCGCCCGCCTGGCTGGTGGCTGGCTGATTCCGGGAATCAACCAGCCACCAGTCGGGCGGCTAGCTGGTGGTTGGTTGATTCCGGGAATCAACCAGCCACCAGCCGTCTAGCTGGTGGCTGGGTAATTCTGGGAATCAACCAGCCACCAGCCCGGCAGCCGGCTAGTGGCTGGTTGATTCCGGAAATCAACCAGCGACCAGCCGCCCACCCGGCTGGTAGCTGGGTGATTCCGGGAATCAACCAGCCACCAGCCGGGCGGCCAGCTGGTGGCTGGTTTATTCGGGAATCAACCAGCCACCACCACCAGCTAGCCACTCAACTGCTGGCTGGTTGAATCCCGGAATCAACCAGCCGGTCGCCCGGTTGGTGGCTGGGTGATTCCAATAATCAACCAGCCACTAGCCGGCTGCCGGCTAGTGGCTGGTTGATTCCGGGAATCAACCAGCCACCAGTCGGCCGCCCGGCTGGTGGCTGGGTGATTCCGGGAATCAACCAGCCACCAGTTGGGCGACTAGCTGGTGGCTGCCGCCCAACTGGTGGTTGGTTGATTCCCGGAATCAACCAGCCACCAGCTGGCCGTCTGGCTGGTGGCTGGGTGATTCCCGGAATCACCCAGCCACCAGCCGGGCGGGGGAATCACCCAGCCACCAACCGGGCGGCCGGTTGGTGGCTGGTTGATTCCAGGAATCAACCAGCCACCAGCTGGCCGCCCGGCTGGTGCCTGGTTGATTCCGGGAATCAACCAGCCACCAGCCGGGCAGAGCCCCCTGCCGGGCGGGCGGTTGGTGGCTGGTTGATTCCGGGAATTAACCAGCCACCAGCCGGGCGGCCAGCTGGTGGCTGGTTGATTCCTGGAATCAACCAGCTGCCCGCCCAGCGGGGGGCTCCGCCCGGCTGGTGGCTCATTGATTCCCGGAATTAACCAGGCACCGGCCGGGTGACCAGCTGGTGGCTGGTTGATTCCGGGAATCAACCAGCCAGCAACCGGGTGGAGCCACCAGTCGGGCAGTGATTCCGGGAATCAACCAGTGACTAGCCGCACCTGGAATCAACCAGCCACCAGCCGGGCAATGATTCCGGGAATCAACCAGCCACCAGCCGGGCGGGCGGCTGGTGGCTGGTTGATTCCCGGAATCAACCAGCCACCAACCGGGCGGCCAGCTGGTGGCTGGTTGATTCCCGGAATCAACCAGCCACTAGCCGCCCACCCGGTTGGTGGCTGGTTGATTCCCGGAATCAACCTGCCACTAGCTGGGCGACCAGCTGGTGGCTGGTTGAATCCCGAAATCAACCAGCCACCAACCGGGCGACCGGTTGGTGGCTGGTTGATTCCCAGAATCAACCAGCCACCAGTGGGGCGGGTGGCTGGTGGCTGGTTGATTCCGGGAATCAACGAGCCACCAGCTGGCTGCCCGGCTGGTGGTTGGTTGATTCCGGGAATCAACGAGCTACCAGCCACCCGCCCGGCTGGTGGCTCCGCCTGGCTAGTGGCTGGTTGATTCTCGGAATCAACTAGGCACCAGCCGGGCGGCCAGCTGGTGGCTGGTTGATTCCCGAAATCAACCAGCCACCAACCGGGCGGCTGATTGAGTCCCCCGCTCGGCTGGTGGCTGGATGATTATGTGAATGAATGAGCCATAGGCCGGGCGGGCGGCTGGTGGCTGGTTGATTCTGGGAATCAACTAGCCACCGGCCGGGCGGACGGCTCGTGGCTCGATGATTCCAGGAATCAACCAGCCACCAGCCGGGCGACCATCTGGTGGCTGGTTGATTCCGGGAATCAACCAGCCAATAGCCGCCCGCTCGGATGGTGGCTCTGCCCGGCAGGTGGCTGGTTGATTCCCGGAATCAACCAGCCACCAACAGGCCACCATGTTGATGGCTAGTGGTCGGGCGGCTGGTGGCTCGTTGATTCCCGGAATCAACCAGCCACCAGCGGAGCGGCCAGCTGGTGGCTGGTTGATTCCCGGAATCAACCTGCCACTAGCCGGGCGGCCAGCTGGTGGCTGGTTGAATCCCGAAATCAACCAGCCACCAACCGGCCACCCGGTTGATGGCTGGTTGATTCCCGAAATCAACCAGCCACCAAGCGGGCGATCGGTTGGTAGCTGGTTGATTCCGGGAATCAACCAGCCATCAACCGGGCGGCCGGTTGGTGGCTGGTTGATTCCGAGAATCAACCAGCCATGAGCTGGCCACCCGGCTGATGGCTGGTTGATTATTGGAATCAACGAGCCACTAGCCGCTCGCCCAGCCGGTGGTTGGTTGATTCCAGGAATCACCCAACCACCAGCCGGCGCGGGCGGCTGGTGGCTTGTTGATTCCGGGAATCAACGAGCCACCAGCAGCCCGCCCGATCAACGAGCCACCAGCCGCTCGCCCAGCTGGTGGCTGGTTGATTCCCGGAATAAACCAGCCACTAGCCACCCTCCCGGCTGGTGGCTAGTTGATTGCCGGAATCAACCAGCCACCAACGAACCACCAGCTGGCCGCCCGGCTGGTGGCTGGTTGATTTCAGGAATCAACGAGCCACCAATCACCGGCTAAGCGGGCGACTGGTGGCTCATTGATTCCCGAAATCAACCAGCCACCAGCCGGGTGGCCAGTTGGTGGCTTGTTGATTCATGAAATCAACAAGCCACCGTCCACTAGCCGCCCGCCTGGCTGGTGGCTGGTTGATTCGATTCCCGGAATCAACCAGCCACCATTTGGGCGGGCGGCTGGTAGACCAACCAGCCAGCCAACTGGTGGGTGGTTGATTCCTGGAATCAACCAGCCACCAGCCACCCTCCCCGCTGGTGGCTCCGCCTGGCTGGTGGCTGGTTGATTCCCGGAATCAACCAGCCACAGGCCAGGCGGCCAGTTGGTAGCTAGTTGATTCCCAGAATCAACTAGCCACCAACCGAGCGGCTGATTGATTCCCCCGCCCGGTTGGTGGCTGGATGATTCCGGGAATCAACGAGCCACCGGCCGGGCGGGCGGCTGGTGGCTGGTTGATTCCCGGAATCAACCAGCCACCAACCGGTCCCTCGTTGGTGGCTCGTTGATTACGGGATTCAACCAGCCACTAGCTGGCCGCCCGGCTGGTGGCTGGTTGATTCCCGGAATCAACCTGCCACCAGCCGGGCGGCCAGCTGGTGGCTGGTTGAATCCCGTAATCAACCAGCCACCAACGGGGGACCGGTTGGTGGCTGGTTGATTCCGGGAATCAACCAGCCATCAACCGGGTGGCCGGTTGGTGGCTGGTTGATTCCGGGAATCAACAAGCCACCTGCTGGCCACCCGGCTGGTGGCTGGTTGATTCTGGGAATCAACGAGCCACCAACCGCCCGCCCGGCCGGTGGCTGGTTGATTCTGGGAATCACCCAGCCACCAGCCACCCGCCCGACTGGTGGCTGGGTGATTCCCGGAATCAACCAGCCACCGGCCGGGCGGGCGGCTGGTGGCTGGTTGATTCCGGGAATCAACCAGCCACCAGCTGGCCGCCTGGTGGCTGGTTGATTGCCGGAATCAACCAGCCACCAGCCACCCTCTCGGTTGGTGGCTTCGCCCGGCTAGTGGCTCCGCCCGGCTGGTGGCTGGTTGATTCCCGGAATCAACCAGGCACCAGCCGGGAGGGTGGCTGGTGGCTGGTTGATTCCGGCAATCATCCAGCCACCGGCCGAGCGGGCGGCTGGTGGCTGGTTGATTCCCGGAATCATCCAGCCACCAGCCGGCGAGCGGCTGGTGGCTGGATGATTCCGGGAATCAACCACCCACTATCTGGGTGGCCATCTAGTGGCTGGTTGATTCTCGGAATCAAGTAGCCACCAGCTAGCCGCCCGATTGGTGGCTCTACCCGGCTGGTGGTTGGTTGATACCCAGAATCAACCAGCCACCAACAGGCCATGCGATTGATAGCTGGTTGATTCCTTGAATCAACCAGACACCAACCGGTCACGCCACCCAACTGGTGGCTGGGTGATTCATCACCCAGGAATCAACCAGCCACCGGCCGCCCACACGGCTAGTGGCTGGATGATTCTGGGAATCAACCATCCACCAGCCGCGCGGCCGACCGGTGGGTTGTTGATTCCGGGAATCAACCAGCCACTAGCTGGCCGCCCGGCTTGTGGCTGGTTGATTCCGGGAATCAACCAGCCACTAGCTGCCCGACTGGTGGCTCGTCGATTCTTGGTGATTGGAATCAACCAGCCACTAGCTGCCCGGCTAGTGGCTCGTTGATTCTCGGAATCACCAAGCCACCAGCCGGGCGGAGACACCAACCAGGCGAGCGGCTGGTCGCTGGTTGATTCCGAGAATCAATCAGGCACCAGCCGGGCGGAGCCACCAGCCGGGAGGGTGGCTGGTGGCTGCTTGATTCCGGCAATCATCCAGCCATCGGCCGAGCGGGCGGCTGGTGGCTGGTTGATTCCCGGAATCATCCAGCCGCCAGCCGGCAGGCGACTAGTGGCTGGATGATTCCGGGAATCAACCACCCACCATCCGGGCGGCCATCTAGTTGCTGGTTGATTCCCGGAATCAACTAGCCACTAGCCACCCGCCCGACTGGTGGCTCTACCCAGCTGGTGGCTGGTTGATTCCCGGAATCAACCAGCCACCGGCCGCCCACCCGGCTGGTGGCTGGATGATTCCGGGAATCAACCAGCCACCAGCCACTAGCTGCCCGGCTGGTGGCTCGTTGATTCTGGGTGATTGGAATCAACCAGCCACTAGCTGCCCGGCTGGTGGCTCGTTGATTCTCGGAATCACCCAGCCACCAGCCGGGTGGAGCCACCAACCAGGCGGGCGGCTGGTCGCTGGTTGATTCCCGGAATCAACCAGGCACCAGCCGGGCAGAGCCACCAGCCGGGAGGGTGGCTGGTAGCTGCTTGATTCCGGCAATCATCCAGCCACCGGCCGAGCGGGCGGCTGGTGGCTGGTTGATTCCCGGAATCAACTAGCCACCAGCCACCCGCCACCCGCCCGACTGGTGGCTCTACCCGGCTGGTGGCTAGTTGATTCCCGGAATCAAGCAGCCACCAGCCGCCCACCCGACTGGTGGCTGGATGATTCCGGGAATCAACCAGCCACCAGCCGGGCGGCCGGCCGATGGCTGGTTGATTCCGGGAATCAACCAGCCACTAGCTGGCCGCTCGGCTTGTGGCTAGTTGATTCCGGGAATCAACCAGCCACTAGCTGCCCGGCTGGTGGCTCGTTGATTCTCGGAATCACCCAGCCACCAGGCGGGCGGAGACACCAACTAGGCGGGCGGTTGGTCGCTGGTTGGTTCCGGAATCACCCAACCACCAGCCGGGCAGGCAGCTGGTGGCTGGTTGATTACGGGCGGCTGGTGGCTGGGTGATTCCAGGAATCAACCAGCCACCAGCAGCACAGCCCCCCGCCCGGCTAGTGGCTGGGTGACTGCCGGAATCAACCAGCCACCAGTCACCTGCCCGGCTAGTGGTTGAGTGGTTCCGGGAATCAACCAGCCACCAGCCGCCCGCCTAGCTGGTGGCTGGGTGATTCCAGCTGGGTGCTTCCGGGAATCACCCAGCCACCAACCAGACGGGCTGCTGGGGTGGGGCAGCCCGGAATCTCCCAGCCACCACCGGGGCGGGCGGGCTGATTCCGGGAATCACCCAACCACCAGTGCCCTACCTGGCTGGTGGCTGGGTGATTCTGGGAATCACCCAGGCAGAGGGAATCTCCCAGCCACCAACCAGGCGGGGGGGCGGGCTGCCGAGGTGGTGCGGCCTGGGCTGGTGCCACCCAGGTGACCCGCCCGCCCGCCCGGATGGTGGCTAGGCGATTCCGGGAATCGCCCAGCCACCAGCCGGGCAGGTTGCTGGTGGCTGGGTGATTCCAGCCGCCTAGGTGATTCCTGGAATCACCCAGCCACGATTCGGGCGGGCGCGGGCAGCTGGTGCCTAGGCGATTCCCGAAATCACCCAACCACCAACCAGCCGCGCAGGTTGAGTGGCGCGAATCACCCAGCCACCAGCCGGGCAGGCGGGCGGGCCGCTGGGGTGGCCCGGCCTGGGCTGGTGCCACCTTGGTGGCCCGCCCACCCGCCCGGCTAGTGGCTGGGCGATTTCGAGAATTACCCAACCACCAGCTGAGCCGGCGGGCAAGCCGCCGGGGTGGCACAGCTTGGGCTGGCGCCACGCCGACGGCTTGCCTGCCCACCTGGCTGGTGGCTTGGCGATTTCGTGAATTGCCCGACCACCAGCCGCTCGCCCGGCTGGTGGATGGGTGATTCTGGGAATCACCCAGCCACTGGGGAGGCGAGCCGCTCGTGTGGCGCGGCTTGGGCTGGCGCCACACCGGCTGCCCGCCAGCCTGCCCGGCTGGTGGCTGGGGGATTGCGAGAATCACCCAGTCACGAGCCGTGCCACCCCGACGGCCTACCCGCCCGCCTAGCTAGTGGTTGGTCGATTCTCGGAATTACCCAGCCACCAACAGGGTGGGCAGGCTGGCCGCTGGGGTGGCATGGCTGCGCTGGCGCCACCCTAGCGGCCCGCCCGTCCACCCGGCTGGTGGATGGGCAATTCCTGGAATCATTTTTCTTTTGTATCTAGCATGTTATGGTTGGAAACATGTTGAATTTATACTTAGGAAAGAAAAATGATATCCTACCAAAAACATTAATGTGTTTTTTTTCACATAAACAACTTTGTTTGGCACATAAAAATTTGGTTTTACTAGCATTTTTTTAAAATTTTGATAATTGACCCTAAAAAAAAAAGTCATTGTTCCAGTATCATCACTTTCGTTTTTAAGCTATATTTTGCATGAAAATTTCGTAGTAAATTTCGTAGTCACTGCCATTTTTAAAACATGTTCAAAATTGGCCCCTAAAAAATAAAATCATTGTTCCAGTATACACACTTTTCATTTTTAGCACTGTTTTTGATGTTTTTTCGAGGTTTTTTGGCCAGAGTTCCCGTTTTGAGTTTATAGTTCCCATTTCAAAGTTTATATTGTTCCTTGGGTCAATTTCCGACTCATCCCAAAAAATGGTTGCCAACGTTTAACCCGGATATAGGCATACTGGCAGAAGAACACATAAATAACTTTATGTTGTCAGTAAACTTAAATGGAGTTACTGAAGAAGACATTGTTGTTAGGCTTTTCCCATATACTTTACAAGGAGCAGCTGGGTCCTTGTATTTTTTATTACCATCAAGATCCATTACTAGTTGGAATATTTTCCAAGTGCAGTTCTGGACCAAATTTGGTGATGATATGTCTATAGCGACATTAATCAATGATCTCTCAAATCTTAAAATTGAATCAAGAGAACCTATCAAAGATTTCAACTCGCGGTTTAATAAGCTTTTAAATAAGATTCCTACCACATATAAACCTAGTGAATAGGTTTGAAGTGAATGGTATATATCTACCTTACCTTTGAATATAGCAATCTTCGTAGATAGAGCTGCAAAGCCCACTTTAGCAGAGAATATGAAGGAAGTAATTGCTGTCGAAAAATGTATCATTGCCTTAGAATAGAAAACCGCCCTTGAAGGTCAAATGTCCAAAAAAGTTACTTTTAAAGACGAATCAAAGAAGAAAGTGGCTAAAGATCCATATGACATGGAGGGTCTACAAAAGGTTTTAAAAACTATGTCAAACAAAATGGAAGAAATCAAGAAACAAGTAGCTGAGACCTCCACTAAAAATCCATTTAGGAACTTCAAAATAGCTGAAACAAAACCACCTAATGCTATATCTAATGCAGAATCAGATCTGGATAACGAAGAAGATGAAGATACAATCTCATCATCAGAAGAAACTGAAGAAGAAGAGGTTGTTGAATTTCATGGTATGTGGAACTTCATTTTGCCCAAATCAGATATTGAAAGTGAACAGGAAGCTTTCCCAATAAGTACTAGGAGTAAAGGAGCCGTAGAGCCTGTTCAACCAATTCAAAAGAAGAAAAATGTGAGTCCTACTACCAAAGATAAGGCTCCCACAAAGAAATCTATAGCAGTGCCTACTCAAAACCAACCATCATCTTCCAATCCACCCTCATCATCCAAGACATTGGTAGGTGCTGACTCTATGGATTACAACATCATCAAAGAGATAAAGAAGACTAGAGAAAATATCTCTATATTTGAGCTTAGAAAGCTCAAACAACAACAAAAATTGCTACTCAAAGAATTAAATACAGTATCTTCTTCTCCTCTCCCAAATGTTGTACTATCCAAGGCAGCTAATGGAATAGGTAAACCACCATCTGATAGAGTAGAAGCTACAGATGTTGTTTTGATTGGAGATAGATCTAATTCTCATACCCCTCCTTTTCTCTTGACCTATGAAATTTACAAGACAAATCTGCATAATTGCTTAGTAGATTTAGGGGCTTCATCAAACATAATGCCAGCTTTGGTTTTCTCAAAATTAAATATTGAGCCCCAAAAATCTGCAGTTCATATTGTGCAGTTAGATCGAACTAAGGTTCAAGTATTAGGAGAGATAAACTCAGTTACCATTAGGTTATCAACTAATCCTAGAGTTGTTCAGAGAATTGATATATTGATTGCTGGCATCCCTGAGTTTTATGGGTTAATTCTAAGCAGGGATTGGTTTGAGAAACTCCATGGTTACATTTCTACTGATTGGTCTCATATGTGGATTCCCTATAAAGGGAAACCAAACCAAATTAAGATCGATCAGGAAAAACATATGACCCATACTGTAACAGAGTTTGAACAAGAAAATCAACCCATAACTTTCAATAATAACATTCTTGGAAATTACTCTGGAGGGATATAGATCAAGACATAGCCGCCCGTCGCCATCGCTGAAGGACGTTTGGCGAGGAGGGGAAATATTGAATCATTCTTTGGTAATTTTAATGCTCAATCATCACCTTTCTTAGTTAGTAGTTTCACATCTCAAATAGAAAATTTTTCTCATACAAATACATCAAGGTGTGTTAATATTGTTGAATAAATTGTAGATAAGCTTGTATTTTGGTATTTATATTTTGATGGGTCAAAATCCAATGATGGTGTAGGAGCACGATGTATTTTAGTTAGTTCAGAGGGGGCAAAAACTATGTTATCTTGCAGATTATAATTTGAGTGTACAAATAATATTGTTGAATATGAGGCATTGATCCAAGGACTCTACAAAGCAATAAGTCTGAAAGTGAAATATCTTAAAGTATTCAGTGACTCTGATATTGTTATTAAGCAAGGAATACTATACATTGCCTTTCTGGTCATCTTAAACATTATCAGTCCTTGGTTCAAGACCTTATATCTCATTTTCTAGAATTTAATATCTCTCCCATTCCTAGATCTCAGAATGTAGCAGCTGATTTACTAGCCAATGTTGCTTCTAAGATCCTCCCATCCGAAGATTATAGCCCTGATAGATTTTTAGTTGAATTAATTTTTAGACAATCAGTTCCAAACAATGTCACTAACTGGTGGGTATTCAATCATGACGATGACATTTTTAATTTCTTAACTTCTGAGAAATCCTATGATGATCAGATTATTGATGAGAGTGATCATGATCTTCAAATGAAGCAAATACTTGAGGAAAATTCCATACCTAAATCAATAATCAAGCTTGAGGATCAATATGACATCAAGGATAGATTTAAACAAGTTTCTAATTCAAAAATTCAAAGTTCTACTTTGATATTTGAATTAATAAACCTTGGCACTGAGGCCAAACCACAAAATGTTAATCTAGGATTAGGATTTATCTCAGAAGAAAGATTTTCCTTTATCAAACTATTGAATAGATATAAAAATGTTTTCACTTGGAATTATGATGACTTGAAAACATATGATACTTCTATCATACAACATACAATTCCAATGATGTCTGAAGAGAAACCAGTGCAACAGAAATTGGCGAAAATTCATCCAAACCTAGAAAGTCCAATTAAAGGAGAGTTAAACAAACTCTTGAAAGCTAAGATAATTTTCCCTGTTAGACATTCAAAATGGGTTTCTAACTTAGTGGCTGTTAGAAATAAGAATAGTGACATTAGAATTTTCATTGATTTTAGAAATCTTAATAAAGCTATCCAAAAGGATAACTTCCCACTACCAACAATGGAGCAAACTCTTCATTCAATAGCTGGTTCCAAATTAATGTTTTTCTTGGATGGTTTTTTTTGGATATAACCAAATATTGGTGCATCCAGATGACAGACTCAAGACTACTTTCATAACTAAGTGGGGAACATATACTTACCAAAAAATGCCTTTCTATTTGATTAATGTTGGGGCTACCTTCCAGAGAGCAATGGATATAGCATTCAAGGGTTTAATTAATAAGTCAGTTGTTGTCTATTTGGATGGAATTATTGTCTTCTCCAAGAAAAGAGAAAATCATTTACATGATTTGAAGAAAATATTTGAACGATGTAAAAGGTATGGGATTTCATTGAATCCCAAGAAATCATTTTTTGCTTTTGACAAAGGTAAACTCTTGGGGTTTATTGTCTCAAATGATGATATTTATAACAATCTAGAAAGGATCAAGGAGATTTCTAATATTCCTCTTCCACACAATAAATAATCAATGCAATCATTTTTAGGTCAAATAAATTTTGTAAAAAGACTTGTTCTAGAATTTTCACAGATTTCTTTACCACTACAGAACATGATCAAGAAAAATTCAGTGTTCAAATGGGGGCATAAAGAAAAGGAAGATTTTGATTTAATCAAACAAGAAATCATAAGTACTCCTGCATTAAACACTCCAAATTTTTCCAATCATTTTATTTTATAGACCTTAGCATCTGATATTTCCTATGCAGTTGTATTGACACAAATCAATGACCAGCAAGTTGAAGCACCCATATCATTTTTTAGTTCAAATCTCCAAGGTGCTGAACTTAATTACTACGAAGTAGAAAAGTAAGCCTTCGCTGTGCTCAAATCTCTTAAACACTTTAGGCCTTTCCTCTTAAAAACTCATACAAAAGTAATAGTCCCATTTTCAGTAGTGAGACAATTACTAGTCTAGAGGGAATTAGGAGAGAAGAGGGAAAATTGGGTTACAACATTACAAGAATATGATTTGGACATTAAACTAGAGAAAATTGTCAAAGGTAAAGGTTTTTGTAGGTTATTATCTGGAGCTTCTATCATTCAAGAAAATGAAGGTTCAAACAATATTGAGAAAATCAATGAGATAAGTACCATCAACCCTAAATCTCAATATGCAGATTTGTTATTTTATTTGAAAAATGGGTACACTCCTTCTAATATCTCTTACAAAAATAAATGTGCCTTAAGATTGAAAGCGAAACACTTTGAGCTTATTGATGATGTGTTGTTTAGAAGGAACTATGATTCGGTTTTGTTAAGATGCCTTGAAAAAACTGAAGCGCAAAAGGTCTTGCAGGAATTACATGATGGTCCAGCAGGTGGACATTTTGGAGGTGATACAATAGCTCATAAAATTATACATGCTGGTTATTATTGACCCATGTTATTTAAAGACGCCCATGAATATGTAAGGAAATGCAGAACATGTCAAACTGCTAGTGGAAGGCAAAGAAAGCCAGCCTTTTCTTTGCAACCAGTCAACATTGAACAACCATTTGAACAATGGGGACTGGATATCATTGGAGAGATTATTCCACATTCCTCCAAGCAGCACAAATATATCCTTACAGCCACAGATTACTTTATGAAATGGATAGAAGCAATTCCTTTGAAGGCAACCAACTCTTAGGCAATTATTGAATTCATAGATCAGTTTATCATTACCAGGTTTGGTGTACCTAATGCTCTCATTTTCGATAATGCATCTTATTTTTCTGGAAATACCATACTTTAATTTGCTATTAAAATAGGATTTAAATTGAAGTATTCTACAAACTACTACCCTCAGGGTAATGGTTTAGCAGAAAAAATCTTATCAAAATCATTAAGAGAATTGTTGATAAGAATCAAAAGAATTGGCACAAGTCTTTAGTATTTGCATTATGGACAGACTGTATAACACGATAGGCCTCAATATGCACTTCTCCATTCAATTTAGTGTATGGGAAGGAAGCTGTCATACCAGCAAAATTAGCACCCCCATCTCTAGCCTTAGTGCAGTTTATTGAAGAAAATCCCTCATCTTCTATTAAATTGAGATATAATCAAATCCTTAAATTAGAAGAAGAAAGAGAAAAAGCCAAAATTACACATACAAAGCATCAATAGGTTATTAAGTATTATTTTGATACAATTTCTACCATCCCAAAATTTTTACAAATTGGTGATCTTGTTTTGAAATGGGACAAAGCCCACGAAGATAAAGGAAAACACACTAAATTTCAGAAAATGTGGTTGGGGCCATTTCAAATCATCGAGAAGGTAGGCCCATCAACATTCATATTGCAAGATATATCAAGAAAGAGAGATTCTATTCCTGTCAATGGGCTTATCTTGAAAAAATTATTTACCTAAGAAGGTAACCCCTTCTTACTTGTAAATATTCAATTTGCAGTTGTGTTTGTTTGAATTTACAGTTTTGTTTGTTTGTTAGGAAATAAGGCTGTAAATAACCTTCTATTGGCCTTTATTGTTTTGAAATTTGATTGGAAGCCTTAAAGGAAAAGAAGTAAGTTCTAGGGAGTTAGATAAAAATAAAACTCTGAAAACCTCTTTTATTTTCGTAAAATATTTTATAAACCTTGAAAATAATGTAACTCATCCCATGTTTTTAAATCCCAAATGAGGTTATCTGTAAAAAGCAAAGACTTATCCAAACCTAGCATCTAAAACTCTTAAATTGTCATCCATATTCTCTTAAGGAGTAAATCATTCACCCCATCCACAAAGCTTATGAGTTATTCAGAGTGTAATTATAAAATATGTTTGATTAAAAAGATAAGAGGTCTCATCACGAGCTTGCTTACCATGATCATAGGGAACTAATTAAGCTGACATTACCAATACTGCATATCAAAACATGGTAATGGCTTATAATTATAAAACAAGGGGTCTCATCACGAGCCAACTTGTTTAGTTCAATTACAACCAGTGAATGCAATTGTCAACAGCTGGCCATCAAACCATGACATTGGCTTTTTATCTCTTAAAAAGAAGTAAAGAAGATGGAAAATACAAAAAGGAAAATATGTGTAAACATATCTTTTTGGATTTACTCTTAGAGATTATACTCTGAGATGGATGGGACAATGAATGATTGAATGGTTAAAAGGTAACCATGTCGAGACTATAAATGTTTGCTGGCAGCAGAGGCTCTACCTATGACAATGAAGTCATCATATAAGCTAAGTTGGAGAGGTCCTCTTGTTTTATCTTTATCAACCAATCAAGGCTTAAATAAACTTAGAATGTTTTTATTTTTAATATGGGAAAGAAATTGCAAAAACATTTTTTTATTATATCTAGAGTTAATGATTATCTAATTGTTTTTAAATTATTTTCTCTATACTCAAAGGTTTCCACATTAAGAAAGTCAAAATATTTCATTACATTCTCAGAGATAATTGTTCCTTCCAGTGAATCGTCAATTGTTGTGCTGTACAACAACCCCCCCATTTCAAATTTTTTTATAAAAAAACTTTAAATAGAAATGGGTCCCTTTTAAAAACTTAGTTAAATTCAATGATTCAATAATAATTTCATGCCTGGATTTAATTATATAACACATAGAAATCCTTTTCAAAAGGTCTGACCCGATACAACTAATATCCAAAATCTTTTGTTAAAATGTGATATAATATGATATCTCCTTCTTTGAAAATCCCTCATAAGCAAATCTCCGATGCGATAATGCGATCAGAGATCGCATATCACAAAATTAAACAAGGATGCATCCCAAATGGTCTATACTAAACTTCTGATCCAATAACGTAATCGCAATCAGCGGTCGCACATATCACATGACACATAGTGAAATCCCTTTCAAACTCCCCGATTGTGATACCATAAATTAAGGCACACGTTTCAAGAAAAGACCATCAAAAGGTATTATTAGCAGGAGTAAACCTTAAAAGGAATAATAAATGGAAAAGCAATAAATCAAACAGTCCACTAACTATTCCTCCGCCTTATTATATTCACCTTTATTGTAATCAGGGCTATCAACCCAAAATGATAAGCCGGACTGATGAACCTCCTGATAGCGATTTGCGATTTATCGCTAATCGCTGATTGAGAAGATCAAAAGATACTTTTTAAAGGAACATCAAGCATATGTGCGATGCAATGGATAATTATTACATTTATTAACTACGATTGGTGGTTATGGAGGTCATTAATTTTGTAGTTAAGGGTGAATCCTTCAAGGATTTCTCCCGTGGTAATACTTAATTACATTTGGTTTATCATGCGTAAATTACCATAGCTATTTTCATTTCATATTATCTTTGAGCAGGTATATTTCTCTGTTACGTTTTTCATTGTCTGTGCAGAGCTACTCTGAGATGATAAATCCATAGAAAATGGGAAAGAAGGTGAAGAAACCCAAGGCCCCTGTCATAGCCAAAGATGAACCAAATAAGAAAGGATTGATATTTGATACTACTTGCCTCAGTTTAGGCAAAGCACCCTGGGAGAGTATCTACAATCTGTTGGAAGCAGAGGAGCCTAAAGAACTCGAGGAAGCAACATCATATTCCAAGAGCGAATCAAATAATACTCTTAAGGAATTGGCCTGTCCATATCTACATAGAATAGCAGCTCGTGCCAAGGTTTTACCCTATAATGATGTGGTCATGTGGATTGTTGAAAGCATTGCGACCACTGACATGACATTCTCTACAGCTGATGGAAAAGTGTTCGGTTCGTTTAGAGCAAAGGATCTTAGACAAATGTATCATTTACCTCAGCCGGAGAAGTGGTATAACAAAGAATTTTTGGAGGCTTTTGCCAAGGAGAATTACATTGAATCTGACCTTATTAGACAATGGAGACATTTTCTAACCAAACACAAGCATGAGACATTAGGTATGTACCCTGTATATTCATTGGCTTCTCCTTATTGTTATGCTAGTGCAATGATGTGAAGACTCTTCGAAGTCCATGATTCTGCTAAATTCTCTATAGATATGGTCCCATTAATGGAGGTTGAAATTAATGGTTATGTGATGGACTAGGCAAACATTATGTCTGCTAAAATGGCCACAGAGATACTTGAATATAGGAAAAATAGGTTTGTGTCTACCTGGGTGATACCTCCCTTTTACATGAGTGTCGATATCATGGAAACTATCTGTTTTAATTCTGAATACCCTGTTCTTGGATGGAAATGGACTCTGTAGGATCGTAATCGCATTCACATCTATCATAAGGAGATATGGAAAGCCCATTATAAGAATAATCTGTATAGAATTTGTTATGGTTTTATTCTTCCGGTGTATTATGCCATATTTAATAAGCCTGCACCTAGGATATCCGAGGAAGCATCAGTCGACCTAACTACAATTGGCAGTTAGTTTGGAGAAGAAAGATTCACCTATATAAGACTTTTCAGTAGCGTTTCCAACCATCATGTTCTTCCTCTGTACATCCCTGATAAACTGCTGGCCAAGGAATTAGTACATCAGATAATAGTTGAAGGGATGTCAAGGACCCTTAGGGACTTTAAAAAACACATGTGGCTGACATTTCCCCTTCGATGTGGAGCTCTTACCCTACATGATTTTAAACATGCAAGGAAAGAGGGTGAGAAAATAAAGTTGTTAAAACTTGCCACTATCCAGTACGATCCTAGAAAGGTTGCCTACAATGTTACCTCTCAGGCTTAAATAGCCAAATTTGATCATGAGGAGGATAGCTTCAATGACTTGTTTGTTTCTTCAAAAGTATTTTCTCAAGTCAAACATATGGCCAAAATCAAATTGGGAGCAGAAAGACTAGAGGAATTCTATAAGCTCAGGGCAAAGAGATTGGAAACACTTTGTCTAGACTTATTAATTATAACTTCTATGGTACAACCACAAGGCCATAGTGACAAGGAAATTACTGAGCAGACTCCTGAAATTGAAAAGATTTCTGAGAAGGAGAGGACACCAAAAAAGGAGCAGAAGCAGGTAACAGCTAGCAAACCCCTTGATACAAATATTAATATTGATCCCACGTTAATCAAGGGATGGGTACAGTTTGATTCAATCATCAGTAATCCTGAGAAAATCCAAGGGTTCACTACATCATAAATTTCTACAATGCAGAAATCAGTAGTCAACACAGTTTCGATTGTTGGAACAAGCGGCCCACCCAAGTTCTACAAAGACATAGAGATTATCCCTGAAAATACCAATGAGGAGATTGTACTGCAAATTGAAGAAATACCACCACTGGATGTCTTCTACAGTCCTAAGCATAGGGCTGTAGTCAAAAGACAAATGAAGAAGAAGAAAATTGATCACATTCCTCTTTTGACTCCTCAAATTGAAATGATGAACATGGTATGGAGAGAGAAGGTAAATCCCTTCAAAGATTTAACAAAACTATCTCAGTATGCTGAAGCATATACAACAGCAAAAATATATAAGGCTTTAGAGGTTAGTCATCTGTTGAAGGAAAAATACCAGGTAATCATTTAGCTAGAGGCACAGTTGGCAGAACGACAAAAAAAGATAAAGCAGCTTGAACAACAGTTGATAGAACAGAGGCAGCTTAATGAACAATTAAATGAGTAGTTAAAACATGAAAAGCAGAGGATTGATGAATAGGCCATCCATAAATAGCATGAGTTGTCTCAAGCATTGAGCAAACTACAGCTATTGAGCGAGCAGGAGAAGAAATCAAAAGAAGAGCAAATCGCGCAAATGAAAGATCAGATAGAGCGATTCAAAGGATATCCCCAGGTAAATGAATTCAGAACTGAAGCCCTAGAAATAACCAAGGCTTTGTCCCGGAAATTGGATATTCTATGTCATAATATATCATTGGCCATCCCCTTATGTGATATCTCAGCATCTATGATTGAAAAATCAGTGGATGCAAGGCTTGAGTTAGAGAAGGCAGATGAAAGATTAACTAATTTTCTATCATGGCAAGATTCGAAAGAGGGAAAAGCTACCAATCTGCCAAGGATACAGGAGTCACATAAGGAAATCTTGTTTTCCGAATGGGAGTCTCAATTAATGAAAGTTGAGAGAGCTACATCTAGATGCAGAGCAACAACAAATAATCTGATTGAATTAATCAACAATAGTCTGCATTTATCTAATCTAATTACAGATTGCTCTCCAAGAAAACTCCCAAAGGTAAAATTGTTGGAACGAAATTGGAAACAAGAGCTAATGCAAAAAGAAAAATTGATCGGAGGCATTCAAAGCCTAACATGGGAAATGTTCTATTTTTTCCTTGTTAAACCACATAGTGAGCAAATGGTGATGAAGTGTCTCATGGAAGCGAATAATTGCATGATCTCCGAACTTGTCGATGGCACATATACAACTTAGTTACACTCTCAAATGAGTCAGCCACTAGAGATCTAGCCAATGCTTTCCATTTATCAACTGCGATCACAATAAGGTAAGCCGATACAGTGAATCCATTCGACCGCCGCAGCACTACTATTTTCAGAATAAATCCCAGATTTATGTGTTTTTTGTTATACCAGCACATAGCGAATTTCTTTCATAGTTTGTTATTATTTGTAGTATTTAAAGACCCTTTCATGTTTTTAGAAAGGGTCTGCCATTTTGTATTAAGACTTAAATCGGAGGTTGCACTACTGTACTTCCGATATATATTTTTTATATAAAAGACTAGACCAGAATTCTGAATTTTGTCAAAGAAGGCTTTTATGAGATTTGCACTTTTGCATCCTATGAAAGTATTCCCAAATTGGAAGGAAAAATTTGAATGTGATTTACATCAGAGGAGATCCAAATGCATACGGTACTATTATTTATGTTTTCTCTTTATTTCCCATGTGAATTAGCATTTATCAACTTTTCTATTATTGAAATGTATATGTTTCTAAAACAATTCTTTAACTTGTCACTTTTGAATGTTTTAGAGTTGTCATATTTTAAATATATATGTCAGTGATATATTATGATCAATGCGGTAATGTTTTAATTATTACTTTGTTTAATTAATTAAACAAAGTAATCATCATATGAATGCATATTTCTATGTTATGAATAAGTCATCTTTATGTTTATTTGTCAATAGAAACATTTGAGAATCGCATTGTTAGAAGAACACCTGGGATAGATTAGTTATCTTTGTATATTTTTGCACTTTAGAATAGAGCACTTATCACTTTCATTATACATTACAAACCAATCACCCACCAACTCATATATCACTAGGAAACTGGTCCTATTACATCCACTCAGAGCCACCACACCAAACGGAAAAGGAAGTCCACTAAGGTCCAGACCGGGTGGTTTTCCCCAATGTTGATGCAGTAATTTTAGAGGAATAAAAACACAAATATGATTTCATGAGTGCGGGCGAGGTCGAGCTAGACGAAGACCTGGAAAAGTTCAAGGACAGTTGATCTGCTACAAGTGCGGAGGACTAGGACACTATGCCCGTGATTGCACTAACCCAACACGTCCGTCGTGCAAGTATTTCACACTGTTTGATCATGAAACGAACGACTGTCCTATGCTAATAGCTAGGACACGTGACAAAGGGGCACTACCAACTTTGCCAACTCAGCACCTGTAGATGATGAGATCTGAGCTATGCAAAGAGGATCCAAATGTAAATATTGTGCTCAGAAGTGGAATCGTGACAGGAGATGACAAAGGGAAACCACCAGAAGACAGTACCTAGGTTCCCAAAGCTCCGACGAAGGAGGCTAAGTTCGATTTGGAGTGCACACATCAAACCTTCATCAAAGCTAAGAAGAGCTTCGCTGAGGCCTCCACCTTAGGAAGCAAGGATAAACCTGAGCAGGAGATGGACCCCTCTATGCTCACAACATTCCTGGAGACCTATATGAAGTTACTGCAAGATAGTAATGTTGTGAAAGGGTTATAAGAGCTCATCAACAGATGCACTGGAACTGCGTCGGGTGAGCTGCACGTAGTACGAAAGATTGGCAAGCATAAAACAAGAATGAGATGGGAGATGAGACTGACCGCGCAGATAGGAGAGTATGAAATGGATCAGGTTATTTTAGACCTAGGGTTAGATGCGAACATCCTACCAAAGTAGACTTGGGAACGAATGGGGAGACCCATGCTACAGTGGTCTCCAATTTAGCTAAGGATGGCCAATTAGCAGAAGATCATTCCTATGGGGCGGCTGCAGGGGGTGATTGTGGATATTGAAGGTGAGAGAGCACTGGCTAACTTTGAAGTAGTAGAGATAGTGGATGAGAACAATCCCTATCCCATGCTCCTGGGAATTGATTGGGCTACTGATATGAATGGGGTAATCAATTTAAAGAAGGAGAAGATGATCTTTGAGAAGAAATCGCTGCGTGTAATAGTACCCCTAGATCCTGCTGAGGGATTGTTCTATACTGAACTAGTCCATGATTATGAGAGTGATGATGATTTGGACTGTATCTATAAGATAACAATGCGAGATCAAGCCCAGGTAAATCCTAGCATGGATTGAAAAATTACATGGGATCGTGAGAGTTCCTGCACTTTAGACTCCAATGAAGTGTTAGATCACTGGAAAAATCAGTTACATGAAGTGACTATGCTGCACTGCAACATGATGACCTGATCATTGCGCTGTGTGTCCTCAGAGGTAAGAAATCTGCCTATTTAGTATGGTTTGAATGAGGTAGATATCTTTTTGGATGTACTTGAAAGGGAGGTGCCAAAAAAGCAGCACTTCCAGGTGTTGGATTGGGCGCTGCGCACTACGCCCGCAAGATGGTGGGGTATGCATAAAGGAAGCTTTGATGATTGGCACGAGTGTAAGAGGATGATGAGAACATGATTCGGGAAGACTAAGATGTGAATGACAGACAAGTATGATGGGTAGGATGATCCGTGTGCGTATTTGGCAAAATGGGCCTAGGCGTATGGAGAAAAGCCCCAACCTGAATGGGCACAATTGTTTTGTCAGACTCTGGATGTTGTCCCAATGAATTGGTATGTCGAAACAAAGCTCGCCATGGTACAGGTGAATGGGATATTCTGCACAAGGGATTCATAATGGCATTTAGTTTTGAAGATGGGTTTGATTGTAGTGATGAGCCACTACAAGAAGTGAAAGCAGCTACCTGACAGATACCAGAAGATCCTTTGGACCTCACTTAGCCTGAGTGGGCTACTCACCTAAGTCATGTGCTGGAATGTTATAATGTGACCGCTGAAGAAGAAGATGAGGATCCACGGAAGATTATCATTCCGGAAATGGAAGGTCACCACAAGGTTAAAGGACCACAGATTCAGAACCCTAATATAACCACGTTGTTGAAAATGAAACAAGCAAACATTGGTATGGAGGCAAAACCCAAATTCGCGAAGATTAGATACTACTGGGATGACGCAACGGTAGGTAAGGTCACTGAATTTCCACGAGAATACCAGGATTTATTCCCTACTAAGTGTACGGATCTAAAGGGGATAATCGAGGACCTAGGAATGGTGAAGATTACATTGAAGCCTGATGCGAAGCTAGTTAAGCAAAGACCTTACCATCCCAACCCAAAATATAAGGAGAAGGTCTGCTTAGAACTAGATAATATGCTTGCAATAGGCATCATTCAGCCTGGTGAAGAATCTGACTAGGTAAGACCAATGATGGTACAGGAGAAAAAGCATAACGATGAAATAAGGACACGTGTGGATATCCAAATGCTGAATGATGCTTATGTACATGATCCATTCCTGACTCTATTCACTAATGAAGTGTTGGACAATGTAGGCAGCCAAGAAGCATATTCCTTCACTGATGGGTTCTCTGGGTACCACCAAATCAAAATCGCACCGGAGGATAGGAGAAAGACAACCTTCTTGACTGAGTGGGGTTTCTTTCAGTACACTGTAATGCTGTTTGGATTGAAGAATGCACCTGTGATCTTCTCGCACGTAGTTGTTGTTGCATTCAAGGAATTTATTCATAATTTCCTGGAGGTATATTTTGATGACTGGACTATGTTTGGGCTGGTTAAACTCCATGTAGAAAGCTTGCACCTAATGCCTGATACCTATAGAAGATAACAGATCATGCTCAATCTCAAAAAGTATCTGTTTTGTGTTTCTTTTGGGAACTTGTTGGGGCATGTGGTTTGCAGACAGGGACTAATGGTAGATCCCGTAAATATAGTGCTGATATTGAACTTGGAAACATTGAAGTGTGTAAAGAAGCTGTGTGCTACCCTGGGACATACAGGATATTACAGGAAGTTCATCAAAGGCTATGCCTAGATCACCATGCCTATGGAGAAATTATTGAAGAAGGATGTCACATTGTGCTGGAACAATGACTGTAAGAAGATCTTGGATGTATTGAAAGAAAAGATGGTCACTGCGCTGATTCTAGTCTTCCTGGATTGGAAGAAAGAGTTTCATGTACATGTCGATGCATCATGTATAGTGCTAGGATCAGTCTTGACAGAGGCTGGCAAAGAAGGCTTGGACCATCCTATCACGTTTGCGAGCCAAAGATTATCCAAAGCAAAAAAGAACTATTCCACCACCGAACGTGAAGGGTTAGCTATGGTGTATGCACTCTAGAAGTTTAGGCACTACTTGCTGGAAGGGATTTTTAAGATGTATATGGATCACTCTGCGCTGAAGTACTTGGTCAATAAGCCTATGTTGGGGGGGAGAATCTGTAGGTGGCTCTTATTGTTCCAAGAATATGATTTTGAAGTTATTGTAAAGCATAGATGACTAAATGTGGGATTATACCATCTATCACGCATCGAAACAGGGGAAGATACCACTACTTTGGAGGAGGGATTACCTAACGTATAGATATATGCAGTGTGCGTTGTGGATGGTCATTTTGAGGATATAATACATTTCCTAACGATAGGTACTGCACTAGGAGGATACACTATCCAGCAGAAGAAGGAATTAGTGGTTCGCACGACAGGTTTCTCTGTCATTGTTGGGCATCTGTACAAGATGGGGACTGATGAGATATTGCGATGATATGTACCTGAGTCTAAGAGAAGCATCATCCTCATAGACGCTCATGGGGGCACCACGAGAGGACATTATGCAGGAAGAGAAACCGCACAAAATATTCTATGTGCAGGGTTGTGGTGGCCAACCCTCCATCAGGACTCAAAAGCATATTGCAAGGTGTGTGATGTGTGTCAAAGGACTGACAGACCATCACAGAGGGATGAGATGCCTTTGAATCCATAGATGACGTTGCAACCCTTTGAGAAATGGGCGATAGATTTTGTGGGACCCATTCAGCCCCAAGGAAAGACGGGAGCAAGATACATTATCACCGCAACAAAGTATTTGACTCGTTGGGCGAAGGCACAGCCTGTGAAGGATTGCATAGGTGCGACCACTACGAATTTCCTCTTTGAGCATGTACTAATGCGATCTGTATATCCAAATATCTTGATGAGTGATCATGGTATGCACTTTCTGAATGAGACGATCAGTGCACTGATGAAAGAATTTCAGATATACCACCAAAAGAGCACACCTTATCACTCGCAGGCTAACTGGATGGTGTACGCATTCAGCAAGGTGCTCAAAAACACACTGACCAAGGTTTGAAATGCTCAGCAAAGTTATTGGGACATATGCATATCTTCAATACTATGGGTTTATCGAATGACATGCAAGAAGTTGACTGGACAAAGCCCCTTTAGCCTTGTCTATGGTGTTGAAGTGGCAATGCCTATGGAATATATTGTGCCTAGTCTGTGTATAGCAGCACTCATAGGTATGATGGATCGCAGAGCCCTGGATGAGAGTATTGCATAGCTGGATGATCTCTAGGAAGAGATATTTTTGGCTAGATTTCACCAGCAGGTCCAAAAGCAGCACAAAAAAGCATGGCATGATCGACACATTAAGTTGTGCTCATTTAAGGTAAATGACCTGGTTTTGCTATATGATAGTAAGTTTGATAAATTTCCAGGGAAATTCAGAATGCACTAGTTAGGGCCGTATGTCATTAAGGAAATTATCGATGGAGGAGCAGTACAACTCATCAAATTGAATGGAGAACCCTTCCTAGGAAACATGAATGGCAGTTGCTTGAATCCATACACCAGCGGTCCGACCATGTGACTAAATAAAGGTAGCACAATATTGGTACTCCAGGTAGTTGAAAGGATGCGCGGGACTATAAACGACATTGCCCAGGTTGGGGAGCTATGTGGGTGGAGGATGGTGCGAAGCAAGGAAGTGTCACAGGGTTCGCAGCAGCGCAGAGGGAGCTATGCTGCCTAGGGAGAACTTGCGCAGGTCAGCCGGAAAGTGACCATTAAAGTTATTTTTCATGATTTGATGGCAGAAGTGAGGCCAAATGGAGCGGGCGACCGGCATTTAAGATGAAATTTATGGCTCAGATCCTTGAAAATCTACTGCCAATCTGGCATTAATGAACCAAATTTGGGGGGAACAATCGAATTTGAATTCAAAATGCCCTATAAATTACAAGTGGCTGTCTAGCAAGAAACACTTGGCATTTTGAGTATTGAGTTATTGAGCTCTCAGACACCTATGGACCGAGAATTCTTCGAGGCTTTCAAAGAGACTCTCACATTTGCGAACTTGCCAGAGGCATTGCGTGCACTGCTATAAAGTGTTATGTTGGCACCAGCAAAGATTGTAAATATTGAACAAGTAGTAGAGGAGACGACACAGGAAACAGAAAGAGAGACAGAAGTAGTTGCTCCGGAACTAGCCAAAGTATTGGCAGAGGTTCCTAAATCACTGAGAATGCCGAGACCAAAGCCAACCCCAACTAAGGATACTTTGAAGGACAACAAGGGTAAGAAGCCTGCCATACCGGTGTGTGCATCGCCAAGGAGAAGCCCATCAAAGCCCACTGCACAAGAGAAAGGCAAGGCTATAAACCTAGAACCAAAAGAGGAAGATATTAAAGACATCTTGATGGATGATGAGGATGTGGGAATGAAAGTGGAGGAGGTTGAAGCCCACGGTACAGACCTTATTACATGGTTTTCAGAGTATGTCCCTCGACACAAGCCTAAGTCCAAGGTCTCAAAGGAAATTGATGATAGTAAGACTCCCTTGCAAGCGCCTCTACTTCTGGATGAAATTATTTTCAATGGTCCGCACTTGGCATGAGTGCCCCTACTGAAGCTTGAAGACTGGGACTTGGTGGACCATGAGAAGTTCCCACACCTAGCTACTGAGAAGCTGATGTGCCGCATCATAGATCTAAATATGGGAATGACTACATTATAGCCATGTAGGTGGCTCAAGGGAGTAGAAAAGGCAGGGTTGCTCAACCTGCTTTGGGTGCCACACTACAACCGCATCCCGGTGATAATTTTGGTCATCAAGCAACTGTTGTGCTTAGTGCATGATGGATGTTTGTGGCTGGAGGAAACAATACCCATCACAAATAGGTTGATTCACCGAATAATGTGCCTGCCATATAAGTGAGAATCCAACCGCGATGTTTGGTGGAAAGGGTGGTGAGTAGGCTCTTGTAGAGTAAATGAAGGAAAAATTCAAGCTAGTGAAGAAGTCATGCAGGTACACTGTCTCTAGCATATGTGACCCCTCTATGAAGGTAGCCACATAGATCCTCATAGGGAAGGTAATGAAGAAGTGTCGCATCGATGAGGTGCTGGTGCCTGTCGTCGCGTTCGCACATTAGTGCACTGAAGGAGTCCAGTTCAATTGGTCAGACTACCTTCATGGAGAGTTCTTGGCAAACTTTTGCAGAGCACAAGATCTCAGCAAGATGTTCCACTATGCATGGCTCTTGTTGTTGATTGTGCTGGTAGCGTGGGAGCTACCAGAAGACAGCCAGTTCCCTTTGGTTTCCCCAGACCATGAAGCAATGAAGTACGCTTCATTGTGGGTGACCAAGGATGCGCAACGAGTCCAGGACAACAAGATCTTCTGGATCTTGATGGAGATGAACATTGGGATGGCTATCAATCGCAAGATGTGATTGTCACCCATGGTGTATGCAAACCTGTAGGGCTACACCGAGTTTAAAGCTGATTTCCATCAAATATCCAATAGGGCGTAGAAGGACCCTATGCAAAAGTGGTATGAATTTCCATATCTAGCCATGGATGATGCCATTGATGTGGTGCCAGATCCATGGCCGGCGGAGTGGCGCACTACCACGGACTTAGTGTAGGTGGAGGAAAGTCCACCACACAAAGGAAGAAAGAGTAGGCAAAGCTAAATATGGCACAGTTGATTGAAAAGAGGAAAAAGGAGGCCACTGATAAGCCCCAGGTGGAACAGGCAGGAAAGAAAATAGTTGGAATAGAGCGTGGCTCTCACAAAGGTGTGAGATCGCCTTCACCTGAGACAAAAGAGGAAGAAACAGAATAGCACGGCGTAGACCCTTAGGAGACATCCACCTGCATTAAGCACCCAAGAGAGCTGGAGAAGGGAGGGTCCAGGAAGAAATCAAAGGTGACCAAGACCTCATTGGACCCTATCACATTGACAAAGGGCGACTTACATGATATCGGTGACACAGTCAGGGATGTCACTGCGGAGGCCCTGCAGCAATTTGAACAACAATAGAAAATCATCCTAGGAGCTATCTAGACCAGGTTGCAAGAGTTGCAAACCCATGCATCACATGCTGGTATGGTGTCTACCATCTTGGATACCGACACTTCAGAGGCTGTCGATATGCTGTGTGTGAAGGCTTCGAGTGTGATAATGATGTCGGATGGAGCACTGACCACAGAAAATGAGGCTAACAGGCCCACTGTTAGTGACATGAAGGGAGTTGGGCTGAACCTGGCAGCACTTCAACATGAAGCACTGTTGAGCTAATTTATGTTCCTAAACTAACAGAATTATTTATTATCAATCCGGGTTGTTTATTCTTTGAGGCAAATTCACTATTTTTGAAGATCTAATACAACCAAACCTTGAAAGATAAATGATTAAAAGCTAAAGAGAATATATCTTATAACTCTAATTCAATCAGCTCAAAAGAGAAAACATTGAAAGGGTTCTTGAACTCAAGAAGTCCACTTCCACCTCAGTTATTACTTAATGAATTAGAGATTGTAACCAAAAACTCAAGATGCATAAATTATACATGAAATAAGCTCTTAACTTAAGAGAAACTTAAAGTTTTCCATCATAACTCATTCATCTCAAGATATAAATCTAAATGGAAACAAACTATTTGCATGTAGACAAAAGAGACTAGTTTTGATTCACCATTTCATAGAGGGAATGCCCAACTTGAACACTTGTTTTCCAACTCAATTAGATGATGAAAAAACCATTAACAAATGAAATCAATCACTATGCATAACCATAAGGCAATCTGAAATAAGACTTTGAAAAACTAAAGCTACAATCAACCAGATTTGCAATGAAATAAAACTAGTTTAACTTGGAAGTGTACTTAGCTTGGAGTGGGGGCCCTCCACCCTTGCCTTGCACACTTTTGAAGATGATATCAGAAGCTTTATATCAGTCACACATCCATGTATTGAGCAGAAAAAATGAGAGTAGCACAAGTCTTCAAATTAAGTCTTCAAACCAAAAATATTACAGCATAAAAGTATCATAAGTCAATGTGTTGAGCCATCAAAGTTGTGGCTCTTAAATAAGGAGTTTCATGAAACCAACTGATCTACATTCACTCTAACAAACCTATCTACTCTAAGCCACCTATCCAAGTCAAATCCACTCCCCTCATCCCAAGAAATATGACTAATATCATGGAATCTCAAAACTGCCCTATTTAGATGGGATTTCTGGATGACTAGTCATGATTGACTAGCTCCAAATAGGCATAATAAAGCTCGTTCTATTGGAACCAAGCACAGGTGGCTTGGTCCTAGTTCCCAAGCTTTCCATTCATGTATCCCATTCGTGCTGAAGTGGTCTGCATCCATATCAACCATGAAGTGATTACGGGAATTTCTGAGATTGCCAAAATTGCACTTAAAATCAAACTTTTATAAAAACTTTAGAAATTGACAAATTAAAGCTAAATACCTGATTAAACATCAAATATTCATTAAAATGGAATGGATGGAGTGAAAATGAAGGATAAATAGATGGTTAGGTAAGTTTCTCAAAGCAAAATAAGATCAAAACTGAGGCCCAACATCTCTCCCATGCTTATGATCAAGCATGTCCCCATGCTTGCTTGCTTCTCTTGGACCTTCTGCCCTCTAAAGTGGATGCTGTACCTGTAGCTGTTTCCCTGTTCAAACAATCAAATTCTGATTCCTGCTTTACCTTCAACATTGCTGCTTTAACCTTTTGTTTCTCATATTTGGCTTGCCACATATTTTTGTCCTTTAACCATTTGAATGCTTGCTTGGAAAGTAATTCATTTCTCCTTTTCAACCTGCTTATTTCTTCTTGTAACTTTTCATTTGTTTTGATCAGCTTTGCATTGTCCTTTTTATGTGTCTTATTCTCTATTTTTAATTGCTTTTCCACAATTTTGCTTATTTCTATCTGATTAGTTAAGTCTTGGATTTTGGCCAAATTAATTTCCTTTTCAAAGTCCTGGGTGGTTTTCATTAATGATTCTCCTACATCATTATCATATGTGGAATCCCTTTCAAGGGGTTCTTGTGCCATATCATGTTCTTCTGGTTTTCTAGGAGAATATGTTTCTACTTCTTTTTCCCAGTCAATAGAATTCCTATTCCTAGGAACAGACATGACAGATGTTTCAGTCTCATGCATGGCCATATTTCTAGCTCTTGTTCTTGGATATAAGGGAGAATTCATCAAGCTCCTGTTTTCCTGTTCTACTTTGTCCTGTACCCCAATAATCTGTTCAGTAAAATGATTTTTATTCATGAATTCTTTCCATTCTAGGCCCTTTGATCTCACCTGGTGTTCCACTAAGATTTTGATTAACCCCTGATGATATATCTGTGTTGCCTTTGGCCTATGCTCCTGTTTCACTGTTTCAATCATTTTCACAAGACTTTTGTATAGGAAATATGGTAGATTAATCATATCATCCCCTTTGATATGCTGTAGTAATCTAACATGATATAAGTGAGCAATGCTGTATCCATGATCACAAGTCAAGAACTTTTGAATGACCAAGACCAGTTCCCCCCATGGTTCATTAAACCACTCCCTGGGTATCCCTTTCATCCTATCAAATGTCCCCTTCCGGTTTTTCTCAAGGAAGAAAGTCCACGCTTTCTCCTTGAAGTGTAAACCTTTATGATACTTCTCCCCTATCATTGGCAAATCTAAGGCTTTGGACAAGTACTCTTGAGTTATTGGGACAATGATTTCTCCTACTTGAGTTTGGTCTTGGCTGAAATTATTAATGAAATCTTTAGTTATCTGCTCAGAATGGCCATTAAACTTCTGTAGAAATCCTATCATCCCTGACTGATACAGTTTTTCTACAGTTTCGTTTCCCCATCTTTCTATTTGAAATCTTGGTTCTACCCGGTTTGTCATGATTTCTGTGAACCAATCAATATAATCCTCTGCTGTTACTAACTTCATTTTAACAAAAATTATGACTATTGTTTTTAAATGAAATTCTAGAAGCAACGAGGCTTACCTTCCCCCTCTGACTCAACTTTAATCTGTTTGACTCTGCCTTCTTTAACCTCTGCTGTCTTTCCTCTGCACAAGCACTGTTTCAATTCCCTGTTTAAGGCAAACAACACCTGAATATCTTCTATCAATACACTGCTCTCTGTTTGTTTTTGAAAATTAAATACACATGCAGCAATAACCATGTTTACTCAGCTCAAAATAACATGAGTTACTGTGTATTTAAACAAAAACTTTGAAAAAAAATTGGCTCTCGGACTCACAACACTCTCGGCCTAATCCCATTTTATCATTTTTTTTAAAAAATGACTGTGTAATGTAGCAAATTGCTCTCGGCCTTTCAACAAATACTCAAGAAAATTGACTATGTAATGTAGCAAATTGCTCTCGGCCTTTCAACAAATACTCAAAAAAATGACTGTGTAATGTAGCAAATTGCTGCACATGGATTTAATTGACAAAGTTATAAGCTTAGAGGACTATTCACATACGCTCAACCTCATTATGCTTACTGCTTATAAACAAATGTCAAAAAAAATTTTGAAAAAAAAACGCAGAATGCATTTCTCAATCCTTGGCTTCAAAATTTTGAAAAAGGCTCTCAGCCTCAAGACACAGAACAATGCAAATTTTTGGCATTCAACTAAATCTTGCAGTCAACACAGCATGTATGCAACCAATCCCTACGCATTTCAATCCTTTGTTTTAATGTAAATGGCATAAATACATTAAAATCTCAATACACAGGCGCGCATTAAGGCATGAATGCATTTCATTAGTTTGAAATCTGCGCAATCTACAGCATTCCTCTGTTTCACATTTAACAATCCAACCTCTCTTGGCATATAATAATGTGTTTCTCGGTTTTGCAGCCCATAACACATACAACAATGCTCAACAATCTGATTTCGTTTGGCAGTCAACAACACATATGACAAACATTCTCTGATTTAATGCGTTCCTCTGTTCTGGTCAAACCACATATTAACATGCATAAAACACATGACAGAGACCAGCGCGCAGCAAAAAGGAAGGTTAAATGCAACAATGGTTTAAACAATCAGCGCTCATATATAAACAACCTTCGGCACTTCGGCATTCAAACTAACTCTCCGCGTTTGATGCATTATATTCCAAATTCTTATAACGTGTTATGCATGCAATAGCTAAACTTTAAATGCTGGACGGTTGACCACTGTTTCTATACCATAATTGACGCATAAAAATCTATTTAGTCTATCCATAAGTGCTGTCATCTTGGAGTTATCATGGTTTTAGTGTTACCTGACTGTCACTGGGCGCGTGGAATGCAAACAAGCACTTCAAATCCCTTTTTCTTTTGTCAGTCAAACTGGTGGCAAAGCAACAAAATCTATCAGTTTAATGGCGAGGACTCATACATATCTACAGTCGCCGAGCGAAATAAACTCCAGTCTTACCTTGCTTGCTTCCAAAACTCGGCTTTCTCCACTCATTTGACTCAGATTTCATCTTTAAAATCACCTCAATACACTCCTTTCTCCTTTTACTATGCTGCGGCTTCAAACACGATTTTCTGAGCTATGGCAATGAGGATTTGTGATTTGAACAGCGCAGGGGAGGTTGGTTTATGACCGTTTCACTACTGTACCCTGCGTTTCATTCATTGGTGTTGTTATGCGTGGTTACATGGCCGTCCTCATTGACTCAGTCGCCCGACTGAGTCATGAGGATGGCCATATTATTGTTTCATACGCATATTTCTTCCGCCGCTACGCCGTCCAATAACCATAAACTGCCATGACACCGTGTTCAAACCGTACTTGCGTGTTGGCCTGTGTGGTGTTTATGGGTTATCGTTTTTTTCATTGCTGCGACCCTCGTTGATTATGGCCACCATCGTGCGCCTTCATTGCAATGACATTTGCATACATTATTTCATGACTTGGCCGCAGCACTGCTGTTTGATTATTATCATATGGCTGGTTGCATAAATGTGCCAAATACATCCCTTATACTCCATATGATATGCGCCCAAACTTTAATCTTTGCACTTTAAATATCATAGGTTTGCATTGGAAATTTATATGCCATAATGTTTGTTTGAATACCATGTTTCTCCGCTATCATTCTCTAATGCTTACGGCCTTCTCCTTATATCATTCCTTTGCAACCCATGAACTTCATTATCATAACCCGCGGCCCTTCATAACTATGCTATATGCTTTTGGATATGCGCATTTGATTTATGTATATTCCTTATACCTCCATGTTATATGCGCATTACCTTATACCTTAATGTTTTTGATATATGCGTATATTATATTCTCTTTGTAACATATATACCTTATACCATTAGCTTATGCACATGACTTTAGCGCATATATAAACTTATGATATATATGTTTAATGCCTTTGACTTATATAGCGCATAATCTTTATAACATAGTTTTATAATTTTAAAATGACCATTGGGGTCATGTTTAAAATTATAATCATTCTAATGCTCTGAGTTTATGTGCAGGTGAAAAGAGTTGTCCTAGCTTGATCTTTTTGCGTTTAAGGAAAATACCTAGGGTTATAAGAAGATGTATAGGAAATGTATGTGAATGAAATGGAATATGTATAGGGAATTTGGGGTATATATTGGGAATGAATATTAATGAATATTCGCAGATACTAACTTCAATTAGATCAAAACTAAAAGTTTCTAAAAAAAATTTGAATTTCAAGCACAAAATGGCTATGAATATACTCCCTTGAATGCTGTTTGTACAGGTGGAATGTTGAATGCTGTTTATATAGGTGGAATGTTGAATGTTGTGGATAGATGAAAAGTAGACTTTTATTACTGTTCCTTGTTCACTATGCTCCATTTCTTGAATTGTTCAGGTCCCTTTTAATAATGTTTTCCTTTCAGGTCCCTCTGCACTGCTTCTGGTATATTGTGTCGGCTTTGATCTGGTTCTGCTGCAACAAGTTTGCTTCAGGTCCCTCTGCAATACTATTTCATCTCAGGTCCCTCTGCAATGCTTCTGGAATGATTTGATCTGCTGCAACTAATGTTTGCTTCAGGTCCCTTCTGTAATAATGTTTCAGCTCAGGTCCCTTCAGGTTCTGCTGCAACAAATTTGCTTCAGGTCCAAAGTGGACAACACAATCCCTTAGCTGTGGCAGCTAAAAGCTTGCTACAAGACTCTCCCTTGCTGAAAGTTTGACTTGTCCTCAAGTCAATTGTGGAAAGGTCCTGCATTGAAATTGTGTGAGAATAGTAAAACAAGAATATAGAATTCATACAGTCCAGGTTTCCCTAGTTTTCCCCTATGAATTCGTGTTTGCATGGTGCCAGTTGCCTGGTTTTCACCAGCAAACAAATTATTTTTTTTTATGTTTTGTTTTTTCATATATCTTTTTCCTTTTTTTATGTTTTTTTTATATATTTTTTATTTTTTCAACAATTTTTTATTCTTTTTTCGAACTGGAAGATGGCAGAGCCATAATTTCCAGTCCTGTTTCTTCTACCAGTTGTTTCATGAATGTCTCTTTACTAATAGGCTGATGATAAACTTTCAGCCTATGACCATTTACAACAAACGAGGTGGGGTCTTGGTCAATGGTCTTTATCTTTACTGCTCCATTGTCAAAGATTTCCTCAATTTCATATGGCCCTAGCCAGTGTGTTGTAAACTTCGCTTTGAAATCCTTGAATTTGGAGTCAAATAATAAGGCCCAATCTCCCTTATGAAATGTCTTTGTTTTAATGTATCTATCATGCCATTTCATTCTCTGTTGCTGTACTAATGCTGTCTGTTCAATTGCTTGTTAACGATGTTCATCCAATTGGTTAAGTTCCATGATCCTCTGTTGTTGTGCTTCAGTCAGGTCCATGCCCAATTCTGCTGCTAGTCTATAGGTTTGTATCTGAAATTCAATAGGCAATAAGGCTTCTTTCCCATAGACCAACTGGTATGGACTAAAACCAGTTGTATTTTTCCATGTGATTCTGTAGGCCCATAATGCATCCTTTAACTTTTCAGACCAATCTTTTCTATTCAGCTGCACCGTCTTAGTCATGATATTTTCTAAGACCTTGTTTGTGGATTCTACCTGACCATTTGCTTGAGGGTGATATGGAGTAGACTTCCTATGTTTTATCTTATATTTCTCTGTCAGATCCCGCACTAACTTTGATGTAAACTGCGTTCCTTGATCTGTCACTATTTGTCTTGGTACTCCATATCTTACAAAAATTTCTTCAAAGAGGAAGTTAACCACTGTGTCCTCTGTCGCTCTGCTCACTGCTTTGGCTTCCACCCATTTGGTTACATAGTTCGTGCACACTAGGATGTACCTTTTTCCATTTGATGGTGGATTAATGGGTCCAACAAAATCAATTACCCACTGCTCAAATGGCTCAATGAGGACCTGCGGTTTGAGCGGCATTTCATCTGACATGATGGGTCTCCCTATTCTTTGGCAACTGTCACATTGCTTGACATATGCCTTAGAATCCTTGAAGACAGATGGCCAGTAATAGCCCAGTTGCAGCACTTTATATGTTGTTCGCTTGTCTGCAAAATGACCACCACATGGTTCGTCATGACATGCCCTGAGAATATCTAGTATTTCATCTTCACGCACACACTTTCTAATCATTAGATCTGGACCAGTATAAAACAAATCACCATTCACCTAGCTATACCTAGAACTTTCTCTAACAATTTTCTTTCTTTGCTTGCTAGTGAATTGAGTTGGAAATTTTCCAGATGACAAATAATTGGCAATATCTGCAAACCAAGGTGTTTTAACTGTTATGGCAAACAGATGTTCATCAGGGAATTTGTCTATAACTGGATTTGGGTCTTCAGGTGATTGGATGCGGGACAGAAAGTCAGCCACCTGGTTTTCTTTACCTGGCCGGTCTTGGATTGTAATGTTAAATTCTTGCAATAACAGGAGCCATCTTGTAATTCGTCCATTAGTGATGTGTTTGTTCATCAAGTATTTTATTGCTGAATGATCTGTGTGAATAAAAACTCGATATCCTGTTATGTAATGCCTGAATTTGTTTACTGCATGTATGACGGCTAACATTTCCTTTTCGGTGACTGTATAGTTTGTTTCTGCAGGTGTCAAATTCTTACTGATAAAGTATATTGCATAGTTGAACAAATTTTATTTCTGTCCCAAAGAGGCACCTATTGCAGTATCTGATGCGTCAGTGGAAATATGAAATGGCAAAGACCAATTTGGCCCTCGAAGTATGGGTGCCACTGACAACTTATCTTTTAAAATTTGAAAAGAATTCTGATAGCTATTCGTCCATTGGAATTCAACATCTCGTGCTAATAGTTTAAACAGGGGTTGAGCTATTTTGCTAAAGTTTTCTATGAATCGTCTGTAATAGCCCGCATAGCCCAAGAAACTTCTGACCTCCTTTTGAGTTGTAGGTGGCATCAGGTTAACTAGGACTTGAATTTTGGCTGGATCCACCTTAATTCCGGAGCCGGAAATATGGTGTCCCAGAACTATACCCTCTGTTAACATCATATAGCATTTTTCGTTACTTAATGACAGATTTGTTTCGATACATCTCTTCAAGACTTTCTCAAGATTGTTAAGACAATCATCGTATGTATTTCCATACACTGTGAAGTCATCCATATAAACTTCGACACATTCATGGACTAGATCAACAAATATCGCAAGCACTGCTCTTTGAAAAGTTGAAGGTGCATTGCATAAACCAAATGGCAAAACATTATATGCATAGGTTCCCCATGGGCAAGTAAATGTAGTTTTGTCTTGGTCTTCTGTTGCTATTCTAATCTGATTGTACCCACTAAACCCATCCAAGAAAGAGAAGTATTTCTTTCCAGCCAAAGAATCTAGCACCTGGTCAATGAATGGTAAAGGAAAATGATCTTTTAAGGTAGCTTTGTTTAATTCTCGATAATATATACATACCCTCCATTTTCCATTTTTCTTTGGTACAACAACCAGTGGTGAAACCCATTGACTATCTGAAATAGGATAGATGAATCCAACATTTAACAGTTTTTGTAGTTCCTCTTTCACTATTTCTTTCATCATAGGATTCATTCTTCTTTGAGGTTGTCTAACAGGTTTAAGTTTATCATCTGTATAGATGTGGTGGATACATGTGGTAGGATGGATTCCTTGCATATCAGTGTAATCCCAGGCAAATGCTTTTGAGTACTTTTGTAGTAATGCAATTACCTGTTGTTCTTGCTTTGTTTGTAGCTGGTTTCCAATATTTAAATGTTTCCCAGGATGTACCTCAATTGTTTTGATTGTTGGGTTGCTAATTGTGTTTACAGGAAAGATGTCTCCCAAAGAATTCTGCAAAGTTTGAATAGTACATGTTTCCTGAAAACATTGATTCAAAAGTTCATTTGCAGCTTCATATTGAACTTTCCTAAGCAGATCTGAAATACTTGGTTCTAAGATAAAAAGGTCCATCAAGTCTTCATTCTCCTCCTCTTCTCTAAAATCAAAGAATTGATTGATACTTAAAACTGCTTTTGTTTGTTGCTTTTCCTGGGTTTCAAGTATTGATTCTAAAGAAGTGGTTTGTGCAGGTGAATATAGAGTGATATGTTTCCTTTCATCTCCATGTGATATTATCATACTTCTAGATCTGCATCCTATGAAGGCATCAGCAGTGGATAACCATGGTCTGCCTAATATCAAAGGATGTCCTCCCAAGTTTGTCTTTGGTTGCAAGATCAAGAAGTCAACAAGATATTCCCATGAATCCAAGGAGACTATGATATCTTCTAACATTCCTTCAGGAACAACTTTAGATCTATCTGCTAATTCCAAGACTGTTGAAGTTGATCTAATGTTGTTTAATTGCAAAGTTTTCATTGGCTCCATTGTCATTACGTTTATAGCTGCTCCCAAGTCTATTAATGTGTTAGGTACAGAGAAATTATTTATTGATATGGTAACCATTGGGATACCGGGGTCAATATATTTTTCTATCACAGTTTGAGTAGACATGAGACTTGCTAATTTACTAATGACTTGGATTGTTGCAGGATCCTTTTTCTTTCTTTCTTTCCGAATGCACAATTCCTTTATTGTTTTTGCATATATCGGTATTTCTTTAATGGCTTTTAACAAAGGAATTTTAACATATGCATTTTTTAACTCATCTAAGATATCAAATTCAGGAAGGGTTATTTGATTTTGAGTTTGTTGTTCTACCAACCTTTCAGGATAAGGTGGTGTTTGTGTTGTAATATTTGTTCCTTTCTGATTTTGTACCTTAGTTTGTGCTGTTTCAGATGATTCTCCTTGTTCAGTTGGTTCTTCTATAATTGGAGGAGAATCCTTCTTAAGTACTTTTCCAGACCTTAAATGGACATCATCAAGAGGAAGAATTGAATATGCAGGATAATATGCTGCTTCCTCTACAGTATATGCAGATTTGTCCACTTTGTTATTCGGATTGGCCACCGGTTGGGATGGTAATTGGGTTGGTCTGGGTTGATTTGAAGGTAACTGTAACTGTTGTGGTTGTGTTAACAATGGTGGTGGATTCTGCTGTTGGAATGGATATGCAGAATTTTGTTGCGGAAATGGCATGGATGGAGGATATGGTGGGTATGAAAATGGCTGTTGGTACTGTTGCTGGTAATGTTGTTGATATTGTTGAGACTGTTGAGGTTGTTGGTTTCCATAACCATATCCCCTCCAACCTTGTGCAGGTTGTTGTGGATATTGTTGTGGAGGCCAAGCTTGCCATGGCATTGGAGGGGTCCAAGGATTATAAGATGGATAAGCATAATTTTGCTGAGGGATTTGTGGCTGATTTGGTTGAGGCATTCTAGGTGGCCATGGTCTTCTTGGTGCAACGTAATAGAAACCTTCTGCTCCTGGCATTTCTTCCATTGAATTAGTTTGTAAGTCTTTCAATGTTACACAATTTTCTGTGGAGTGATTGCCTGTACAAAGACCACACACTTGAATGCTATCTAAAGGACAGTCTCTCAAAGGATGTTTCTTTTTACATTTTGAACAAAATATTGCTAAGGCTTGTTCTTGTTCTTCTTTCTTCTTGTTTGCCTTTAGCACATCTACTTGTGTCCCTAATGTACTCAAAAGATCTGTTTTGAAATTTTCCAATAGACTTCCTATTTCAGCTCTTGTTATCCCTCCTGCATCTGACTTTGCTGCTTTAGAACTTACTTCCCTTCTTCCGGTTTTTGATCTTCCTCTAGAATATTTCTGACATAACTTGACAATTTCATCGAATGGAAGATTTGAAATATCTCCTTTACCCATTACATTTAAAATGTCAAGGTACTCATCTCTTATGCGTTTGAGGAAGATTGTGCGAACTGTTTCTTGATTTAGGGAATGTTGTTTAGACTTCTGAAGATTATATGCAAATCGTTCTAAATATTCTTCTAGATTTTCATCTTCTTGCTGTGTCATTCTAAACACATCTTCCTTTGAATCTCTAGATCTACAATAAGGCTGATATTTCTTAAGGAAGACTGTTCGCATATCATCCCAGGAGGCTATTGTTTGTTCTCCTAAACCCATAAACCATTTTAAATCTGTTGCCTTTAATGTTGCAGGAAAACGACGGAGCTTATGAACATCATCAGTATAACCATATGTTCTACATAAGATATCGAATCCAAACATGAATGAATCAGGATCTTCTGTAGACATTCCATAGAAGTTTGGCAACACAGAAGGTGGAATGTTTTTCATTTTTACTTCTTCTCCTAGTATTGCACTTGTATCTATTATCGGGAAACCAAAAGTATATTCTTGGTCAAGTCCATCTTCTTGTCTTTTCCTGTCATTTTCTAACTTCCTATCATTTTTGTGTTTCCTTTCTTCCTCTCTCTTTCTTCTCCATTCTCTTTCTTGTCTTTCATTTTCAGCTCTTTGTTCTTCAGGAGTAAGATGAATGGATCCATGTCCCTCTTCTGCCATTGGTTGAGTTGTTTCAATTTCAGGTGGAGGTTCAAGTTGTGGGAAGATAGGAGGATCGATGGATGGAAAAACAATTTTTTTTCCTTTCTCTTTTGGTTTTCCGGAAGTGGAGAATTTTTGCTTTGCTTCCCAAGCTGACAAAGTTTGCCTTTCAATCAAGGTTAATCTTTGGCCACTTCTTTGTTTTTCTATCAGCTCTTCAATGATTGGATTACCAGTAACAGGTGTATGTGATGATCCTATCTCTACTTGTGGGGGGTTTTTGATAAATCTACCTTGAGGATCTCTAACTCTAGGCATAAAGAAGCATAATTAAAGAAATGAAATGTAACTAATGTTTTTGTGTATTTTGGATTTTATCTCTCTATTGACTATGCCGATATTTGCCTCCCCGGCAACGGCGCCAAAATGTTGAGCTAATTTATGTTCCTAAACTAACACAATTATTTATTATCAATCCGGGTTGTTTATTCTTTGAGGAAAATTCACTATTTGTGAAGATCTAATATAACCAAACCTTGAAAGATAAATGATTAAAAGCTAAAGAGAATATATCTTATAACTCTAATTCAATCAGCTCAAAAGAGAAAACATTGAAAGGGTTCTTGAACTCAAGAAGTCCACTTCCACCTCAGTTATTACTTAATGAATTAGAGATTGTAACCAAAAAATCAAGATGCATAAATTATACATGAAAGAAGCTCTTAACTTAAGAGACACTTAAAGTTTTCCATCATAACTCATTCATCTCAAGATATAAATCTAAATGGAAACAAACTATTTGCATGTAGACAAAAGAGACTAGTTCTGATTCACCATTTCATAGAGGGAATGCCCAACTTGAACACTTGTTTTCCAACTCAATTAGATGATGAACAAACCATTAACAAATGAAATCAATCACTATGCATAACCATAAGGCAATCTGAAATAATACTTTGAAAAACTAAAGCTACAATCAACCAGATTTGCAATGAAATAAAACTAGTTTAACTTGGAAGTGTACTTAGCTTGGAGTGGGGGCCCTCCACCCTTGCCTTGCACACTTTTGAAGATGATATCAGAAGCTTTATATCAGTCACACATCCATGTATTGAGCAGCAAAAATGAGAGTAGCACAAGTCTTCAAATTAAGTCTTCAAACCAAAAATATTACAGCATAAAAGTATCATAAGTCAATGTGTTGAGCCATCAAAGTTGTGGCTCTTAAATAAGGAGTTTCATGAAACCAACTGATCTACATTCACTCTAACAAACCTATCTACTCTAAGCCACCTATCCAAGTCGAATCCACTCCCCTCATCCCAAGAAATATGACTAATATCATGGAATCTCAAAACTGCCCTATTTAGATGGGATTTATGGATGACTAGTCATGATTGACTAGCTCCAAATAGGCATAATAAAGCTCATTCTGTTGGAACCAAGCACAGGTGGCTTGGTCCTAGTTCCCAAGCTTTCCATTCATGTATCCCATTCGTGCTGAAGTGGCCTGCATCCATATCAACCATGAAGTGATTACGGGAATTTCTGAGATTGCCAAAATTGCACTTAAAATCAAACTTTTATAAAAACTTTAGAAATTGACAAATTAAAGCTAAATACCTGATTAAACATCAAATATTCATTAAAATGGAATGGATGGAGTGAAAATGAAGGATAAATAGATGGTTAGGTAAGTTTCTCAAAGCAAAATAAGATTAAAACTGAGGCCCAACAAGCACTCCATCTCTTACAGGATTGAGTAATTGTAGAAATGAGGTCCCGAGAGCACCACGCCCTCCAGGTGATCAGCAAACAGTAGATCAACAACGAGAAGAAGGACCTACACAGAAATTATGCCATCGCCGCTAAGACCGAGGTAACCAATTAGAGCAAGAGGATTATACAGGTCGTTGAGGAGGCATGCCGAATGGTCCCAGAGTTGGCCATTCCGGAGGAGGAGCTAGTCGAGGCACGCATCCACAAGTTGGCCACAGTGGTGCGCAACACTTAGATTGAGATGGCACAAGTTTAATTGGAGTTGAACCTGCAAATTACCGAGCTACAGTTGAGGGCCCAACCTTCAACTCTGTCAAAAGTGAAGGAACAACAGGAAACCGCTGTCACAAAAGCAGTAGCGGTGGTGGATAGTGTAGTAGTAGACTACACGTAATTGTTTGAGTAATCATTTGAGGTCCTTACAAGCTTGCAGGAGGACCCCAATATACAAAGGCTAGAGACAGAAGAGTGGGAGCTATAGTAGTGCTACGATGAGGTTAAGGGCATAAAGCGAACCGTCGTGTTGACACAGAGGCTAACCAAGCTACAAGAGACCAAGCAACTGAAGGAATAGGTGGATGTAGCACTGCACAAGGAAGCAGTGCTAAAGGTGAGACTAAATCCCTAGCTAGAGGAAGCTTACACAGTCATAGGAAATATTGAGGGCAAGCTTGTGAATTTTCAAGTGACACAACAAAAGCTTCAGGTTGATAGCGTAGGAGCAGTGTCTGAGTAGACAATGGAAGACACAAAGTAGGTGGTAGCTCAGTGCACGGCCGAGGTTGTAGTCATATGGGTTGAGCTAGATGAGCTTCATGCAAAGATCTTAGTGCCTACCGAGTGACTTGAGGACAAGTCACAATGTTTGTGTTGGGGTCCTATTGGGAGAGGGATCCCCCAAGGGCAGGTTTCAGGCTAAAAGCCCATGTTTGAGTCAAGTTTTGCAATAAAATTGTAAAGTCTCTGCATTTTTTGGTCGCAAAGCACGAAGGTGTGATGTGTCATAAAGGGTAGTAGACCCTTAGTTTTAGAAAGAAAAGTCGGCTGTAAGAGATCTACCCATGGTTCGCGAACCATGGGATTGTATAAAAAGATCTAAGCTCTAAATAGTGAGACATAACACAATGTAAGAGAGTCGTAGCTCTGGAGTAAGTAGTCTAAGTCTTGGGATGTAGTGTAGGTAGAGGCTCTATAGCTAAGTGCGCAGAGGCCTAGGGTAGAAGTCTACAACTAAGTGCGCGGACCCCTGCAACTGTGTGTGCAGGGTGCATAAGTTTGTAAACACTTGGAAGATGTAAATAAAGAGAAATATTTTGCAATTTCAGTGTCTTTGTTCTGTTGATGCATCTTGGCATGTTATGCATGAATTTCCTTTATTATTCTTATGTGATACGTGAATGGATGCAATTACATTGAATAATTGAACGCATTTATGAATATCTATTTACGCGGTGTTAACTATAATTGTTTGATAAGATAAGCAAGTCACTTATATTAATTAGGGAATCTATACGGCACGCTACCTTAGTAGCGCAAAAGTACCTAAGCAGCAGGCTAGGGCTGCATGAAGCTCGATCATACCCTTTCGTCGAGGTATTGAAGGACAGAATAAAGGGCTCATCTTGCAAGCCCTAAAGTGAAGCAACCTGTGCGAAGGCAGGGATAAAGGGAATCAAATGACATCACAACCGTTTGAGGGCACAGAAACTTGGTTCTAGCATCCCCCCATACTGCTTCGGGTGGGACTTCGATCTACACTCCATGGGCTGATGCCGAAAGGGCCAGTAGTGTAGGGATTGTTTGGCTAATTAACGTTGAACCTAGGTCAGGCCTCCTCAAGCCAACACACCTTGTTTTGGTTCATTTCCCTTTAACAGAAAAATAACTCTAGTGATCACTACTTCATGGATATTTTTTAATACGATTATAGCATGTACAAGACATACAATTTTAAGATTTTATGATTATTTATATTAATATTCTTTTGTGATTTTTCTTTTTATTATTTTAGAATTTAAATTTACTAAATTAAAATATTTTTATTCCATTGAAAAAGTTAATACCCTTTTAAAACTTCATAAATTAAGATTGACATGAATCTAAACTAATATATTGGATTATAATATAATCAATATTTATAGGAGTTAGAGGCATTTTAATCCTCTAATTTTAATTTATTTAATATTGGATTTATTTATTTCTTTTTATTTTTCAAAAGAATTTAAATATATGTGTTTTTTTAATAATTGTCCATTTATATAGGTTTATATTTTTTTAAAGTTTAAGATTTTGTATATTTTTAAATTGAATATCTACTTTATAAAATAAACTTAACTATTTTTAATTTATTATATATTATAACTAGTTGATATTAAAAATGAAAAAAAAACCACTACAATTACTTAGGACAGCCACACTATATGTCACAAATATATATGCACCTAGAAAATGCAAAATAAAATGTATTGAAAAACTAAAAACATTATTATAATGCTATGAAAGAAAATGAGAAGGAAACATTGCAAGTTATACAACAATAATCTTCGGGGGTGTTAATTTCTGCATTAAATGCTAATGCAACTTTTGAGGAACTATGAGACAAGGGTGTTAGTCATAGTGTTTTCATTTATTACAACCAATTTCAATGATGTCAAAGGGTATTTCTAAGGACCAAACATCATTCTTTTATCCAAGGAAGCAAGTCCCTTGCATGCCTACATCATATGAAGCTAAAATAATTTGAAATTTATTGATTTTTTGTTGAATTCATGATGCTTACATGGTGGCATCGATTGATAGTTATCTCCAAGACATTTCCAATTGTATATCACATTTTGAAAAGCTCCTACCAAATGAGAAGCTATGATCATTTGAAGTGCCAACTATAATGAGGAACACATATTCCAAATTCATTTGAAAACCACCAATTTTGATAAATATTATACATGTTGAGGGTGTATCCAAACATTGGCTATCAACCAACAACTTCAAGTGCACAAACATGTGCATTATTTAACATAGTTAAACATCACACACCTTTTGATTGATCTAATGATGAGCAAGAATATGCATGGAAGAATTGTTTCACAGATGCACAATATTTAATGCCCCCCATATTTTCCATGTGATTTTCTCCAAAAGAATGACATGTTGACATGTGTAAGACATCTGATGGATGTATAGGTGGAAGTATACAATTATCTAGATAGAAGTTACATGTTGCATACTAAAGGACAATGACATGTCATACAATGATGATGTGTTAGCATGAGAATGGCCAAGGTTGATGAAATCAAAGGACAATGATACTTGGAAATTTGTGGTTAGCCTAAAATGGTAATCTATAGTAGTGGAATATAACATGGAAGCAAGGTGATGATATGGAAATTCCATGTGGCACCTTTGTCAATAAGGATGAGGTGGAAGATATAGATGGCATTACAATGACACATGGAAGCTTGTGACAGGTTCAAATTTGATGATGTAAAAGCAGGGGATGATGTGGCTGGTAATGATGACATCGCAAGATAGGTTAGCATGATGATGTGAGTCGGTTTACATGGAAATATGGATGATTGCCACAAGATAGGTACAGTTGGAATTTTAGTGACAAATAGGCCTGATTTCAAGTTACATGTGGAATCTCTCATGGGCTACCACATGGTGTGGTGACATCAACATATAGGTGAGCATGGCCCCTAAGGATGAGGTCACATAGATTAAGGGGTTAGGGCCAAAGGACTGTGGAATTATAGGTTTTAACCCCATACAGAAATTAGCTGCATACAAATTATAAAAAACCAAAGATAAACAATGGCGAGGGCATAAAACATAAAACAAATATACAGAAAGATTTCCCATTGGATCCCAAAACCTAGACTACCATATTGATTTTTCATTATATTCCTTTCAATGCTACACTACATATATATATATACATGGTGAAGCATCCATAAACCCCAATCCATTGACCTTGGATTAGAACATAACCATAGTTCCCTTGACCTAATCTGCAAAATACCATGGACAGAAAATCATCATGGCCAAAACCATGTGCAAAATCCATGCACAAAACCATAGGTCAGTCCGCCCACGTAATATAGGGTCCAAAAAATAAAATTCCTAGGGCATTGTCCCCTACAAACCCCCCTAACAAGGGGGGCTTCCACCGCCCTATGACCCCCCTGTTGTGCCTGATGCAACATACGGGGGGGGCTACTGCCGCTCCTATGACCCCCCCCCCAATATGTGGGGCAGTCCTAGAAATAATATAACACACACCCAACAGGAATATGAGAAAATGGACAAGGTCATATGGCTAAAGTCATATGGTCATAAACGTGTAGTCACATGAGTAAAGCCTCTCGAATATTTAGCTTAAATGTTGGTGATATGTTCCCTAATTCGCACGAATGGATACACACACACACACGTTACCATAACTCCATTAGGATATTCAGAAACAAAACAAATTCGGTCACACTTTTGTCAAAAAAGGAGTTTTAGTCTAAGGTTTTTCTGTTGAGTCTCACCAAGGGCATATTAAGTCATCATGGCTTACCGATTTGGTTTCATTGTGTGACTTTGTGGTTTCAAAATTATTCATAGCATTGGAAGGTCTATGGTAGTGACATCATTTTTACAGTTGATCTAACAGACACACATTTATGAGACAATTGTTGTACTAATCCGAGCAAGGAATATGAGAAGAAAAATTGGTATACCTTATCGTTTGTATTGGGGATGTTAGTGGATTGAGTTTTGATATATATGCCAACTTTTTATTTTTATATGGTTATCGTTGTTCCAGTTTTTACATTTTTTCAAACCCTTAAAATGACATTCTGTAGAACCCATAAAGGGCCATTTTTTATAATGAACCTACTTTCTGTTGTCTTATTGAACAATTAATTTTCTATGTTTTTTTGGTATGATTATGATGTGAAATTGAATTCTAGAGATGGTAAATGATAATAATTCATGTATTTTTCTAAGGGTTGTGAAGAGCCATGAAGATGCATTTTTTATACTGTAAAAAGTATTTCTCTTTTTTTTGGTTATGAATAGGTTTCAATTTTTTCGAGTATGCTTTGTATGTATAACCAAATAAGTGCCTGGGAAAGTTTTCATGGTAGAAAATTGAGGAACATGTTAATGAAAAATTGATGGATAGGTTGTAATAAAATTGTTACAATATGAGCATGATCACTTTTTAAATACTTATATTGTTTGAGGTGCAAGTGGATCGAGTCTGAAATATTGTAAAAAAGTTGTCCACTTGAAGTTGAAGAAGCAGGTGGGTGCATCCACTCAGGTTGGTGACTAAATCAGGTCAAAGCCTACAATAAGTATTAGCTTGCACATTTTCAACGTTGGTGCCTCAATTAGGTTGTAGCCTATGGTAAGTGGTTTCTTGCATATTTTGTGGTTTGGTGCCTCTAGTAGGCCAGAGTATGCAAATCTATGTAATCATATTAAAGAAGACAAAATAATTTGTTGTTTTCTCCCATCACGTTTTCCATGTAAAATCTCATGTTCTCATGTGTTAATGTGATGATGAAGAAAAATTCATGCATTTATATCATGCATTTTACCTTATTATGCACTACTATATAGTTACTTAATGATGAAATGTTTTCAATGATGAATTTTACACTACACTAATTTAGCTCCTTTCTCATTGAGATATTTGGTATAACAAGAGGTAGTGAAGGGAAGGTGAGTCTGTTGACTACCAGACACCTCTTGCATTCTCACTCATTTGAGGATAATTGGTGGAGTGTGCATGCACTATTGTATGACAGTAATGGATAGCAAGTAGGGAGGCTCAGTTAAGAATGAGCCACCCTACCTTATTGTGCATTAACACTCTCCACTCAAACATTTACCCTTATTCAATTCATAGAATTTTTCAAAATGAATGCAAAGGTATCTTTACATAATAATATAATGTTTCCCATTTCAACATCTCATAATGGAGATTCAACCTAAGATAGAATTGGAACTATCCTAGCTCGATGAGTGATTGTTCTTTTGATGACTATTTCTAAGCTGATAGTATGACTAAGACCTCATGTCCTAACGACTTCCTTCCTCTTTTTTCATTGCTTCTAGTCATGGTCTTACTTGTAATCATACCTCTCTCTAGATATTATTTGTTATTCACTTGACCTACGAGGAAACTATAATACTAGAAATATGAAACAATATGGCCCGAACTACATAAATATAACATGAAATGAGACAATTTTTAAACATATTTTATTATTCAGAAGCATAATCCAATGTTCACTTTCCTCTTTGAGGAGGCAACCTCCAATAGATTAGAGCTCAATTACAATAAGACTCGATACTTCTTCCCTTGTTATCTAAGATTCTTTATCTTTATGATATCCAAAACCCTAACTACTAGTGGTCCCTTGCATAGCACGGGTTAACCAAATTTTTTGTTAACTATGGTTCACTTATAACTAATTTTGGTCCTTTTTGTATAATGTAGGTCATCCACTCATGATTATTATTAATGCGGATAACCTCTTACGGGATTTATTGACTCGAATAACTAACTATGGCTATGAGGAGGCTTATTACATGACTAACAGAGTTAGGGTTGGACCCTAACATTCCCTCCCCCATCAAAAGAAGCCTTGTCCTCAAGGATGAAGTTGCAAAAACTGTTAAAGAATATTGGTTGATTCCCATGTCGCATCTTCTGGAGAGGTGTCTTTCCACTTCATGAGGACTTCCTTAATCATGTGACCACAAAGATGTCTTTCATGAGTATTGAGGACCTGTTCAAGCTGAATCCATAGTGAACCTTCATCATCCAATTCTGGAAGACTTGTTTGAACCCTGCAATTGTTCCCCACAACTTGAGGCACGACACCTGAAAGAGTGGGTGGATTTTTGAAGTACTCACCAGGGCCTGTTTGTAAGCGACTTCTCCTATAAGCTGAAGTATGTATGTTACACTAAAATTTGTCACCATGACTATTTGTAGTCGGTATGGCTCCATCAACTGTCATACTATCCTCCTTGCCAAGTCTTATACCTCTGCTCCTCATGTCAAACTCCAAGAAAGAGAGAAAAGTCCTCAAAATCAATAAAACTCTGGTTACGCAGTTTCTCTTATCTTTACCTGTGGGTACGCACTCCAAGTTAACAAGACCTGCGTACTTGTACGCTCTGTATGTAAAGCCATGGGTGCGCTCCTGTAAAGATCAAAAGGCGCAAGTTTTACTCCAAAAATGTTACTTGTGGTTGATTCTAGACCCTTCTAGAAGTTTGTTTGACGAGGATGGAGCACCTCCAGTTGGTTCATGCACTCCAATAAAGGAGGAACTTATCCCATGAAGAGGGGAGCTATCCCATTGAAAGAGGGACTTATCCCATTCATGGTGGACCTGATTAACTTCCTCCCAAGCACTATAAATATAGGTCTTGGGCCAGAGGGAGGGGAGGTTGAAAGATGAACATTCCTAAGGGTAGATGCTGCTGGAATTAGGACTCCCTTATAGAGCTTGAGAGGAGAGATACCCATCCTTTCTTAGCTTCATTTGGAAGTGGGTGAGCTTATCAAAGTAAAGGAGAACTCTTGCTGGACCCTAGGAGGGACCTGCACAACACCAAGGCCTGGTTGTAATGGTTTCTTTGTTTCCAATTTAATACAATTCAGTCCATTTCTCTCAATGAATTATTCTATATAGTTTGTTTCATATATTCCTTGGTCTGTATGATGAACATGTATTGTTTTATGAGCTATTCAGGTATTATTTGATTGTTTGATTGTTGGTGAACGCAGGTTTCGAAGAGAAGGAGGAGCTCATCTGGATCGATGAGGTTGGACTACAAAAACCAAGCGTTGGACTAAAGGTATGTTTTGAACACCTCATTGCTTGTCTTTTAATATATGTTTAGGGAAAGATAGGGCTAAATTGTCTTGTTTGTCACTAGAAAGCCTTAGCTTCTAGGGAGGTCGGTTTTGTCCGCAAAATTGACTCTTTCCGCATGACAAAATGGCGACTCCGCTTGGGATTCCATGGATGTGATAGATTTCTCTTTTGGTTAATACTTTGCTTTGAGAAAAGTCGATTTCTTTCTGGTTTTTGGCTGTTTGACTGTGAATTTGGGTGGCATAGCTTAGGGTTCGAATCTAAACTAAGTTGGACTCATCCGAAGGATGAGCTTATAATCAAGCAAATGTTATCCTCCTCAAGCTTGTCAAAAATAAAGAGGTACTTGCCAGAAATGGTGGGGGAAAAGAGAGAAAAATGAGCCGAATTGTTATCCTTTGTCTCAGAGAAACCTTATTACCACTCTTGAACACGACACTTTTCATTCACCTGGGTTGGGAAATCTTTTGCCTCACAGTTAATCAAACCACATTGAAAGTCTTCAGCCAGGTTCCGGGTATTAACTTTGGGTCATTCGTTACCAAGCCATCTGTTGTGTCGTTATGTGTTCAAGAGGTCTCTGCAAACAAAACATTCATCTGCAAAATACCTGTCATCCATCTTGACCATCCCTGAGTCAGTCCTTACAACAACATTTCTTCAACTTGATCTATGATTTCGTGTTGTGGGCTTGCCTGCAACGGGTCGCTTTCTATCGACATCAGCACATTATCTAGAAAGATGACCTAGAAATTGTCAGTACCTTGAAATCCGCATGCATCAATGGCAGATTTCTCGCCTTCGACGATAGTTTACATCATTGACTTTCGATCGAAGGATTCCGTGGCATGTTCGACGTCAATACATTCATTCACATCTCATGGATTGTACTGGGTACTTTGAGAACCATTGAAATCACTGGTGGTCTCTCTCACACTTGTTAGCAGTATACATCATCGACTGGTAATCAAGTGGTTTCTACCATGCTCGACATCAACTCATTTATTCGCATGGATAGAATCGTACTATTTCGGGGAGTAGAAATGAAGACCCTGGATCTAGTTTCCACCATCCAGGCTGCGAGGAGTTTTGTATTCATTATATAGTAGACCAATTATAAACAGATGGCTGCGTCCATACTGTGTCTACATGAGTCTATGATTATGATGTACTGCGAAATCATTCCTGTATCAGAGCAGTAGTTAGTCTGTTAGTTAAAGTTTTTGATCTGAGTATGGGAATGCCTACCTCAGCGATGGTATGATCTCATACATGTATTTTGTGTTGAATATTTGCAGGTTTTTACTGGTCTCTCCACAAGATAATCCTTGAAATGATAAAGCACTTCACCCTTCCTAGATGATATGAAACCCTAATCTACTACAGGCTTCGCACTTTAGGGGGCAATCTGTTACACTAAAATTTGTCACCATGACTATTTGCAGTCGGTATGGCTCCATCAACTGTCTTACTATCCTCCTTGCCAAGTCTTATACCTCTGCTCCTCATGTCAAACTCCAAGAAAGAGAGAAAAGTCCTCAAAATCAATAAAACTCTGGTTACGCAGTTTCTCTTATCTTTACCTGCGGGTACGCACTCCAAGTTCACAAGACCTGCTTACTTGTATGCTCTGTATGTAAAGCCATGTGTGCGTACTCCTGTAAAGATCAAAAGGCACAAGTTTTACTCCAAAAAAGTTACTTGTGGTTGATTCTAGACCCTTCTAGAAGTTTGTTTGACGAGGATGGAGCGCCTCCAGTTGGTTCATGCACTCCAATAAAGGAGGAACTTATCCCATGAAGAGGGGAGCTATCCCATTGAAAGAGGGACTTATCCCATTCATGGTGGACCTGACTAACTTCCTCCCAAGCACTATAAATACAGGTCTTGGGCTAGAGGGAGGGGAGGTTGAAAGCTGAACATTCCTAAGGGTAGATGTTGATGGAATTAGGACTCCCTTATAGAGCTTAAGAGGAGAGATACCCATCCTTTCTTAGCTTCATTTGGAAGTGGGTGAGCTTATCAAAGTAAAGGAGAACTCTTGCTGGACCCTAAGAGGGACCTGTACAACACCAAGGCCTCGTTGTAATGGTTTCTTTGTTTCCACTTTAATACAATTCAGTCCATTTCTCTCAATGAATTATTCTATATAGTTTGTTTCATATATTCCTTGGTCTGTATGATGAACATGTATTGTTTTATGAGCTATTTAGGTATTATTTGATTGTTTGCGTGTTGGTGAACGTAGGTTTCGAAGAGAAGGAGGAGCTCATCTGGATCGACGAGGCTGGACTACAACAACCAAGCATTGGACTAAAGGTATGTTTTGAACACCTGATTGCTTGTCTTTTAATATATGTTTAGGGAAAGATAGGGCTAAATTGTCTTGTTTGTCACTAGAAAGCCTTAGCTTCTAGGGAGGTCGGTTTTGTCTGCAAAATTGACTCTTTCCGCATGACAATGTAATAAGACCCATATTATTTTGAGGCTAGTTTTTGGGAGCCCTTTTCTTTGAGAGAGGTCTGATTAAGGTTGGAGTCGTAGGAGCACCTAGTCACCTACTTGAAATGACCTCTTTGAACGATGTTGGTCTGCTTGTTGCGTCATTTGATTCTTGGCTTGACATAGATTATCTTTGATATGATTGATCATGGCGGAAGGGTTCTACAAGGATTGATCAACTCATTGTACTTTGGAATATAAGGGGATATAAAAAGCTAGTGAAGGTGGTAGCTTACCATACACTGCCTCATAGGGCGTCATGTTGGTGGCTTCATGATAGTTAGTATTATACCACCATTCAGCTAAAGGAATCCATTCTACCAATTGATGCTCCTTGTTTGAGGTGAATCACCGCCAATAAGTCTAAAAACATTTGTTGAAAACTTCTGTTTGACCATTGGTTTGGGGATGACAGGTTGTACTCATTTGGAGGTCTATGCCCTGTAGATTGAAAAGTTCCTACCACAAATTGCTGGTGAAAGTGGGGTCTCCATGAGACACAATGGAAGTCCCAACATGCCATGGAGTTTGAAATTTTGGTCTATGAAAACATGAGCCACTATTGTTGGTTTAATGGGTGCGGGAGAGTGCACAAATGAGCATATTTAGAAGATTTTGAACAACGAACATGATGATGGATTTTTTACCTGAATTTTGGAGACCCGTAATGAAATCCATGGTGAAATATGTCCAGACAGAAGAAGAGAGTGGTAAAGGTTACAAGGTTCGTGGTAGCTTGATCCTTTCCACTTTGTTACGCTAGCATAATTTTCATTCAAATACAAAAGTAAGAATGCATTAGGGGAGTTTTGAGGGATAAAATGGGCCTCCTAAGAAAAATGTACAACCAAAATGACCTTTATAAGAACCAATATGATTCAAGATGATGATCTCAACAATGGGGGATGATTCACCATTTTTCGAGTAAAAGAGTAAAAATATTAAAAAATAATAAAGGTACTTTGTCAACTTGTATTTTCAACTTATCTCCCTAAGATTTTACTCAAATCTAGAGAGGAAATACTCGTTGGATGAAAAATTTAATTCTTCATCCAAGGAGCACCCATGTTTCATACTTTTGATGGACCCTATGAAACGAAAAATGACAAATACATGAAAAAACGTGTTGCAATCATGTTTTCCATGTATTTCTCATTTTTTGTATAGCAGGGTCCATAAAAAATATGCAACATGGGTACTCCTCAGACGAGAAATCAAATTCTGCATCCAACAAGTGTTTTCACTCTCAATTTAAGTAAACCCATCGGCAGATAAGTTGAAAATATGAGTTGAAAAAATAGTTTTTTATTTTTTCCCTCTAAAATTTGATGATCTAATCTAATGTTATTTTATTATTTCCACTATTATTTTATAATTTCCTTAGGAGGCCCATTTTATACCTCAAAATTCCCCTAGTGGTCATGCTCCATGCTGGTCGAAAAGAAAGAGTGGCATGTGCGTGCATAAGTTTTCTAAAATATTGAATGTCCACTAATGGGAGAGGAGTGAAACTCTTCCAAGGTGTAGGGTTTGAGGGTGGATGTTGGGGCAAACAACACCATATCCTTATAGTGGAGAACCTCATCCTCTCAAGAGTAGTCCTTAGAGGAATTAGGATCTACTCATTATTTCCTAATGATATGGGACAAATAAGGGTGGGGAATTATTCATGACGAGCTTCTTTAATCCCATATGGTATGGGTAGATAGAGGGATAACATGGTGCCCTCATCCTCAAACTGGTGTGATAAGGAATCAACCGTTACATTGTAACTCCCCTTCCTGTAAATTATCTCATAATAATATCCCATCATTTTTTCAAGCCTTTTATTATGTTGTGGCGATGATAGAAACTAATCTAGAAATTTTTTTATGTTATGATGGTCAGTCCATATTTGGAAATGACGCCCCAATAAGTATGGTCACCAAGTGTCTATTGCATGTATTATGGCCATAATTTCTTTCTTATATGTATATTTGATCTGGATTTATACAGAAACACAAAAAATTACAGAAATAACCATAAATACAGAGATGCAACGGAAATAATAGTTCTTTTCATTAATGTAAAATACTGAAATATGCTTACAAACAGAAACCTAAATAAACCAGCTAGGGCGATGGTAGCTTATCTCTGAGAAGAGATGTGGTGGCTACATGCCTCTAAATTGTCTTACAATGAGGCTCGAAGGCCTATTTATTGTTGAGAAACAATGGAAAACTCTAAACATCCAAAACCCTAACCCTAGGAGATGAAGCGCCAAACTATGGGCCCATTTTTGGGCAAATTGGTACATCAACTTCCTGGGGTCGTAACTTTGGCACACGATCTCTATTTGACATGCACAGTACCTCGTTAGAAAGATTTATCTGAGGACTACAACTTTGGGAAGAGCAACATTGGTCCATGGACCTGTGTTGCTCCCAGTTTTCCCAAAAAAACATTGTTTAGGGCCTCAAAATGGCTCTGGAAGTTTAGGACCCAAAAAACTACTAAAAATAGTAAACTTTGCTACAATTAAACTGAAAAACTGAAAGAGACAGTTGTGGGGGTCCAAGTGGGCTAGGTGGGTGGCCACAAACATCCACCTGGATCATTCCTCCCCCCTTAGGAAGAAATGGTCCCCATTGCGTTGAGTCCCTCCATGAGATGAGGAAAATTTTGCTAAACATGGTCCCTGGTGAGCTATTTGACAACTTCTGATGTGTTCATTAATGGTCGAGGGTGGTCCACATTGAACACTCGGTGCAGGCGAAGGAATGGGGGAATGATGTGCTCCAAAGAATTGTTTCTGAAAACCTTGGTAATGGTGTAAGGACCATGTCAAAGTGGTCTGAGCTTTTGATGGGTTCTGGTAAGGCATTCTTTCTGCAGATGCAACCAGACTTTGTTGCCCACTTGAAACTTGTGTGGTACCTAATGTTAATCGTGTTCTTGTTTGTGCTTGGTGTATTCCAGAATGGAGCGGCGATATGTCAACCCATTGGGTAGAGGTGCTCTAGGAGTCGGATTGAATTGTCAGACCAGGCAGTAGCTCCTCAACGAAAATTGATTTGTGTGTTATTCCTTCAGGTAGGTCTTCATTATATACATGAGGGAGAGACTGTTCACTTCATCTCCCAATGACTGTTCATATTATTTATTTATCTATTTACATTATATTCACCCAATATTGATGATTAGGTTTCAACATTCCCCCCCTTAATCTGAAGGGATGTTGGTGAGTCCAAGCATCATTCTAAATCATTCAAGCTTTTCTCTTCCAAGCGCTTTGGTGAAGATGTCTGCAATTTGCTCATTAGTGGAACAATGACGGAGATGGATTGTTTTGGCCTCAACATGATGTTGAATTAGATGATATTTAGTATTGACATGCTTCATTCGATCATGGAACTTTGGGTTCTTGGCCAACTTTTTTGCAGAGGTATTTTCAATCATGAGTGGAGTTGATTGTACTTTTTTTACCTACAAATCTTCAAGAATTTTCCTGAGCCACACAATTTCTTTTATTGCTTCAGCTGCTGCCATGTATTCTGCTTCTGTTGTGGAATCTACTGGAACTGATTGTTTGTGTGATCTCTAGGAAATAACTCCTAATCCAAGACTCATAACATATCTTGAAGTAGATATGCCAGTTTCTTTGTCTCCATCGAAGTCTGAATCAGAGTATCCAATCAAGCTGAAGTCGTCCACCTGTGTATACTTGATTCAAAAGTCTTGAGTTCCCTTCAAGTACCTTAGAACTCTTTTTGCAGTAGACCAATGTCCCTCATAAGGCTTTTGCATAAACCTAGAGAGGATTCCAATAGCAAACGAAATGTCTGGTCTGGTAGTAGTTAGGTAGTTGAGACTTCCTACAAGCTGTCTATACTTTGTTGCATCTTCAAATTCTTTTCCTTCAATAGATGTGAGCTTTAATTTTTGTTCCATTGGAGTAGTAAGAGGATTGCATTCTGTCATGCCAAACCTGTTCAACAGATCTCCAATGTAATTTTTTTGAGAAAGAAATATGGACTTTGGATGTTGGGTTACTTCAATGCCAAGATAGTAATGAACATAGCCCAAATCAGCCATTTCAAAACTTTTCCCCAATTCCTTCTTTATGGATGCAATGTAGCTTTCATTGTTCCCTGTCATCAAAATATCATCTACATATACCACAAGATATACAACTGTTTTGCCAACTTTCTTGACAAATAAAGTTGCATCATCAAGATCATAATGTTTGAAATTGAGTTTCAGAAGATGCTTAGTTAGTTTTTCATACCAGGCTCGCGGTGCTTGTTTAAGGCCATACAAGGACTTCACAAGTTTGCATACTTTATGTTCATGTCCTTTCACAGCAAATCCTTCAGGATAAGACATAAAAACATTATTTTTTAGATCTCCATTTAAGAAATTAGTTTTTACATCCATTTGATGGACTTTCCAACCATTCTGAGCTACTAGGGCAAAGAGCGTCTAGATGGTAGCCCATTTTGCTGTGGGGGAAAAAGTATCCTCATAATCGAATCTTTCCTTCTATACAAAACCTTTTTCCAAAAGCCTGGCTTTGTGCTTGTCAAGTGAGCCATTGGCTTTATACTTGTTCTTGTAGACCCACTTGCAGCCAATTGGTTTGGTTCCTAATGGAGGATCAACCAGCTTCCAAGTGCCATTCTTTATGAGGGCATCATACTCCTTTTGCATCACTTCTTTCCATTCATCACGAGACAAGTTCAATTCACAATCATAAGAAACATCCATATCAACAGGTGAATTAGAGTCATCCACATCACCTCCATTTTGCCGGTTTGAATTTCTAGTTCCTGTCTTTCCAACCTCATCAGGATGAACACTTTCAAGTGTCTTTTTCAGCCACTTTAGGGGACATTTCTCAGATGGTCCAGGCTACTCTGTTGATTGAGTTGGGACCGAATCAAGATTGAGTATCCCAATTCTATCAATCACATCACTTAAAGCATCATCTATTGTTGGAGTTTCATGCGGGGGAGAGTGTTCTTCAGAAGAAGATTCCACATGTTGATCTAGTATATGAATCCCGCCTTCAAGATGTGGAATCTGATTATCAAATTCTTGAAATGATTTTTCTTTTGTGAATCTATCCAAGCAATCAAGTTGCCGCTCAACAACATTGTTAGTTTTGGATGATTCAAGAAAAATTACATCTCTAGATACAACAAACTTTTTATTTACTTCATCATAGAGATGGTATGCTTTGGAGGTGTTTGAATACCCCAGGAAGATACACTTACGACTTCTAGCACCAAGTTTGTTTCTATGTACCTTTGGTATCAAGGTATAACAGGTGGAACCAAATACCCTGAGATGCTTTACCGAAGGAACATGTCCATACCACATTTCATAAGGAGTCGTGTTTCTAATAGCATTATATGGACATATATTCTTTATATATGCAACACATAGAACAACATCAGCCCAAAACATTATCTTTACATTTTTGAAGAAGAGCATGGATTGTACCATATTTAAGATTGTCCTATTCATTCTTTCAGCTACGCCATTCAGTTAGGGATTATAAGGCACAGTTGTTTGATGTTTAATCCCATGTTGGCGAAGATAGTTTTCAAATTCATTTGATGTGTATTATTTTCCATTATCAGTGTGAATATACCGAATATGAGATTGTGCATAATTTTCAATCCATTTTTGAAAATTCTTGAATGTTTTAAAAGCATCAGATTTGTTCTTCAATAAATAAACCCAACACATTCTGGTGTAGTCATCAATAAATGTCATCATATATTTATTTCCATTTGCAGAAGGAATAGGCATTGGACCACATAAATCTAAATGAATGAGTTCAAGTTTTCTATGTGCTCTTGAATGTGAATCATGAAAAGACTGTTTGCTATGCTTTCCTAGGATACAAGCATCACATTGCTTTAAGTTTCCTAGGAATTGTAGGCAAACTAGCAACACCATTTTTCTTCAACAAGCGGAGAATTTCATAGTTCAAATGTCCAAATCTAGCATGCCATGATAAACTTGATGGAAGTGTACCTTCTTCATGATGAGAATTGTATGAGAAATTTTGTGCACGAGCAGAGGTTCCTTGCAGCTTGAGAAGCCTTTCTTCTTCTATTCCCCTCATGACAAGTGAGTGGTCAGATGCTTTTCTTACCTCAAACTTGCCATCAAACATATGAATGGAGTGACCTTGCTGGCGGATGTGGACCAAGGATAACAAGTTTCTCTTGAGCTATGGGAGATATAGAACATGATGCAGAAGAAAGTCTGGAAGACTAGGCAGTTTAAGCCTGATTGTGCCAAGCTCTGATGGCTTGATTTTTGATTGGTCTGCAAAGTATACTACTCCATCAACATTATCAGTAAATTCTTCAAAAAAATATTTTCTATGAGTCATCTGGCAGGTTCCTCCTGAATCAAGCAACCAATCATTTTTCCAAGAAGCAAATGAAGCATTAAATAAATCTTCATTTACTCCAATGTTACATTGTTCCACAACATAGTGAGCGGATTCAGGTGCTTTACCTTTGTCTGTATCATCAGTTTTACCTTTCTGTTGGTTTCTTTGCTGCTCAATTTTGTGCCATGGTAGCTTGCATGTAGAGGCATCATGTGATCCATTTCTTTTGCAGCGTATGCAGTGCAAATTTGCCTTTTCTCCTTGAGAGTTTCTGCCCCTCCTGCCTCTGAAATATCTTCCTCTTCCTCTTCGACCACCTCTTCCTCTTGAAGAATCTTGAGTAGGATGCTTTTCTTTATGAGCAAGGCACACAGCCTCTTCAGAAGATTCAAGGGTTGTCTTCTTCCCAAAAGATTTCTCTCTTTCAACAAACTTTTTCACAAGAGAGTCAAAGGTGACATCTTTGAGATTTCCATTTGCTTGCAGTGACTCAAGATAATTGGAGTAAGTAGGATAAAGTGCCTTGAGAAAAGAGATAAGAGGAATATCCAATTCAACCTTAGTGGATTTGATATCATGCATTATAGACTTTAATTCAGATGCAAGTGCAAGAGGATCATTATTTTGCAGTTCAAGAGTGAAGAGTTTAATCATGAGTTGAACAACTTCAAGTGCTGAATGTGAGTCATAGAGTTCTTTCAAATTTTGTAAGGCTTCAAAGGTAGTTGAAAATGACAGAATATGGCAACTCACCTCTTCATTTACAGATGCTGCGATTAATGCATAAGCTTTGTTGTTCTTGTTTTCCCAAATGACAAGCTCTTTGTCTGAGGTAGGTTGTTCTAGTTCATTGTCCCCGTCTCCGACACACACTCCTTTCCACAACTCATTGAAAATGAGGGTGTGTTTTATCATCAGGGACCACTCAGGATAGTTCTCCTTGCCAGTGAGAACTATTCCTACAATAGATATGATCAAATGCATATTGTAAAAAAAAAAATACTTCTACTGATAGAAAAATACTTCTGCCAATATATAGTAAAATTGTACTTCTGGTGGTAATTAAAAATTACAATTCAAAGAAATATATTTTTGATATGACTTGACAGAAGATTCAACTAGGCAGCACTCTGAACAACGTAAATACATAAAACTTTATAGCGCATTAAACAACACTCCTTGTCAAAAATCTCTCACAATTGCAAACTCAGAAATCCCTTGAAATGTGTCTCATCAAATGAAAACCTTAAACACATTGAAGAGGGAGAATATATTTTTTATGGACATATGGATGTGTATAAGATTCTGAAATGTTGTCTTTTCCTGAAAAAATATCTTTCTTGATTTCTTTCTAAAATCACCAAATTCATTATTTTTATAAAAGTCTAAGAACAAACTCACGCTCAATGTCAACCATGTTGTATATTCAGATAACTAAAATAGTTATTGAAATCTAAAAAGTCTTAACTTCATTAAATTTGTCAAAGCACTAAAAAACTTAATGCATAGCACTTCACTGTAGGAAGACTCGTACCCTGCATCTCCACCATTACAAAGCTTTACCAACACAACATCTGTCCTGCGTGGAGGCACTAGAGGTTCATTCGATGGAGACAGCGCTGACACAAATCTCGCCGACTGAAATTAAGATGTTGACAAGACGAACAATTCCATTTGCTCGGTTAGCGATTCATCTTCCCAAAGAGAGCACTGACAAAACAGTTACTCGATGGATGCATAGATAGCTTACGTTTCCGACTGCTGAACTCGCTAAACAGAGGCCTTCAACATTTAACAAAAGCATTAACTTATAGCGCTTAACGACAGCGTTAACTTACATTTGTAGTCGAGACAGGCCATCGTTAATGTAATACCATGGACTTCAGGCAAATGCATAACATAATGAAACTGTTTAAGCTCCATCCGTTGGTAATTGTAAACATTTCGGACCATCATAGCTTCAAGTTGATGTACGAGTAGCAGGAGCAGTGTAAACTGGAGGAGCAGCGTATGGAGGGAGCAACGTATGGATGTTTATGAGAAGCTAGAATAATGGTGAATAGTAGGCGAAGCAACATATATATGGAAAACTGAATTTGGTCAAATGGGCAGCTGTGAATTCTACAAAATAGGTAGAATATAGGAGAGAAACTGACATAAGGAGTTACACAAAACCTGATTTGGGAGCTGGCTCTGATACCAATGTCAGACCAGGCAGTAACTCCTCAACCAAAATTGATTCGTGTGTTATTCCTTCAGGTAGGTCTTCATTATATACATGATGGAGAGACTATTCATTTCATCTCCCGATGAATGTTCATATTATTTATTTATCTATTTACATTATGTTCACCTAATCCTGATGATTAGATGTCAACATGAATGAATGCTTAACCTGACAGTGCAACTGTGCGCCTGTGGGTGAGGAGAAGATGTTCCTGTATTCTTTCATGACTGCAACCATCTGCTTCTACTGCTGCGTGGAGGAACCCTTCACAAGGGTTGTGGATGTGGTGATGATCTTCCCCTTACTTTGGGAGTGAACCAGACATAAAATTAATTTCCTAGTCTACGAGATGATCTTGCTACATTTAGCAGAGATCAAAGAGGCGATGGTAGGTGGGGCTACCTTTGGTATCCTGTATAATGAATTACCCAAAGAAATAATAACAAAGTGAGGCCTTGACTCATATACAACATGTCGCTTCCACAAGTATGATTGGCCTAATAATACATCACAAACATCCAGAGGTGCAACATCACACAATACCTCATATGTGAAGGGCTTGATGCTGTACGGAAGGTGCCACTGTTGTTGGGAAAAGTATCCAATACGGAATGACCCTATCCCACTGTAAGGGTGATAGCACCTCAGCAACAATCAAAGCAAAGCTCTTCGAGATTACTTCTTTATGAGATGTAAGAGAGAGGAGGAAGAGATCCACTAACCGATGTCTTCCGCTAATGATTGATCCAATCTTCTCTCTTTGCTGCTTGCTCCCAGCTCCTTGCTCTTTCACTGGCCCAGCTACACCAAGATCCTGCAAAATAACAAGAGAGGGAAACTACAAGAAGCATACATTCATAATTGATTCAAGGATTAGAATAAATCAAATACACCAGTATAACAACACATCATTGAGATACATGCATATAGAAGAACCTCAAATGCTTTATTAATGGAAGAAGTAAAGTTCAGGAAGTGATACAACCATAAAAGGCCCAATCCAGCATCACCTCCCAGCAGAAAGAAATCTCCTCTTCACCTCCTTCAAGCAAATCACCCAATAGTTCTATACTCAAACCAACAACACTTCCTTACATTCACCAGATTCTAGCCTCCCTAGACCTCATGAGAGAGCTCTATATATAGGAGTTTTGGAGAAAGGATGAGTCAGCTTGAGGCTGGCATGAAGCTGACTAGTGTCCTCTCCCACTTCAGTTATTCTTCAGTTCTTGAGTCCACTTGGAGGTTCTTGCTTCCACTTGGAGATCTAGACCCTCTTACTCATCACTAGGCGAATTCTCTGATCCAAGTGTCATTTTGGAAGCTTCCTGGGCATTGACACCTTGAGGAATGACTGTGCCACTTGGCCAAACTCGCCCAGCGCAGGTAGCCTTCTTTGTAGTTGACATTCAGCGCAGGTACACAGTGGAGCAGTTGACATTCAGCACAGATGCTCAGTGGAGTAGTTGACATGATCCAGAATTAACTTGTTTTTGAGTGTTTTCAGGTGGAGAACTGATATTCAGTGCTGTGGTTTGCTGACCTTGTTCCTCTAGGGGTAGGAACAACATGTTTAGGGACTTTGGATCCCTTAGATTATTGACATTTCATGCTTCATGCTGTTAGGCACAAAAATGTCTATAACAGTTGCCCCCTAAAGTATGAGGCCGTTTATCGGGTGAAATGCTTTATCAGGAGGATCCGAAGTTCATTCAATCACTGAGAGGTGACCTGTAATAAAATACAATACAATACATTATTTTTCATTCTGCTTTCATGATCTAACTGAGGTGGGCATTCCCATGCTCAGCTTTATAAATTCATTTTAGTACATAGAACAAACGATCGTCTGATGGTAGACTGATAATTCTCTGCTGAAATTATCATCCTTTGAGTAGGATGATCATCTGCTGCAATGATGTACATGTCAAATGTCTTTATGTTTCCTGAATATATATCGCAGCCCGGATGGATGAAACTAGATCCGGGGTCTTCAAACTCATTCGATCTTCACTCTAAGTACAAGTCGATCCATGTGAGAATTGCGCTGAAGTCGAACATGGAAAGACATCGCTTGATTACCGGTCAATGATGTAAACCGTTAACAAGCGCGAGAGGAATCACCGATAATGATAATGACCCTCAAGGTACTGCAGTACAATTCACATGGTGTGAATAAAGGACTTGGCGTCGAACACCACGCAAAATCTTCTGGTCGAAGGTCATTGATGTATACCTGTCGCCGGAAGTGAGAGACTTGCCATTGAGGCATGCAAGCTTCAAAGTACTGAGGGGGGTGTTCCTAGATCAACTTCTTGGATAATGAGCTGAAGTCAACAAGAAGCGATCTGTCAAAGGAGGGCCTTAATGAATCCCACATTAGTGACACAGAATGGAGCTAATGATTTTAGTGGAGGTGAAAACAATCTGTGGCATATGATTCAGGGTGGCGATCATGGGTGGATGAAGGATAATGTATGGCAGTGGATGGGACACGGTTGACTCTTTCTGAACAACATCTCTTGAACATATAACGACATTGATGCGATGGATCGGTAGCATTACCCCAAGTGTGGATGGTTTGGCGAGGACCATGGTGATGAGACCGGTGAATGAAACAACCCAACCCGATGTGATACGGAGGAAAAGTGTCATGTTCAAGATTGACTTGCTACCATTAAAGCTTTGAGGTTCTCCCAATTTTTCCCCAGTCATTTCTGACCAGTACCTCTTTATTTTTGTCAAGCTTGAGGAGGATAACATATGCTTGTTCTATAACTTGCCCTTCGGGCAAGCCCATCGCTACGTTTTAACGAGCCTAGCGATAGGGAAACTCGTTCTCGTCTAAAGACAAGTTTGTCGCTATTAATCATTTTAACGAGTCTAACGACAAAGAAAACTCGGTCCTTTTCATTTTTAGAGAGTCTGAAAAGGTACAAAAAGTTAACTCCAAAATTCCTTTTTCGTCATCTAATCCCTTAAGTCCGAAAAAGTATAAAACAATACAGAAGGGATGAATTTTCGATAAATTTAACGAGCCGAATAAAACAAGCGCTCGACCTTTTTGTGCAATAATCCCTCAGGTCCAAAAAGATTAAAATCTAGAGGAGGGATAGCTCTTTCGGTCCTTTTAACGAGCTAGAAGGCCAAAACTCGGCAAATTTTTCATATTTTATGAGTCAGTTGAAAAGAGCTCAAAGAAGACTCGTCTTTTGAGGAACGAGTGATAAACAGGGATAGCAGTAGATTCCAGGTACAGGTTGGAATTTTCCAATCAAGGCAGTGTCACAAGGATGGCTAGGTGAAATCACTCTTCACAGCTGTTCCTCAAAATGGGTAAACAATCATATGGGGGTGAATGATCGGCCAAATGGAATGGAGGTGGCAGGTGCAAACACGACCAAGGCTTTTATGGCTAATAAATTTACGATCACAATGGTTATTTACCGGAATAGGTTCATTTTTTAATGAGCTTGAACTCTGGAGGAAACTATTGCTCAATCTTATGTTTATTTTTTTAACGAGCATGAACTATGTACTAAAACTGCTCGGATCTTGCTTTTCTATTTTTTAACGAGCATAAATTCCGCGGTAAAACTGCTCGATTATATGGTCAAATTTTGATTTTTTACCATTACAAGCTTTTCTCTTTTCAAGGATAGTACTGCATTTTCAATTTCTGCAACAAACTTTGTTAGAAACGAATAATATTTGCATCAAAATGAGATTATAACCCTAATATTTCACTTTGAACTACGTAAAAAGCTATTAAAAGGTGTTTTTTCCTCTCATTTACCATTTCATTTGCATTTGGTTTGTTGGAGCTCTGGAGGTGCCTCTTCTCCCTTGATTTTCATCATCTGATTCCGGGAGATTCTGCGGACGATTTTCGGTGCCGTCTGGACCAGATAGGAGCTAAACCCTAGCTCTTTCTTTTCATGGTTCTCTTTTCCAGTTTCATGCCTATTTTTTAGTCTTTCTGAGCCCCAGGGGTTTTGCCAGGGCGCCCTAGCTTCAGCGCAGGTTCCCCATTCGAAACCTACGCTGAATGTCAAGCTGCCTTAAGGCAGCCTGACCTTCAGCGCAGGTGGGACACTCTCTGCCTGCGCTGGGCTCAGAAAACTGAGTTTCCAGGTCATTTTTTGATGAATTTTCGCCAGTTTTTCATCAAAATCAGGAACTTACTCCTTCTCTTGTTTGCTTTGCAGGGAACTCTGGATAAAATGTCCCTTACGTGGCGAGAACGAGAACATGAAGAGGAGGACATGATTGCCCTCCACGACCCTGTCACGGTGAACGCACTGCGGAACTGTGGCCTGCTGAAGTTTTTCCGTATCTCTAGCATGAGGGCACAGATTACTTTGCTGCAGTATATGCTTGATGCTTGGGATCCTGTTAACCAAGTATTCCAGATTAGGGGAAAGTCCATCCCCTTGACCATAGAGGGCATGTACTTCTTGACTGGGTTGTCAAGACGAGGTGCCCCCATTTCTTTGTCAGGTACGGCCCGAGGGACCGATTCCACCAGAGATTATGTCCGCCAGTATTGCAGGGAAGGTTCTCAGCCTAGCAGAGACGGCAAGATTGTTATCCGTGAGATTACTGACAGATCTCTCAGGTCCATTCTGTATACCATTGGTAGGATGGCCAGTAGCGCAGCTCTACATGTTGCCAACAGATCTTATATGCAGCACGCCTTGGAGTGTCTCCAACCGAAAGTATTCAACTAGTGTGATGCAGTACTTGTTCAGATGAAAAGTCAATTGACCAAGGTAAAGGACGGGAAGCTGAAGAACTTTGGATTTGGTTCTATTCTGACTGCCTTTGCCTTGGAGAAAATCCCACTGATGCAGCCTCAATACATCATACTCAACTTGCCTTCTCCGACCGAGCCACACATGCAGAGGTGAGTTGATCACATGTCTAGGCATGCTGGTCAACCTCAGATTACTTTTACTCAGGCCTTCTTCAGGTGGTTCGAGCGCCAGGAGATGGTCTTCTCTGAGTATCCATATGTGGGTATGGATTTCCGAGGTGATCCGGATTTGGTGTTACCGGGCGGCGAACAGTGGGGCGCTATTGGTAAATTCTTTGACCATATTACTGTTTATTGTTCTTATTCATAACGTTGTTGTGCTTTATTCTATCAAGACTTTTAATCATACTCTTGAGTGCATGCAGATGTTGGTCCTGTTCGTCCAGCAGTTCGCCCGAGACCGCCAGCTGCTGCCCCGGCAGTGGAGCCTGCTAGGAGAGCTATCCTTCGCGACCTTGACGATACTGAGACCCTTACAGCTGTGCAGGAGCAGGTTGAGAGCCTTACTCTCGGCATTCCCGATGTGAGGATTGATGAGTTACCTTTACAGCTGCAGCGACACACTACTGGTGTGCCTAGACGATGGACTCGTCTCTTGCGCATGATTACACAGGCCGTGACGTGCTATCATGAGCACCACTAGGCTAGGGTGCCCCCTAGCATCTTTTGAGTTTTGGGTCATATGACCAATTTTGTCTTGGTTACAGAACATTGTGTACGAACTATAAACAGTCTTATATGTATTTTGATTTTCGATTTTTATTCTGTTTGAGTTATATGATCCATATGTACAATCTTTGATGATGTGTCCTTTTTATAAATGTTGCAAATGTCTATCTAACACATAGTTTGCCAATGAGTCAGTTAATGTGTTTAAGTTTCTGGAAATATGTTGATATTGAATTGAATCAAATCGTCTTTCCAAGATCTTAACCCTTAGGAACATGCGATAAATAGCTGGATTGCGAACAGAATATATACCATTGAGTTGTAGTATTACGAGCTGTGAGTCTAGCCTGACAATTAGTCGGCGTATGCCATGTGATATGGTATCAGAGAGTAGTTCTATCAACGCGCTATACTCAGCGATGTTATTCGTTGATTTCCCAATACACACCCCTCTGAAACTTACTAACTCGCCGCTTGGATCAAAAATGGCCCAAGCTGCGGAGGATAGGTTCCGCGAACTACGACTCGCTCCGTCGACATATCCAACACATGTATCCAGAAGGTTCGACATTTGCAACAAAGTAGAAAAGGTGGATCACTCGACCAGAACAAATACTTTAGCGAAAACAAAATACAACAAAAGCATGCAGGTTACTATTTAAGCATAGTAACGCTTGAGGTACAACCCGTTGCGGGGCTGTGCCAGTGGAATTCCGTCGTAATCCATTAACTCGTAGGCTCCTTTTGCTAACACCCTTTTAACAATATAGGGGCCCATCCATAAAGACTTGAATTTACCTGCTCCCAATTTATCGGATTCTTGGTCATAAAGCAAGACCAAATCACCTTCTGAGAAGACACGGGGTTTGACACTTTTGTCGAACTGAGCCTTGACTCGTTTCTTAAGAGCTTCGTTAGCCAAAGTGGCATCACGACGGGTTTCATCCAATTGGATTAATTCCAAGAAACGAGCCTCTTCTTCTGAAGTTCTGGGGAGGAGATCGATAGCGAGTTTAAGCGACGAAATTTCGCACTGAATTGGCAAGACTGCTTCCAGGCCATACACCAGTTGAAAAGGTGTGAACCCGGTTGCGTTCTTTACCGATGTTTGGTAAGCCCACAAGGCTGAGTACAGGATTAGGTGCCACCTTCTTTTATGAACCCCGATCATCCTTTGCAACATACGCTTCAGGACCTTGTTGATTGCTTCAACTTGTTCGTTGGCTTGTGGATAATATGGGGTAGAGCTATCGTGAGATAGCCCTAGCTTGGCAGCTAATTCGACCATCATGTGATTGCGAAAATGCGACCCATGATCTGTAACTATAGCCTGTGGTACGCCGAACCTGGCGACCACATGATTGAAAAAGAAAAGGGCAGCTATTTCACCAGTGTTATCCAATGTAGGCATCGCCTCGGCCCATTTGGTAAAATAGTCAACAGCGACTATAATATACCCATGCCCCCCGGTCGAGGTGGGGTTACATTGCATGAAATCGATGCCCCACTTGGCGAAGGGCCCAACAGCAACTATCGGCTGTAAAGGTGCGGGTGGTCGTCTGGTTTTGCTATCAAAAATTTGACAAGCATGGCAACTTCTGACTGCGGTTATGAAATCTTTGAACATGGTTGGCCAGAAGTATCCTGCTCGTAATATTTTTTGTGTTGTTGCAAATCCAGATTGATGCCCCCCACACGCGCCTGAATGACATTCATTCAGGGCTTTTTCGGCCTCCTCATGGGTAAGGCACCTCCTCAGAACTGTATCGATACCACGACGGTAAAGTGTATCACCGACGATCATGTAGTCTTTTTCTTGGTATCGTATACGTTTTTGTTCGGAGTGAGAGGTGTTTGGCCTGAACATTTGGGTTTGGAGATAAACTATGATATCTCCATACCACTCATTGCTTGTAGATATCAGAAACAAACTTTCGTCCACGATTGACTCTTCTGATGTTTTATCGTTGGACGACGATGGGAGATCGCACAATAATTCTGCGAAATCTAGAGCTTTCTTTGATTTGGACTTTACAAATTCCAGATCAAACTCTTGAAGGATCGCTATCCATTTTGAATATTTGCCCCCCAGCAACTGTCGCGACAGTATATAAGTCATGGAGTTGCAATCTGACAAGATGGTAGTTTTCCGAAAGAGGACATAATGTCGAAACCTTTGAATCGCTTGAACAGCTGCAAGCGCTAGTTTTTCAACATAAGAATATTTACTTTCTGTATCATTTAAGTTTTTAATTAAATAATAGATAGGATGTTCAATTCCGTCGACTTCTTGAACTAAAACCATCGCAATGGTCGTATCCGCTGCAGCTAGATACAGGTTAAAATCTCTTTGATAGTCCGGGGCGTACATTAATGATGCTTTTACTAGACAATCTTTCAGAGCATCGAAGGAAGCTTGCGCCACCTGGTCCCAGACAAAAGGTACATCCTTTTTCAAAAGACGAGTATAACCCTTAGCAAGTTCTGCGTAATTTGGAATGAACCTCCTCAAAAAGTTTGCTTTCCCTTGGAGTTTCTGAATCTGAAGCAAATTTTAAGGAGGAGGAAAATTAATGATTGCCTGAACCTTGTAGGGGTCGAGACGAATCCCATCCTTGGAGACTACAAAGCCAAGTAAACGACCAAAACCGACGCAAAACACACATTTGTGTGGATTGAGTCTTATCTTGTAGTGTCGGAAACGTAGAAATATTGCTCTTAAATGTTGTGGATGATCAGTCCGCTTTCGCGAATGAGCCGGGAGGTCGTCGAGATAAGGTTGGACAATGTTCTTGATGTCATGGAAGGCATAATTCATTGCCCTCTAAAACGTCGCCCCTGCGTTCTTTAAACCAAAGGGTAATTTTCGATAAGCGAATGTGCCCCACGGACAAATAAATGCAGTCTTTGACTGGTCCTGTGGGCGGATATTTATTTGATTATACCCGGAAAATCCATCCATAAATGAAATGATTTCACATCCGGCGCATTCATCAATTATCTGGTCGATGAAGGGTGTAGGGTAGTTGTCCTTCGGACAAGCTTGGTTTACATCCCTATAATCGACACACACTCTAATCGTCCCTTGTTTCTTCATAACAGGGACAATATTCGATACCCAATCGGTTAGAGGAACTGGGTAGATGAATCCAGCATGGAGGAGTTTTTCAACTTCCGCCTTAATGGCAGCGGCTTTCTTGGGGTGCACCTGCCGAAGCCGTTGTCTTACTGGTTTGACATCATGATACATTTTAATTTCATGTTCAACGATACTCGAGTCAATGCCTGGCATTTCATCATATGACCAAGCAAAGACATCTCTAAATTCGCGAAAAAGAGCGTTATATATTTCCAGTTCTGAAGGGGAACAACCTTTGCCGACATAAATATTCTCTACAACATCTGTCTTAGTCGAGATATTTATGGCTATAGTCTCTTCAATATTGGATAAGTTTCGCTCGGAATCCACCGTGTTTACAGTATTTGTTAGGAATTCAAAAACTGAAGGGTGATAAAGGTCACTTTGAGTATCTTCTTCGTATTCTGGAAGAAGGGAACGATGGTGGTGATAATTCCATGGTGCCCCCTCAATCATCATTGATTGTAAGATTCCTTCGTCAGTCTCATGTACTTTCGACCAAGGATCTAGTGGGGTTCCATATTCTCTAGACCTATCTACCCAAACGCTTGACGAGCGTTGATTTGGGTTCGCCTCCCATGCTTGAAACATTGATTGCTACAATATTTCTAGAGGGCTTGGGGGCAAAACCATAGCACGATCCATGTCGACCTTCGTGGAAGATATCATGTTGCAGGTTGCTACAAACATTACATTTCCTATATAAATAGGAGGTGGTAGCGCGAAAGTTCCCATCAATGTGGGGTCTTTCAATAATCCTACTCTGATATCTTGAAGCGAATGGTTGCTTTCATGGATCATGGGAATGCTTCCTGTAACTTGTGAACCATTAGGGAGGAAGTTCTGTTGGTCGACGACCGTAATCCCTCCTTCAAACGGGAATGCGATCTTCCTAAAATAAGTCGACACAACAGCTGCCATGGCATAAAGCCATGGTCTTCCCAGTAGAATGTTGTAGTCAAGATTTCTATCGATGATCTCAACATCGATTTCTACTGTTTTTCCTCCTAGTTCAACTTTTAAGTTATTAAGGATACCATACGGGGTATAAGTCCTTCCGTCGAAAGCTTTTAATGTTGTCGAAGATCGCGACAAGGTTGGAGATCCTAAAGTTTTCTAGCAACTCATCGACATAATACATGTTGATGCTCCCTCATCAATAATTGTTCTGTGAACAGTTTTGTTGAGGGCTTTCACTTGAATAAGGAAAGCTAATTGAGCTGGTAACTGAGGATCATATCCTTTGTGATCAAAGGATACAAGATTAGAATCGTTAGGATCAACCCCACCAATAGCTGATAACAACGCCTGCCTTTGGGTTGGACAATTTTGTAATACCTCAAGAGTCGACATAGCGGATGGCGATTGTGCCAAATCTTCCGCTATGTTATAATGCTGCGCCGCTCTGGCGCGAGGATTAAATGTTGACTTGTGTACTACACCCTTTGGCGGTTTTATTGTTAATTCAGGGATGATGGGTGGTACAACTTCTGCCGAAGTTGTTGTCGAACTACTTGGTTGATCTTTACCTTTGTCGTTCGACAGCTGAGGATTCCCATAATCTTTGTTCCTTGTCGAAATCAAAGCATCATTCTGCTGTTTTGAAACCGACAACATAAGCACTTGAGACGGGGAAGCATTTCCACTATCAACCAGATTTTGACCTGGGTTGGGAAATGGATCAGTTAACACAGCTGAGGTTTGGGAACTTTTAAAGAACCTCTTTAACTCAGCTTTGAATGGGCAATTCTTTGTGCTATGATCCTTATCATCACATATTAGACATGGATAATTTTGTTTCCCTTTCCCAGGAAGGTTTCAAGAATTTTTCCCAGGGGATGACTCACCCTGTTTCTTCTTCTTCCCTTTGTTTTGTTTCTTCTTGCTTCCTGGTTGATTGGTTTCTTTGCCTTTATCTTATGATACGACATTTACTTCCGAAGCAAGAATTTCTTCTTTTGCATTTTGATCCGAATTCTTACGGGCTTTCTTTGATGAAGCCTTTATCGATTTCGCGTTTGTCGTGCCAATCACACCATCACCGGCATGAGAGTCACTATTGGATTTAGGAGGGGGAGGAATTGAAAATTCCTGTCTAGGGGTGTCGGGTATTTTGTCGTAGAGCATGTCGGACTGAGTATAAACTAAGTCCAAATACTGTGCACGAGCAATAACTTGCTCCTCTGTTACGACTCCCCCCTTGGCCACATCTTCCGTAATAGCAGGAAGTAACGACTTTATAAACCATTCAACTAATAGCTAATCGGGAACGTATGTTTTCACCATCCTACGACGACGACGCCACTCATGTATATGATCAGATATATGGGTGGCAGTTGTCTGCTTGAAGTTGGTTAATATTTCTGTTCCCGTTTCATACCTTATCGGTAATTGAAAATGGGTTAAGAAAGTCGTGGCTAGGGAACTAAAATTGTCGAAAGAGGTTCTTGGCAATTCAATATACCATTTAGCTGCTGGACCTGTCAATGTCCTCTGAAAAAGGCGAAGCCTTATCGAATCGTCGTTTAGGGTGTTCGACGAACACCACAGATGAAAAGTCATCACGTGATTCGATGGGTCTTCACCTGGATTTCCATTGAATTTAGGAATGTCAGATGGAAGTTTATGAGGAATCGCTGGCCACCAGGGGGCATAAGCAATCAGATCGTTTGTTAACCGGTGTAAATCGGGTAACTCTAGAGTTGCCACGAATGGCAACTGTTGATTCAGGTTAGGCGAAGCATAACCAGGGTAGGATGGAATCGCTTGAGTAGCGGGCCTTTGCATACCAGCATAATGTAATTGATGTTGGTATGATTGATACGGTTGGTGGACTTGACCACTGTAAAGTGGTTGGTTTTGACCGTTTTGGATATACGGTTGTCCACTGTTCGCAAAGATCTGCTACTCAGAACCTTGGTACACTTGCTGGAATTGCGGTTGTTGGTATTGCACTAACCATGGTTGTGAAGCCATGTTTTGTTGTGCTATGCTAACCGTTGGACCAAGGTGTGAGGTAATTGTACCCGTTTGGACCTGTGTCGCCCCACCAGTTGGCGATTGTGGTTGTGACCCATGTTCAAGAGGCAGTTGCATTACAACCTGAGAAATCTGAGGTTGACATGTAACAGGTATCGCTTGGACTTGTGACACAGTTACAATAGCCGGTGTGGTTGGGATGTTCGTCATAGGTACACACTGTTGCATAGAATATACAATCCTTGGTTGTTGAGGTAGCATGGGTACCCAACTACTTGATGCAATTCCAGTATAACCTGAATACTGTTGAGAACTGCCGTATGGATATCCTCCCGGAGGAGGTAATGAAAGGGCATATTGCCCCCCGTACGGTAGCAATCCGAAACTCAGAGGGATTGTTAGTCCTTGAGGACTGGATGGCCCAAATTGACCTCCATGAGGATCAATCTGTTGAGTTTCAACGTAAGAGTTGCCGGGTATTATTCCGGATGAACAAACTGGAACAGACCATACTGTCGAAATAGTCCCTTGGTGGACTCCTTCTAGCTGTTGTGAGCTAGTTGGGACAGCTGGTATGCCGGCAAACATTGTCGGAGTGACGGCAGGGGCTTCTGCTGTCGCTGTGTCATTTGACACAGTCCTAGATGATGACGGTTGTTCAGACATTTTAAGTCTATCCAATAAATTGCCTAGCGATTCTACAAGAACCTCCACTTGTGGTGGATTAACTTCTGATGAAGGAAATAGAGTGACCCCGACTCCAAAATGGGTTGGAGTACTTGCTTGTGGATCCTCTGCAATTTCCTCTATCGCAATCAAACCCGGTGGAAGAGGAAGAACGTCAGGTCCGTAAAATATTTCTGGTGCCGAAGAAGTGGTTGTTTCGACAGCGACAGTTGTTTGAGGAACAATACTCTCTGGACCGGTTACAGATGGAACTGGTTCAGTTATACAAGTACTTGCCCCCAGACTAGGATCAGTATTACCGTCCTTCTGTGGCTGTTGAACTTCTTCTATAGAGGCAGGGTTTCCAGAAATGTTTGGAGTAACCGGAACCTCAGATGTAGTTGGAACACTTGTTCTAACTTTTAAAGGAGATTTTGAACCGGTTAAACGAGTTCGCTTTGTCCGTACTGTTTTCGATTCCGGAGACAAAGACGGTTGACTCGTAAGCCTCCGCGAACGACGGGGTTTCAATTGACTTTCTTCCACGATTGCGGATTAATCGATCAACCAAAATATTAAAAGGGGAAATTTGTGTTTCCGAATTGAATGAATTTTATTAGACGCTTTTAGACACAACTTGCTTTTTCACTTTTTAAGAGTCGAGAAAAAGCTAAAGATGACTCTAGTCTCCTTCGATGTTTTAACGAGCCCGAAGTGACAAATGCTCGGATGGACTTTTTCAGTTATAGAGTTTGAAAAAGGCCAAAAGAAACTGCTCTGGAGATCTAGGCAGAGGGTGTGCCAAACCTTTCGCAAAACCACAGAATACGTTTTACGGTACGAGTGGTCGATCTTCGTGAATGCTGTGTTCACTGCATTGCGATCAGTAGGGCGGCCGACACGGCTTCCTATGGATAAAAGCTTTGTTCCTATAGGGGTCTCCCAATATATGCGCGACGGTACGTGGGAGCACAAGTCCGTATTAGTGCCACCGACTCTCAGGAGGAATCACCCACCTTCTTCGAGATCGACAGTCACTACGTTTAATGACGCTGGAACACGTCTCTAGCTTAGACCTCTATGTTTTTGCGTTATGTTTCAAAGCGTTGTTAGGTTCATTCAATATATTTTAAGTTGATCTTTTTTAAAGTTTGCCTTTCAAGGTTCACCACGAGATGTATGATACACATTCCTAAATGCAGTCTAAGATGAGAAGCAAGCTTTTTCAATCTTTTCGACTTATGAAAATCTTAACTACTGAGGGAAAAGAAAGACATCATCTTTTCACACAGATCAAAGAGCATACACTAATGCACTTTTTCCTAAATCAACATGCAAACTTATCAAATGCAAAAATGCAGAATGCAGGTATTTCTTTTCTCTTTCTTAATGTTGATGTAATACAAAAAGAAAGCTGTTGTATAATTTTGGATTCAATTTCAAGTGAAAGCAAACAAGCTTGTCCAAAATCAAAAGACACCTTAAGATTTACTTGTTTCGACACTAGAAATATATAAATTCAAACCATATGATGAAGGCAAAAGCTCAATCAGCTATGAACAGCAAATAAACTAACTCTTAAGATCAAAACGACACTTATCACAGGTCTAGATCTAAGAGGTCACAGCAAGACTAGTTCACTTTCGTTATGGGAAACTGCAAATGATACAAGAAATACAAAAAGAACAAACACGGTTTCTTTATACAACCGAGGCGGAATAGTGGCAAGGAAAGTTGGTTTCAGATAGGTACATTGACTGATAACAGGCAGCAAAAACAAAGGTGAAAACAGGGCAATAAACAGGAGGGAACCCCAGTAGCACTAGGCAAATTTGGTTCAGCGCAGGTAGTACACTGGCAGTTTGACCTTCAGCGTAGGTAGCCCCTTCAGGAACTGCGCTGAAATGCAGACTGCCTTCACAGTACCTGCACTGAAGAGATAAACTTTCGTTTTTCTCAGTTTCCGGGTCACAGATTGCTCAAAAATTCACAGTTTTTGGCCAAATCAGAAGCTATCAATCAAGTACACACTAAGGGATGAAAAGGAGGATGAAAAGATATCACTAAGAGCTATTTAGAGTCCTTGTGGATCAGCTCTTCAAATCATAAACATGCCCAGAAACTGAGCTAGAGTAGCTGCCCTCTACTTTGCATTTGAAAGCTCCAAATGCAGTTCGATTCGGTACTCCCTGTGTTTATGAAATGAATAGCAAAAACACAAACAACCAACAAGATACGATCCCCAACGGAGTTTCCAATTTGTTGTTGGGAAAAGTATCCAATACGGAATGACCCTATCCCACTCTAAGGGTGATAGTACCTCAGCAACAATCAAAGCAAAGCTATTCGAGATTACTTCTTTATGAGATGTAAGAGAGAGGAGCAAGAGATCCACTAACCGATGTCTTCCGCTAATGATTGATCCAATCTTCTCTCTTTGCTTCTTGCTCCCAGCTCCTCGCTCTTTCACTGGCCCAGCTACACCAAGATCCTGCAAAATAACAAGAGAGGGAAACTACAAGAAGCATACATTCATAATTGATTCAAGGATTAGAATAAATCAAATACACCAGTATAACAACACATCATTGAGATACATGCATATAGAAGAACCTCAAATGCTTTATTAATGGAAGAAGTAAAGTTCAGGAAGTGATACAACCATAAAAGGCCCAATCCAGCATCACCTCCCAGCAGAAAGAAATCTCCTCTTCACCTCCTTCAAGCAAATCACCCAATAGTTCTATACTCAAACCAACAGCACTTCCTTACATTCACCAGATTCCAGCCTCCCTAGACCTCATGAGAGAGCTCTATATATAGGAGTTTTGGAGAAAGGATGAGTCAGCTTGAGGCTGGCATGAAGCTGACTAGTGTCCTCTCCCACTTCAGTTATTCTTCAGTTCTTGAGTCCACTTGGAGGTTCTTGCTTCCACTTGGAGATCTAGACCCTCTTACTCATCACTAGGCGAATTCTCTGATCCAAGTGTCATTTTGGAAGCTTCCTGGGCATTGACACCTTGAGGAATGACTGTGCCACTTGGCCAAACTCGCCCAGCGCAGGTAGCCTTCTTTGCAGTTGACATTCAGCGCAGGTACACAGTGGAGCAGTTGACATTTAGCGCAGATGCTCAGTGGAGCAGTTGACATGATCCAGAATTAGCTTGTTTTTTAGTGTTTTCAGGTGGAGAACTGATATTCAGTGCTGTGGTTTGCTGACCTTGTTCCTCTAGGGGTAGGAACAACATGTTTAGGGACTTTGGATCCCTTAGATTATTGACATTTCATGCTTCATGCTGTTAGGCACAAAAATGTCTATAAGAGCCACTACTGGCGAACTCAAAGATCTCGCCCTTGGTGAAGCCACCTGATGCTGTATGGTTGCGGGTGTGGTATGGTCAGTAGTCCCAGATGCTTAACGACCTTTGCTGACATGAGGTTCTTTTTTCTCCCACTATCAATAATGAATTGTAGCGGCAAATCCTTCACCCACATTTATGAGTGGAAAAGTCGCTCCCCCTCCTCTGGATCTTCGGGCTCATTCTTCTGGATCTGGGTAGTGGAAATAGTGGCACTGGGCTCTGCATCAATGATATGCTTCCCTTTTCCATTCCCCTCGTCAGGTTCTGACTCAAGGTCGAAACATGCATCTGATTCTGAAGCCTTCAACTCAGCCACCAGTTAATGCTTGGTCTGACACTCACTTGCATTGTGAGTGGGGATCTTATGGAACTCGCACCACTTTCCTGTGTCCTTCTTTGACTTTGTGGTGTTGTTCTTTTATTGAGGCTTTGATGGGTTCTATTGAGTCGTCCTGTCTTGGCTTTGTCCTTGGTTTTGTGGTTTGGGAAGCCTTTCCCTTGCTTCAGATTCGGAGATCCAAAGTATCACTTCTTCTGTTTAAACTTAAGCTCGATTTTGATAGCCTATCAGTACGCCATGCCGAATGAGGAGATTTTCAAGAACTACATCTTGTCTTGGATGTACTTATGTAAGAAGCTGTGGTATTTGAGTACCAAATGCAACTCATAATCCTTGATACCAAACTTTGTACAAAGGGTATGAAAATTATTTGTGAACTCTGGCACATCTTGGCCCCTTCCCTATCGCAGTGTGCTCCACTTTATGTATTTGTCCTCATAGCTTTCGACAGGGTAGTGTTGCTCCTTGATGGTGTCGCAGAATGAATTCCAAGTGGGAGCAAATAAAAATAGGAGTTCGTACTTCCATACTTCTGCTCACAGTAGGTTTCCCACCAATCTTTGATGGGCGATTTCTTTGAGAAGTGAAAAAGTGATCTTTTGCTGGCTGGAAAAATCATGAACAAAAAAATACCCTTGTAGCATATTTTACCATTTATCTACAGCATCTGCATCTATCTGATCCTTGAATATGGGGATTTCAAAATTAACTTGTACCTTAAAGGGTGTGGCGTTTCCAGAGTAGCTGCTGGAAGCCGATGCGTTGCCTCTGGGTAGCCGCTAAAGTATCTGGGAAATTTTTTCCATCATCACATTCCTTTGTCATTCAAGGGCTTCTTCGAGCAATATTTTGATAGTATCTCCTGCCCCCCCATCTTTCTTTTCATCCGCTATGGTAGGTCATCGGGATTTGTAAGGCTAGTCTTTCAAAGGTTCAACTAGCTCAACTCCTAACTCCTTATACCCTGACCTCGTTGGGGACATGCAAAGAAAAACAGAGAAAGAGAATACCGCTCTAATACCACTGATTCATGTTTATAAAGGAACACAACAAATTATAGAAATAACCATAAATACAGAGATGTAGTGGAAATAATACTTCATTTCATTAATGTAAAATACTGAAATATGCTTACAAACAGAAATGGAAATAAACCAGCTAGGGTGATGGTAGCTTATCTCTGAGAAGAGATGTGGCTGCTACATGCCTCTAAACTATCTTATAGTGAGGCTCAAAGGCCTATTTATTGTTGAGAAATAATGGAAAACCCTAAACATCCAAAACCCTAACCCTAGGAGATGAAGCGTCAAACAATGGGCCTCGTTTTGGGTAAATTGGTACATCAACTTCTCGAGGTCGTAATTTTGGCGTACGATCTCTGTTTGACACGCACAATACCTCATTAGAAATATCTATCCGAGGACTACAACTTTGGGGATATCAATATTGAACCATGGGCCCATGTTGCTCCCAATTTTCCCAAAAAACATCGTTTAGGGCCTTAAAATGGCTCCAAAAGTTCAGGACCCCAAAAGCTAATAAAAATAGTGAATTGTACTACAATTATGGAAAATGAAAAACTGAAAGAGAGAGTTGTGGGGGTCCAAGTGGGCTAGGTGGGTGGCCACCAACATCAACCTAGATCAATATTGACCTACATAAAGTTGTTTATTAGTGAAAGTTATTGGTCTAGCTTCCTGCATTAATATTACGCCAATGCCCATACCTGAAGCATCACATTCAATAATAAGAGATTTGGTGAAGTCTAGTAATGCCAATACTAGAGTGGAGCACATGGCCTATTTGAGAGCCAAAAAGGTTTGTTGAGTTGTGTCAGTCTGAATAATGAATTTTTCTTTATAATATTAGTGAGGGGTCTCACCATGCATCCATAACAATGGAAAAAATTGCAATAGTAGCCCATGAGGCGCAAGAATCACCCCAAAATATAAAAGTTTTTTGGTTGGGGCCAATCTTGCATTGCTTGAATATTTTTTGGATCAACCCTCACTCTGTCACGACCCACAATTTGTCCCAAACACTATAATTCTTCCATGCCAATAGAGCACCTGGATATTTTGATAAATACTTTATAATCTTGGAGCAATTGCAATATCTGGTCAACATGCTGAAGGTGTTTGTCCCATGTTATGCTATAGATGAGAATGTCATCAGAAAATATTGCAACAAATTTTTAAATATATGGTTTTAGAAGGTGGTTCATGAGGCTCTAAAAAGTGTATGGAGAATTAAAGAGATCAAATGGCATGACCAAGAATTCATAATGGCCTTCATTAGTTTGAATTTTTTTCTTGGGAATGTAAAATTCCTTCATGCGTATTTGGTGATATCCCGAGTAGAGGTCTAGCTTGGTAAAATTTTTAGCACAATGGAATTCATCAAGTAGATCATCAACTATTGCAATAGGAAATTTGTCACTGATAGTGACCTTGTTAAGGGACTTAAATTTAGGACACATGTGCCATTCTGCATGTTTGTTCAGAGCCATTATCACTGGAGATGAATAAGGGTTGGTGCTAGGATGAATAATAGTGTCTTCAAGGAGTTACCTGATGATTTTTTCAATTTCATTATTTTATGCAAAAGGATATTGATTTGGGTTGGAATTTGGTCGCTGGGGACCCAAGACTAAAGGGATGCTATGATGATGTTCACCCCTAGAGGCTGGGACCTCCTAAGGTTTGTCAAAAACATGATGGTGGAAATCTAATACTTATTGTATAGGAGGATGAATATGAGGAGGAGTTGATTCAATGGCTTGAATGCATTAAATTATCCTACTCCCCCATGATGGCCCTCTTTCAAAATATTCTCCATTCCATATGAGTTGATGATAGTAGTAGCACCTACCTCGATTCCGCTCAATGTATGAATGTGGTTGTTCTGCTTAAAGCTCATATATAACTCTTGGAAATCCATTGTGATAGTCCCTAGTGTGCGGATCCATTCAAACCAAGGAAAATGCCGCAACCACCCATTTCAATAGAAATAATGTGATTTTGAGGTGATAATCCCCCATCTAAAGTTTAATATTTTCACAATGTCCTTCACATTTCATGGCCCCCCCATTAGTGATAAGGACTTGTAAATTAGATATCGCCCATATAAAATAATGAAAAAAATTATGCTACTCTCTTATGGAAAAATTTATTAGTGCAACCACTATCCATTAACACTACTACTAGTTGATTTTTAATGAAACCTCAAATTTTGAGAGTTTGGGGTGAAGAAATTCCAACCAAGGAATGTAATGATATAACTAGCTCATCTGGCATAGCTGTGAGATAATTTTCTGGGTTGGTTTGCATTTCACCCACTTCTTCCTATGGAACTTTAATGAATGGATCTTCATCGACTGCGTTGTTTTCAGTATCATCAAATTGAAATAATTTTGGATCCTTTGTTTATGTCCAAGGAATTAGTTATCATCATAGAAGTAGTAGAGTCCTTATTTCCTTCTTTCAAAGATTTCTTCAAGTGACATCTTTTGAACCTTAATTTTTTGGGTGGACATGCCTTTGCGATGAAATTTGGATGATTGGAGTGGAAATTTAAGGTGACTTCTAAATCTAAGGCCTTGTGGCATGCTTCCAAGCAAGTAGTTGGGTGATGTATTCAAACATAGGCTTGGATGGCTTCCTTGAGGCCATTGATGAAATGTTTCAACTAAAATTCATCTCCTAGTCCTTTAGTTCTTATGGCCAAATGTTCAAAAGCTGCAATGTAGTCCCTTACTGTACCTATTTTCCTGAGCTTAGTGAGACGACCCAAAAAGTGAGTTTCCCAATCAAAGTGGTCACAAATGGCTTTTGAGAACATCTTCCAATTTGGCCTCCCTTGATAACAATTATAATGCCACTTCTACCACTTCCATCTCTCTTGGTCCAAGTATAGGGCTCCCACATGTAGTTTATTTCCATTCTCGAAGATATTATTAAGGAGGAAATATTGTTCCATTTTTTCCACCCATATTGCGGGGTTAGAGCCATCAAATTTTTACATGTCTAACTTAGGTGCTTGATGGCTCGGAGAGTGGCGATATCCATGGAAATGAATGTGATGGTTGGATTCTCCTTCTATGTGTCCATCAACACTATTTCTTCCCTCATATGTTTGTGAGGAATCTTTATCACATATAATAGTTGTGTGGACTAGGATTTAATGGACTCCTTTAAGTCATTGAATTTTTTCTCGAGGTTGTTGATCTTCTTGACAACCCTTTCCATAGCCATAACTTGAGACTAGGTACTGAGCATAGACTAGCCCCAGTCAAATTCTAAGCTTACATAAGAGTAGTATGCCTGGAAATAGGGATATCTCAGGAGGCCACTAACGTGGGTCACTTGAAGTCATGTTGAGAAAAATTTGGGACGAATTGAAAATTAGTGGCTTACAAGCAAATGGTACCTCTATGACTACTGCGTTGTCCTAGATATTCTAGGCTAAGTTTTTGCAAACGTCCCAAGATGGTCCTAGACCTTTTTTTTATACTTGAAATATAGTTTTACTCTGATTTGGTCAATACTATAGTGCCTAAATTCCATAATGCTTGATATTGCCAAATATCCTGTGAAAATTGGGTGTGGATTATAGTTACAGAAACCCCAGTTTCTCAGTACTGTAGAATGTGTTGCAACAATTTCATATGGACTATGGTGGCCAAAACCATAAGTGAAATAAGAGTCTAATATGCATTGTGAAAACCCCAACTGCTGAATTTGATTTGTACACTAGCGACAAAACCACAACTACTGGATCTCATCTAGATAATGAAATTCAAACCCTAATAATTGGATATGATCTAGATGATAGGGGAGAGGGAAATATTCAGATAGTTGAGGGAACTATGGTCTCAAAGGAGTGTCAGGTGCTATATATTGCAATATACCTAGGGTTCCAACAATAGTACTTGGCCCAATATTTCAAGGTGCTAACTAAGGAGGATCGGTTGTACCCTTGACCATACTACCTAACTACCCTAATGTATGTGCTAGTAATCTCCTCGAACGATGTTGTGAGTGTATTGTAGTGGCAAGACGACCGATGACTTATCTAAGGTTAAGCTTTAGGTTACCCTAGGTGGGCTTATGATATACCCAAGGGTACGTGGAAGTGCAGTCTATGCGTGTTTTTATCTAATGTGCTACTACTCGAAGGGATGCCCATTGGGGTTAGAAGGGAGTCCCAAAATCATGACCACCACTTGTAGTTCCTAAATGCATGCCTCCCTAAATCCATAGGCTTATGTGATAAACATTAGATCCCATGGTTTAAAGATGCTATAACACATCTCTAGCCTAAAAAAAAATTCTACAAAAATTAGAGGTACAACTAGCCATGGAAATTTCTTTGATACCACTTGTTATGCACTTGACCTATGATAAATCTAGAATGCTAGAAATATGAAACTATATGGCCCGAAACATAGAAACATCACATGAAATGAGACAAGTTATAAAGATATTTTATTATTTAGAAGAGTAATATAATTTTCACTTGCCTCTTTGAGGTGGAAACCTCCAACAAAGTAGAGCTCAATTATAATAGGACTCGATACTTCTTCCCTTGTTATATAAGACTATTTATCACTTTATGACATCCAAAAACCTAAATAATAGTGGTCCCTCGCATAACATGGGTTAACCACTTTATTTATTAACTATAGTGTGTTTATAACTAATTGTAGTCCCTTTTCTATAATATAGGTCAACCAATTACAATTATTATTAATGCAAGTAAATGCTTATGGGAGTTACTGACTCAACTAACCAACTATAACTCTGACGAGGCTTATTACATGAGTAAGGAAGTTAGGGTTGGAAACTAATGTTCTTTGCTTTATGGGAGGTGAGTGGTGGGCACCAGTATTGCAGCAATAATGTTTCAACTCTTGGGCTACCTACTTTACTCTTATCAACCCAATAGTTTGTAACAAACTTGGAAACGATGGTGCTACATGGACAAGTACTAGTTCTTATTGAAGGTTGTCACTTGGTCAGCCGGTGAAAGATCACTAGGAGCTCAAGCCAACTTCTATGGATTCCAGAAGAAGCTCTATATGTGATGAAAGGAAAAAAGAGAGATTACTGTATTGATGTTATTCTACTTGCAGAAAGGAAGACTGGAATGTAAAGCAAACCAAGGAAATCCTAGTTAACCACTAATCCTACTTTTGCAGAAAGCACTATGAAAACCTTCAAAAGAATGACATTACCTACTCAAGGAAGCAAACAACATCTAACTAAGATATTTATGGAAGTAAATAAAAAAAAAACATCTTTTTGGATTTTTATGTATTTTTATGTGAATTTGACATGCATGTAATTTATTGTGTGTGAATGTGGTAGCAAATAGGTGGCATTGGACGGTGGTTTTGGGACATGAGAGGATGTAGGATGGTGTGGAAAGGTCCTAGGAGCTCTCAGGTGGCCTTCTGGAGGATTTTCCCACACTCGTCCTTCAAAAGAAAGCCTACAGGAAAATCTACAGGAGGACACAGGAAATCTACAGGAGGAAAAACAATGTTCTACACGAGGCCTATAGGAGGAGGCCGAGAGTAGTATTAACTATTTTTGAGGACATGAGAGTGGGTGGAAGAGGTGGATGAAGGTTGGAATGAGGTGTTAGGGTGCCTAGGGTCCACCAAGAATCATTAGGAGAGAGAAAGATGATTGGATTTGCTCAAGGAGAGAGGAAGAAATTCTATGGAAAATGCAGGAAACTAAGGTAGAATTGAGGAGAGACTTGGGCAACCTGTAGGAAATGGATTAGATAGAGAATGGAATGGTTTATAGGCTGGCTTACTGCTGGAAGGTCTCTACTGCATAAACAACTGACAATCAACCAATGAGATTTAAGCAAGCAAGAAAATAAGTGTATCTAAAAAAACAGAGTTTTTGCATCAAGTAAACTATGATCTATGAAAGGAAACGTTGATAACCATTGTAGGAAAATAAAGCATGAAAGAATACTATTGAAAATAAGGATATGAGCATGATGAAGAAGTTCTGAAGGAAAGCTAAACTAGACTATGAACCAACTAAGAAGCTGCAAACACTAGAAATCCTATGAATGAGGAAAATCTATGTTTTTGGGGCACCAAGAGGTTCTTTGCCTCAAATCATAGTCCCAAAGGGGGGAAGAGAGGACAAGGAACTGTTACTAGCCTTTTGAATGTTCTTTTTATCATTGCTTAACCTACTATAGAAAGCACAAATGGAGGAAAACTACTGAATCATCAAAAGCAACCTATTCTTGACCATAAAAGAAATAAATCTGACAACCACCTAATCTACAAACTAAAATAAAACATACAAATACAAGTAAACAAGAGCTTGGCTGCTTGGATTGGGCCCTAACCCAAGAGATTTAGCCCTCTGAGATAACTCAATGCTAACTCAAAAAGGATTCCATCTTTATTCTCAAAACAATAACAAGATTACATGAACTATCAAGATAATAAGCTCGAAGTTGAGCAGAGTTTACATAAGCAATATTGCAACAAAAATCCAACAAAAATACGACAAAAATCTGACCCTAGTGAGGCCCTAGGCCTCTCTACTTATACAAATGAAGCTACCAATAGCTTCCTTAAAATCCGGGAGGCCTAGCTACCAAAACTTGAGATAGTCATCAGTTATCCTCCACTTGCTTGGCTACCTGCTAATGCATGACTTGGCTATTTGTACTCCAAGCTAAATGAAGGGTAATTCAAAGTGAGGAGTAATAAATGAGGGGGATTCCCTCCTATAAGTCCTCTCCTTTGTCCACTTCAAGTTGTTGTTGCCATTTTTCCACTGGATCCTTTACTTTTGACCACAAAATTCATCAATAATTTGCATTAAACACATATTAGACCACATCGCATCATAACTAACTCAACTCACTCTATAAGCATAAATATAATTAGAAAATCATTCAATAAGCTAAGATAATGGTTGATTTGACTAGGTTAGGAGGTAAAATGAGCCCATATAATTACCCATTTATGAGGGTCATCATCACCCGCCTACTAAAAATGTTTCTCATCCTCTGAGAAACTTAGTCCATCTCCTCATCTTTTATGGCCCTGGTGGCCTCCCTAGCATCCCATGCTTCTGATGTGGTCTCCTCTTCCTTGTCATAGAATCCTACCTTCCTGTCTACCTCCTGCCATTGTTGTTTCTCTTCTTCTTCTTTTTTGCCTTCTAGCATGCCTAACAGCAATGGGGGACTCAATTTGAGGCCAATCCAATTAACCTTCAGCCTCTGCATGGAGCACTTATACATTGGCACTCTCCCTAATGCCTCCTTCATCCACATTGGGGAATGATATTCCCTGATCTACAGACTCTGTGGTAAGGTGTTCCATCTCCTCATACATGCATGCACACATTCATCCCCAATTAACCTTTCCATATCCTCAAAATGTGCAATGGCTTGTGCCTTATCACTGATATATCTAGGGGCAATCTGAGGATTATTGGCAAGCAGGTTATGTGTGCTGATGAGTGCCATGGGATTTGATGGCTCAGCTCTGATCATTAATGGCTCATTCTACTCCTTTATCATCAACCTTCCTATTTATGCTACCCTTAACTCGTCATGGTTCATCCATGAGGCCATGGCCATTAGTTGCAGGTCCCCTAGCCTAGAATTGGGGTCCCACACATTCATGTCTGTGAGGGCCATGTTATGCAGATAGAATTATACCATCTTTGCCTTATCTTCTGATGTGCTTTGGTCACAGAGGTCCATAAACTACCAGTAATCTTGGAAGGGCATTTCACCTCTTTGTGCCAAAGTCTTTATCTAAAATTGCATCCATTGGTCCTTGAGATACAGGTTATAGGATTTTGTTGGTGTCCTACATTATAATGCCTCCGTGGACCAGCTGGCCATGCATGCCAGTTGGGTCTCTTTCTCTTGCAACTACCTCCTTAGCAATTCATTTTTTTGTTTCAATTTGGATTCTTTCAAATGCTTCTCTGTGTTTGACAACACTTAACTCTCTGCCCATTTCTCTAAGTCTGTTCTCCATATGGTCAATATCCTCAACCCCTTTGGATTTGGCTATTTGCATCCACCTATGGGTCCTTATTCTTTCTTTCTCTAATTCAAAGAATAGTGGAATCGCAATTTTTTGTCGAATTATTCCCCCCCTCAAGAAGATTGTAGTAGGAGCCAAGACTAGGCTATGGATCAAGTTCTTGTGCCTTTGTTGCTTCCTCCTTTCCTCGTGGCTATCCTTCTACCCTTTTTTCTATCTTTTGGGTCACTTGTAGTTTTAATAGGGTCTCCTGTAGAACAGTCTGTGCCTCCTGTAGGACTATTTTTGAGTCCTGTAGTTCTACTTTTTCTTTTCATTTGGGAGATCTAGGAGTCCCCCTTTCATAAATGTTAGGTGCCTTGGAAGGGGATTTTTTTCCTTGGGTAGAGGGTGAATCTTCAATAATAATTGGCACTTTAGAAGAAGGCTAGGTTTTTCCTGTTTTGATTCTTGTGCTCTTCCTAGCCCTGAAATACATTGAGGCCTTCATCTTCCTCTTTTGTTTTGGCTTAATTGGTGTGTTGAGGGCAGTGAGAGCAACTGATGTCTCTCTTTCTAGGGTCTTAGGGGACACTTCTATCTTTTCTGCCCCTTTTTCTCCTCCTTCTGTCTCTTTCTCTGTCTCTGTTTCTCCCTGCTCTATTTCTTCAGCTTTCTCCTCCTCTATCTTGGTTTCTTCCTTCTTCCCTTCCTGTTCTTCTAAGTCCCCAACTGCTTCACCTTCTCCCCCTTGCTGCTCTTCCTCCTCAATACCAGTGGGGCTGATATCATAGGTCAAGGCCTTTATGTCATCTTCACCTGTCATGTTTCTGAAGATTTTCCATGCTATAGGGAGTGTGAACGTATGGAGGGCTTCTTCCACTAAAATTTTTATTAACCCATGGTGAGCTAGTTGCTTTGGATTTCCTGCTTTTACTTTAGTACTGGAGTCAATGAGGGACTGCAGGAGGAAGTAGGGGATGCTGAGCTTCTGAGGGGCTAGAGTGTCCATGCCATACCTTAATTCATGCATGATTCTAAAGTGGTAACCATAGACAATGTTGTACCTCCCCTCACAGGAAATATACTTGATTATTTGATAGCTAACCTCATCCCAAGGGTATGGTATGCTAGCCCTTCTTATGCCATTTTTATCTTCTACAGGGGTTTCATTGTTTTGGAAGAAGTTTTTCTTGGCAGCCTGGCCAATTGGTTTTTCATCCTTACTCCAAGGCAACCCAAGAGGAAGGGTAGTGACCCTACTGATAAATTCAGGGGTTATCTCCATGGAAAGGCCTCTAAAGGTGACAGTGGCATGTGTTCTGGTGTGAGGGACCAAAGAGTGGGCAAACTCTTGAGCAATTTCCTCATTAAACCCTCAGAATTTCTCAAAAAGGTTCATCCAATTTTCTCTTGTGAATATCTCCACTACTTGTGGATGTGCATGGATCCTAGAGGAGTTGGTGGGCTCCTTCCTCATAAAACCTCTGTAGAGTCTCCACTTTACACTTGGTTATCCATCATTTCCTACAGTTTTCCCTCACTCATCTCTCCCTTTTGCTCTATTTTGCTGCATAAACTCACCCAGATCATTACATATGATGGCATTAAGCATGATTTAGGGATTTTGCTAATGTGTGACTGTTTTGTTTAGATTTTGACATACTTACAGGCATTCCACAGCCATCTGCTGATTCCGCAGCCATCTGATGATCCCGCAGCCTTTTTGTTAATCTCAAGGTTCCACGTGTCATTTTGCCAAATGAGCCACATGGGCACTTAGGAATCAAGGTGCTCGAGGTTCCTGTGCTATCTGTTCAGCCATCCACGTCATCTGTACCTCCGATCAACGAGGGTCAAGTTACGGTCAATAAAGGCAGCTTAACGGTGATACGTAAGCTGTTGGGTCACGTCAGTTCAAACGGTGACTTGTCCGTCTTATGCAGGCCGTGGGGGACATAATCCAACTCTAGATTCAATGCCCATAACGACCAGAACCTCCAACTCATCCACGCAGACTTATGACGTGTTTTGATCCTTAATTATGCATGACAGTTAGTTAGTTGTCGAGTTTTAGCTGTACGCACTAGGCCGTCTTTCAGATGCCTATAAAACTAGCGTTTGCATACGCTGAAGGTTACTTTTTAGTTGCTGCATTTTATAAACTTGTTGTTAATTTAGAGCATTCGAAGACTCTGTTTTTATAGTGTTGTTCTAGCACTCTGGACTGTATTTTTCTGCACATGGAGTAATAGAAACAGTGCTGTTTTGAAGTTTCCAATTCCTTGAGTCTCTTTTGGATGATATGAATGGAGGGCCCCTGTTCATGTTAGCCTTGTAAAGTATTTTATGTATTTTATATGTAGCATTTCCTTATTTCTATTCAACATTTCTCTTAGTTGAAACATGTACAGCGTAATTTACTTTCTTGTTATTTCATTTCCAGCCTTTCTTTTTAGCTGATCAGCATTGTTCTTTTGCAGGTTTTTTAAGCCCGGGATTGATTTTGTGTTTGTGTATTTGCTTAAATATCTAGTGGTAGTTTCAGTTGACAGATTCAAGTTGCTGCCTTTACTTTATTTTCATAGCTGATTTTTAGTTTTATTTCTCAAAGTGGTTTGCTAACATATGAATGATCTCTTTATCATAAATTGTCTATCTTTTAGAGATCAGAACATTAATAACTTGCAGCTGGCTTTGGGTGCTTTTTAGACTAATCCTTAACTACTTTCTAATCGTGTCTTACACAGTACTATGTGTTAGAGGTAGAGAGTTAGAGAGAGCTGAACATCATAACTAGTCTTTAAAGTAGACTTTTCTCATTTTTATCATTTCTTAGACTTATCTTTAGCTACTTCCTAATCGTGTCTTACACAGTACTATGTGTTAGAGGCAGAGAGTTAGGAAGAGATAAACTTTATCATTGGTCTTTTAAGTGATTTTCTTACCTTTTATTTGCAGCAGCATGAATGGTGTCTAATGCCATTAGAAAGTGGTTCTTTGCTTTCAAGTCATTTCAAGTTATTTATTTCATTCAAGATTTTCCTTTTCAGCAAGTAGTTAGAAATCACTAATCACACACTCTCACTCATCTAGAATTCACTTTACACACACCATCACTCATCTGTTTATAAATCACCACTCCATTTTAGGAAGATAAATCAACCACAAACAACACCCCCAAATGACAAAAACTCTAAGAGGTTGCTTAAGTACATATAGTACACCTTCACTTCATCAGCTTACGAGCCCCGAGTTGACAATTAATGACATCAATTTAGGAACACTAAATTGACTAAACATTTTGGCGCCGTTGCCGGGGAAGTGAAATTAAGTAGCCATATTCTTAGAAAAAAAAAACATAAAAATTTCAAGGAAAGAAGTTGATAACCTATCAAAGTATGCTCTCCTCTTGCACTGCAAGGTGATCTGGAGGATCAGAAAAGAGAAAATTATTAACTCGGTAGTTTCTTGAGTATGCTCTCTTCTTGCACCTGGAGTGAATTGGAAGATCAGAAAAAGAACTATTAACTTGACTTGAAGAAAATAATAAAAAATGACATGCATAGAGCTAGAGATTCTAGGGGAAGGTTTTTAGCTAGAGCTCGAAGTTCAATTTTTACAAGTCCATCTGCTTCAAGGGATAGACAAGAGACACCCCCCTTATCTCCAACCGAAACTCCTAGTCCTAGAATTCCTGAAATTCAAGAGCCAAGAGTTGACTCTCCTACACCTTCTATTGAGTTTGAACCAGGAAGAGACTCTTCTCTTTCTCCTACAGGAAGACCAATTGTAATTGAGGAAGTAGAATCATCTAAAGAAGAAGGAGAAATCTCTTCTCATTCACCTTTTGTAGAGGAACTAGAAGATTTTGAAATCCCTAGGAGAATCATCATGGCAGAAGAAGAAGGAGGTGGTAGGGGTAGAGGTAGAGGTAGAGGAGGAGGAGGAAACAACAATAACAATAATGGAGGTAGAGGTCCCCTTGGAGGAGGAAATAGAAATGGGGATAATTCATTTGGGTTTCCCATTGTTAATGAGGATTCCTGAGCCACCATGAAAAACATATCACCATCTGTCCTCCCTAACTTCCATGGGTTAAGAACTGAGGACCCTGAAACATTCTTATTTGAGTTTGAAGTTGTGTGTCGAACTTATGACTATCTGGATGATACTCAGAAACTCAAATTGTTCCCCTCAACATTAAAAGATCAAGCTTTGAAATGGTTCATGGGGTTACTCACTCAATCCATTAGGACTTGGGATGAGATGAAACAGACATTTTTGGATAGGTATTTAGACTATTGCATGCCTACTAATCACAAGGACGAGGTTTTTAAAATGATACAAAAAGAAGATGAGAGCTTAGAAGATTTACTTGAAAGATTTCAATATAACTTGAAAAGAGCAAAAATGAGTACCTTGGATGAAGAGACCTTAAAAGCCCTCTTATTAAAAGCCATTAGGGATGAATGGATAGACATCTTAAACATGATGGGGAAAGGGGATATTTCTCAACTTTCTCTCAATGACATAGCAGAACTTTGTATCCATCTCTCAAGGGGCAAATCAAAAACTCAAAAAGGGCCTAGAGATCCTTCTCTCCTTAGGGCAAATAAATCTGCAACAGGATCAGTGAGGAGGGCTGAAATCGGCAGTATGCTTGATGAATTTAAAACTGACATCTTAGGGAGTCTCAGTGAACAACTTGATACCCTTAAGATTCACAATAAACAAAAAGCAGAAGCTGAGGCTTTGGTTATCTTTTGCCCGAAGTGTAGAAAGAAACATGCTTTAAGGGAATGTCCCTTAGATGCACACGTTGTAGAAACATGTGTAATTTGCTCAGAAACTCATGAGACCAAGGATTGTCCTTCAATTCCTGGCCTCAAAGCAGTCTTTCAAGAGGATCCAGATACACTTGAATCTCTCTGTTTTATTGCAAGGAGACCTTGGCAAGGACAACAGAATCAAGGGTTTAACAACTCTATGAATTCTCAATCCCAACCAAATTGGAATCCTTGGCAACAACCTTGGCCTCAACCTCAAAATGCTTTCCAAGCATGGATGCAAAGCATGCAAAATCCTTATGGGAGATTTGCTCAATTCTATCAATATCCTCCATCATTTCAGAATCAGCAAGCTCCACAACTTCCAAACCAAGGTCAACAACTATCATTGCCATAACCTCAACAACAACCTCCTCCACAAAATCAAAATTCTCAACTGTCACTTCAATCCCAGCAGAAATCAAATCAACTTCCCTCTCAGCCATTACCAAATCCAAATAATAGGAACCCTCAAAATGCTTACATGATGGAAGGTCAACCATTCCCTACCTATATGGTTGTTCCTCTCAATGAAGTACAACTTAGATCAGGTAGAATCTTAGATCAACCTTCTACAAGTGTTCAACAACCAAGCATTTTTGAGGAAGAATCTCTCAAAGCCAATAAAGGTTCTGAAGTATCACTTCAAAACCAAAATATCCAAAAAGAAAAAGAAAAAGAATCAACCTCTACAACTCCCATAGTTGAGCAACCTACATCTTTAGCTACACCTCCTTTTCCTGAAAGGTTACAAATTGACAAAGGAGTGGAAAAGCAGATTTGGGTGCCTGACTATAATTTCCTAGATGAATTGAAGAATGTCTGTATCAAGATCCCCTTGTTACAAGCCATTAAGGAAATTCCCATTCTAGCGAAGACAATAAAGGAGTTGAGTTTGAAGAAAACAGTAAAAAGAACCAGAGATACTAAAAGGATACATCTAGTTGGAAAAATTGCAGACATAATGATGGGTAAGATTACCATGCAAAAATATGTAGATCCCGGTAGCCCTATTGTCAAAACTCATATTAATGGGGTTGAAATCCCAAATACTCTGATTGACTTAGGAGCCGCGATCAACATCATGAGTAGACAGACCATGGATCAGTTAAAGCTTCCTAACCTTCTCTTTACACCTACTTTGCTGCAGCTTGCAGATAGATCAATCATTAAACCTGATGGTGTATTGGAAGATATTCCAGTCTCTCTAGATTCTTGGGAATATCCAGTTGATTTTATGATTTTAACTCCCAAGAATAATCTAGGAGGACATCCTCTTATTTTAGGAAGACCTTGCTGGCCACAGCTGATGCTTTCATAAGCTGTAGGTCTGGAGACATGTATATCTCAGATGGTAATTCCACCAAGAAATTCAACTTGTATCCCCCAGCAAAAGCTATAACAGAAATAGGAGAAGATGAATGGGTAGAGGATGAAGATACTATTCAACCTGTTCTAACCATCTCTGAGATTAGTGAAGACAGTCAAATTCTAAATACATTAGAAAATTTTGAAGTATCTTTAGAATATGACTCTACACATTTTCAGATGGATGCAGATATTGAATATCTCTCCTCTAGACAGATGTCTCTCTTCTCAATGGAAGATTTTGGTAGTTCTACAGTTGAAATCCTTCCAGGAAAAACATTGAACATTAACAAAAACTTGGGAAGACCACAACAAGAAGAATTAACTAAACAGTTGCAAAAACATTCCACTGCCTTTGCATGGGAATACACTGACATGAAAGGAATCGATCCTAAGACTTGTATTCATCACATCTATATTGAAGAAAATAGCCGACCTATTAGACAACCACAAAGAAGGATGAATCCAAACCTTAGGGAAATCGTGAAAGAAGAACTCCAGAAATTGCTCAAGGTAAACTTCATTTACCCCATTTCAGATAGCCAATGGGTTTCTCCCTTGGTTATAGTGCCCAAAAAGAATGGTAAATGGAGAGTTTGCATTGATTATCGAGAATTGAACAAGGCAACCTTAAAGGATCATTTCCCTCTACCTTTTATTGATCAGGTACTAGACACTTTAGCAGGTAAAAAGTATTTCTCATTCTTGGATGGTTTTAGTGGGTATAATCAAATTCAGGTAGCACCTGAAGATCAAGACAAAAACACATTCACTTGTCCTTGGGGAACTTTTGCTTACCGAGTACTCCCTTTTGGATTGTGCAATGCACCCGCTACATTTCAAAGGGCTGTACTAGGAATCTTTTCAGATCTGATTCATGATTGTGTAGAGGTATACATGGACGATTTCACAGTTTATGGTAATACATTTGAAGAAGCTTTGGAAAATTTGGAAAAAGTACTGGTAAGATGTAAGGAAACAAATCTTTCTTTAAGTCATGAAAAGTGTTTTATGATGTTTACTGAAGGAATTGTTTTAGGACATCATATTTCAGGAGATGGGATTAAGGTTGATAGATCCAAAGTTGAAGTCATCTCTAAGTTACCTGTTCCAAATTGCCAAAAGGATGTTAGGAGTTTTCTTGGGTTTACTGGGTATTACAAAAGATTTATTGAAAACTTCACTAAGATAGCATCCCCTCTTTTCAAATTGCTTACCAAGGACTGTGAGTTCAAATGGGATCCTGAGTGTCAATCTGCCTTTGAAGCTTTAAAGACTAGAATATCTGAAGCACCCATCTTAAGGGGGCCAAATTGGAAACTCCCTTTCCACATTTCTACTGATGCTTCAGATACAGCTCTAGGAGCTGTTTTGGGACAAAAGGATTTGATCCCTTATGCCATTTATTACACAAGTAAGAATTTGACTCCCACTGAGTTAAATTATACTGTTACAGAAAAAGAGTTCTTAGCTGTGGTACATGCAATCAACAAGTTTAGACACTACATAACCGGCTATGAAACCTTTGTCCATACTGATCACTCTGCCATAAGATATTTAATGAACAAACCTGTCACTAATGGTAGAGTTACAAGATGGCTTTTACTTTTACAAGAATTCAACATTACTGTGTTAGATAGACCTGGAAAACAAAACACAGTAGCTGATTTCTTGTCTAGAATCCAAAACACTAATGAAGATTCTCCAGTAGAAGATAAGTTTCCAAATGAATACTTGTTTGCAGTGACTACCAAGACTCCTTGGTATGCAGATATGGCTAATTATCTTGTTACAGGGAAGCTTCCTCTACACTTATTTCCTAATGAGAAAAGGAAAATCATTCAGGAGAGTGCACATTATTCTTGGATTTCTAATGAATTGTTCAAAACAGGGCCAGATTGTATAATCAGAAGGTGTGTTCGGGAAGATGAAATGCCTGACATCCTTAAGGCATGTCATGATGAACCATGCGGCGGGCACTTTGCTGACAAGAGGACATCCTATAAAATCCTTTCTCTAGGATATTATTGGCCTTCTCTCTTTAAAGATGCAAAGCAGTATGTTAAAAGGTGTGACAGCTGCCAAAGAGTTGGGAAACCAACTCCTTCAAATGAAATGCCTCTACAGCCTCAGGTATGCATCGAACCCTTTGAGAAATGGGCTCTAGATTTCGTTGGACCAATTAATCCACCATCAAAGCAAAAGAAGTATATACTGGTTTGTACTGATTATGTTACTAAGTGGGTAGAAGCAAAAGCATTGCCTTCTGCCACTGAAAATTCAGTTGTTCAATTTCTTTTTGAGGATATTTTCACTCGTTTTGGTGTCCCAAGGGAAATTGTAATAGATCAGGGCAGCCAGTTCACATCTAAATTGATGGAGAAGCTGATGGAGGAATATAAGATCAAGCACAGAACATCTACTCCATACCATCCGCAGTCAAATGGCCAAGTGGAATCTACCAATAAAGTTCTTGAAGGCATTATCACCAAGACTGTTCATCTTCATAGAAGAGATTGGGCGGAAAGGCTCCCTAAAGCCTTATGGGCCTATAGAACTACATGGAAGAACACAACAGGACATTCTCCCTATGAACTTGTTTATGGGAAGGAAGTCCTGCTCCCCATTGAGTTCCAAATCAAGACCTTCAAGATGGCAGTCCAATTGGGAATGAGCCTCTCAGAAGCTCAAAGACACAGAATGGACCAGCTAAATGAGCTAGATGAAATAAGACAAGATGCAATTCTAAGGACCGATCTAGTTCAGCACCAAAGATCTAAATGGCATGATCGTCATATCAAAGAAAGAAAGTTTCAGAAAGGAGATTGGGCTCTATTGTTTGATTCAAAATTCAAAGACTTCAAAGGAAAGTTTCAAACTCATTGGCTTGGGCCATATGAGATTGATGAAGTCTTTAGCAATGGAGCAGTTCGAGTGAAAACTATCGATGAATTTCATACTCCTCTTATTGTGAATGGCCACCGCTTGAAAATCTACCAGAAGCCATTCTCAAAAGAAGAGTTTGTCAAATTGTTCAAAGAAGATTCTGCAATCAGGTTGGTGGAGAAGGATTCTTCTCCTCCATTAGCCTAATCTTTGGTTTTTGAAAAAAAAAAAAAAAAAAAAGAAAAAGAAAAAAAAGAAAAAAAAATAAATAAATAAATGTATGAGCCTGAAAACCAATCTCTGATTGGCAGTTTCATGCAGAAAACCTGAGGTGAAAATCAGGGTCACCTGACACCTCATGTTTTCCAAAAGAAAAAATTCTCTTTCTCTCCTTATTCCATCTCATTTTCATCATTACCACCATTTCATCCACCATTTCATTCATTTTCACTCCACTTCATTTTTTCATCCATCCATCCGTTCACTACATTCCATTCCATCAATAAAGTCATTTTTAAATAGCTAAAGTTGTTTTTGTGCAGCTGGAGGTTACCACTGCAGTTTCCGCAGCTGTTTGGCAATTTTGCAGCCATTCCGTAGCCCTCTGCACCTGCATAAGAAAAACACAGTCTGTTTGAAAAAAAAAAATTTACAGTTCAGAAGTCATCAACAATAAATGGGAAAGAGTCATGCAACAACAATAAATCAATGAAGGGTTAGTGGCAAATCATCAAAAGCAAATCCAAGCACGGATCTGAGGTATGATTTAAATCCTAAACTTACGGTTATCTCATTTTGCAAAGTTTTCTGGGTTATGTTTTTTGCCACTAAATGTAATGATTACCAGTTTCCCCTATCATGCGACCATACATCCACGTATTTCCCAAATCTATCAGTCCTTGATTACCACGATTTTGAAATTCACTTGCGGCTGCTTCTTTCATTAAGGCTTTCGTACCTAAGTGACGTAGCCTACTGTACTACGTCTCTCTATGACATAATCCCGCAGCCAAGTGTAAATCTACGCCCGAAACCTAAGGACCTAGCCGTTTCTACTCATCATTTCATAACCCTTCTACCCTCCTACGCTCATACCATTCCATTCACGCTGTTTCATTTCCACGCTGTTTCATTCCATTCACGCTGTGCTCACTACGCTGCCACCATTAACCATACTCTGTTTTATTCCTCTCTGCTAATTCTGATCACCAGTGAAAGTCTGTTACGGCTGTATCAAGAGTCAAGAGCCGTAATCCTCTGTGTTAAGGCCGTAAATCCACTGTGTCAAGGCCGTAAATTTACTGTGTTAAGGCTATTGCTGAAGCCGTGTAACCTCCTTTTCCACAAAGTTCTAGAACAGAGCCGTGAATTTACTGTGTTAAGGCCACTATTGAAGCCGTGTTTTAGAACAGAGCCGTAGAGCCAATGGGGAAACTCTTAAGGGCAGAACCAGAGGGTTCAAAATTTCTGGAGGGATATCCTCAGGTTAAAGAAGCGTTGCAAAAAGCAAACTGGCTACAATGCATCCAGAAGTTCAGAGGTTACCACAAAGAAGTTACGAAGGCCTTTGCACGCTCCTTCAGAGATAAAGATAATCAAGTGGAGATAGGGGATTTAAAGTTCACAGTCACTGAGAGTAGCATAGCACAAGCCACATCCCTTCCACAAACTGGAGAAAGATGGTTTAAAAACCGATCAGTACAAGACCAACAGTGGAAGCAAATCTTGAAGAACCCAGGTATGGATACCAGCATTTTTACAAAAGGGATTCCTGTTACTTATGTCAAGGAAGAATGGACAACTTTACTGTTACTAGTGCAAAAATTCTTTACTTGTGAGGGAAGGTTTGGAGTCTTATATGTTTACCATGCCAAAGTCATGATGCATTTCTTAGGAGATGATATTAACCTTCCATATTTTCTACTCTCAAGTCTTAGAAAAATGTGTTCAATGGCCCAAAAGAACCCAACAAACATTGAATCACATCTATGTCATCATGGTCTTGTTAAAATGCTAGTTGAGGAACAGTTGAAAGCAAAAAGAGATACCTGGGAGAAATTTCTTGTGAGAAACCATTTTGAGGAAGCAGGAGAAACCTCTGTGCCTAGAAAGAGTAGAAGAAAACGAAAGGAGGCTACCCCTGAAACTGTTGTCCAAGAGGAAACTGTTCAAGAGCAGATTGTAGAAGAAACTGATGTACATCATTCTGAACGTGATATTGATCCTGAGCCTGCTACGGACACTGATCAAACAACTCAAGGAATTATCACAGAAACTCTTTCAGAACTTGCCCAAGAAATTGCTCAAAAGAGAAAAGAGAGTAAGAAGAAACAAAAGAGAGATAAAGGGAAATCCATAGCTCAAGAAACTTACCTCACTCCTGAGAATTCTAGTGAGGAAGACACTCAACCCTTAGCACAAAGATTGGCTCAACTCCATGAAACTGCCCTTTCCAAAAAGGTGGAAAAACGAAAGCAAAAAGTACCAAAAGAAAAACAGAGTACCACCTCTGTGAGAAGGAGTAGCAGATTACAAAACAGAAAAGTAGGGGCCACAAAGGGTAAACAGTCATTCTTTATTGACTTGAGCACACCTCAAAAAGGTGCTACAAGTCCTGACTTGAAGAAAAGTCCTTCACACGCTGAGTATGTTGAGACCAGTCCTCCACGTGAGGAAAGTCCATTTGAGCATGAGCCTGAATTTGAACAAGGATCCGAATTTCAATATGAGCATAGCCCAAGGCGGTCACCTAAGGTTGACCCTGATCAACAAAAAGTTTACAATTACATGGAGACGCTGGAACAAGCAGTGGCTGGGCCAAGCACTGTTCAACCCTTGGAGCAACAAGTCCAATCACTGAAGCGGGAAATATTTGAGCTAGAGGTGCTAAATCGCCACATCAAACAAGAAAATGAAAAATTGAAGATACAGAGCAATGTGGACAAGATGGTTCAAGATAACACCATGCTTCATATGGGCCTGTGGCAAAAGAAAAACAAAAAGCTCAAGAAGAGATGCAGAAAATTAAACAGAGCTTTAATCAATCTGAAATTCAGGTGTTTGATGAAAAGACCAAGGGTCAATGTGGCCACACAGAGAAAGAAGAGAAGGCTGGATGTCCTAGCGGAGGCATCCCAGCAGGTGGACTGAACCATGTTTCTGATTGCATGAGGACATGCAATACCCTCGCAGTGGGGGTATGTAGAGTCTCCACTTTACACTTGGTTATCCATCATTTCCTACAGTTTTCCCTCACTCATCTCTCCCTTTTGCTCTATTTTGCTGCATAAACTCACCCAGATCATTACATATGATGGCATTAAGCATGATTTAGGGATTTTGCTAATGTGTGACTATTTTGTTTAGATTTTGACATACTTACAGGCATTCCGCAGCCATCTGCTGATTCCGCAGCCATCTGATGATCCCGCAGCCTTTTTGTTAATCTCAAGGTTCCACGTGTCATTTTGCCAAATGAGCCACATGGGCACTTAGGAATCAAGGTGCTCGAGGTTCCTGTGCTATCTGTTCAACCATCCACGTCATCTGTACCTCCGGTCAACGAGGGTCAAGTTACGGTCAATAAAGGCAGCTTAACGGTGATACGTAAGCTGTTGGGTCACGTCAGTTCAAACGGTGACTTGTCCGTCTTATGCAGGCCGTGGGGGACATAATCCAACTCTGGATTCAATGCCCATAACAACCAGAACCTCCAGCTCATCCACGCAGACTTATGACATGTTTTGATCCTTAATTACGCATGACAGTTAGTTAGTTTTCCAGTTTTAGCTGTACGCACTAGGCCGTCTTTTAGATGCCTATAAAACTAGCGTTTGCATACGCTGAAGGTTACTTTTTAGTTGCTGCATTTTATAAACTTGTTGTTAATTTAGAGCATTCGAAGACTCTATTTTTATAGTGCTGTTCTAGCACTCTGGACTGTATTTTTCTGCACATGGAGTAATAGAAACAGTGCTGTTTTGAAGTTTCCAATTCCTTGAGTCTCTTTTGGATGATATGAATGGAGGGCCCCTGTTCATGTTAGCCTTGTAAAGTATTTTATGTATTTTATATGTAGCATTTCCTTATTTCTATTCAGCATTTCTCTTAGTTGAAACATGTACAGCGTAATTTACTTTCTTTTTATTTCATTTCCAGCCTTTCTTTTTAGCTGATCAGCATTGTTCTTTTGCAGGTTTTTTAAGCCCGGGATTGATTTTGTGTTTGTGTATTTGCTTAAATATCTAGTGGTAGTTTCAGTTGACAGATTCAAGTTGCTGCCTTTACTTTATTTTCATAGCTGATTTTTAGTTTTATTTCTCAAAGTGGTTTGCTAACATATGAATGATCTCTTTATCATAAATTGTCTATCTTTTAGAGATCAGAACATTAATAACTTGCAGCTGGCTTTGGGTGCTTTTTAGACTAATCCTTAACTACTTTCTAATCGTGTCTTACACAGTACTATGTGTTAGAGGCAGAGAGTTAGAGAGAGCTGAACATCATAACTAGTCTTTAAAGTAGACTTTTCTCATTTTTATCATTTCTTAGACTTATCTTTAGCTACTTCCTAATTGTGTCTTACACAGTACTATGTGTTAGAGGTAGAGAGTTAGGAAGAGATAAACTTTATCATTGGTCTTTTAAGTGATTTTCTTACCTTTTATTTGCAGCAGCATGAATGGTGTCTAATGCCATTAGAAAGTGGTTCTTTGCTTTCAAGTCATTTCAAGTTATTTATTTCATTCAAGCTTTTCCTTTTCAGCAAGTAGTTAGAAATCACTAATCACACACTCTCACTCATCTAGAATTCACTTTACACACACCATCACTCATCTGTTTATAAATCACCACTCCATTTTAGGAAGATAAATCAACCACAAACAACACCCCCAAACGACAAAAACTCTAAGAGGTTGCTTAAGTACATATAGTACACCTTCACTTCATCAGCTTACGAGCCCCGGGTTGACAATTAATGACATCAATTTAGGAACACTAAATTGACTAAACAACCTCCTATCATTTTTATGCTTCTTTGGGAAACCAAATGTGGAGATGGAGACAACAATTTTTTGAAGAAAAACGGAGGAACAGAGAGACTACATTTTTTTTTTTAAGAAATAAGCAGAAATTATTTTATGTATTTCCTCCATATAAAGGCTTTATTTCATCCTCAAAATTAAACCACTGCTTGCATATTTTGATGTTCGATGGGGGTATGCATAGAACCTACCTCCTCAGCCCAAGAATTGTGCTAAAACCCATGTTTTCTCCCTTCGAAACAACGCACTGGCCCTCCTGTAGAATGCATGTAGGTGCTCCTATAGAAAACACCGAAAGTAGGGATATGGGAGAGATCGATGGAGGGCGATGGTTACGAGGCTATGGGGGCACAAGAAGACTATTGTGGCTGAGTTATGAGGAGAAAATGAAGAAAAGGTGGTGAGCATGCACGGGGAGGAGTGCTCATTGTTTTTTATGGTTGTTTTCGGTTATGAGTGCTGAGCTGGCAAGGTGTACGTTGCCCAGATTAGGACCATTGGTCCCCACTTGCTTGGTCATCATAATCCTTCCTCATAATCATGCCTCATTATTGCATCTAAGTTCACAGTTCCTCCACTACCTGTCCTTGACATCTTGTGCCTGAGTTGACTGTGCACACGTGTGGGTGACATCTTGGTTAAGTGGAGTCAAGTAGATGAAGGTGGCCAAGTTAACTAGCCACCTTTCCCTCATTCAACCTCAACCATCTCATTGCTCTTACATGACTTTTAATTATACAAATGTAGATAGAGGAGTGACTTAGCTACTTACTCGTGATCAGAATGTATTTGCTGTGAGGTGTTGTAGCTTTCTCTACTGCATGCCTTTATTTCTTTTTATGCATGTTGTTCCTGCTTGCTGATTTGTTGTTGTGTGTTGTTGCAGGTTCTTCTTTTGCTAGAGTTGAGCTGCATGTGTTGTCCGTTGCTACTAGTGATGGACTTCTATAGGATCAATTGCTACAGGAATTCCTACAAGAGCTCTCCTTTTGTCCATATCTCCCAAACGGTAGATTGGATTGACGTAAAACTTTCTGAGCATGTTTCCATCATCATTATGCACCTCCCCATAGAAACTTTTTGGTCAATGATGCATGGATCTCGAGGAAAACTAAAAATGGTTGAAGGTGATGGAGGTTGATTTCTTGGAAACCATGCACTAGAATTTGCTGAAAATTCTTGGGCATGTTACTATCATCCATATGCATCTCCCCATGAAACAATTTTTTAAATGGATGCACAGATATTGAGAAAATGCAAAAATGGTTGAAGGTGATGGAGGCTGATTTCTTGGTAACCGTGCACTAGAATTTGCTAAGATTGCTTGAGAATGTTACCATCATCCATATGCATCTCCCCCTGAAACAATTTTTTAAATGGATGCACAATTTTCAAGTTATGGAGAAAACAAATTTTTTCTCTATGTATTTTTGTATCTTATAGTAAAATAGAGCAACCTGTTGTTTTTTAAGACAGTAAGGAAAATGAGTGGTAGAAGCTTGAGAATGATGGGTGGATGGTGCTGCTTCCTCTCTTATTTTTTTGGTTTTTTTTTTCTTTTACTGAAAAACTGTTTTTTCTGTGTTTTTCTTGGACAAGAAGAAAAATGATGCTTGGGGTGTGATGTGGGTTTGGAAATGATGGCAAGGAGGTTTGAAGACTGTAGGAGGGTTTACAGGTTCTTCATGAAGCTTCCATGTCCCTCAAATTACCTTTTGTATCCATTTCTGGCTCTCTGTAATTCCTATAGGAGCCTCCTATAGAAAACACAGAGCCTCCTGTAGAAAACACAGTTTTTGAAAAAGAAGCACAATGGGGTGAAAGAAATGCCAAAAATGATGGAGAAAAGTGTGGAGAAGATGAGATGGATGCTGGTATGAATGCCAGGGTCCCCTTGGCACCTTTTTCTACTCCCTGTAGTCCTCCTACAAACCTGCAATGCAACAAAAAATTCTCCTTTTTTCTCTTTTTTGTTTTTTTTTAAAACAACTAGGGCTCCTCAGAGAGGTTTTCACCCTAATTGCCTGCTCTGGGTGCCTCCAAGGGAGGTTTTCACCAAGGGATCTTATTTTTCTCTTCCTTTTTTATGTCATCATTGGGCCGCCTCAGAAGCGGTTTTCAACCCAATGATGGGATTCAAGCACCTCATGAAGGTTTTCACTTGAGTCGTTTTTATTTTTTTTCCTCTTATTTTTCATTTTTTTTTCTCCTACCCTACCCTACTTGAAAAACAAAATCACTTTCAAGTATAAGAATACTTCCAATGGAGCCATGTGCACATCAAGATGATAGACAAAATGATGTGGAGGCTTGAAATGTATGCTTTGACATGTACTTGGATTTCAAAGACCAAATGATTTGACTTTGAAAGGATTGAGCATAGTTGAGGAAGAGAGTGATGCTGCAACTTAGTGACTATCTGGAACCATATTTCAATATAGTTGTGATGTCCTGGGTCCTTTTGCTGATCTGTATCATTCTTCATGTCTTCTTCGACCATGACCTTCACATATTCCTCTTTTTGCTTATTTTTCTCTGGAATACATGGAGGATTTGATGGTAACTGTGAGGGATCTCTCTTAATCTTTGATTTTGATGTATTCTCTTCATCAAGTGCAACCCATGGTTCTTTGATCTTCTCTTTTGAATCTTCTACTTCTGGATGTAGTCCTTCAATGATATCAATATAATCTCTTTCTTGCAATACTTTTCCTGAGCTATGGTGAATACCATTGAACTCAATATGAGTTGTTTGGAAGTGTTGTACCTCAGCATTGTAAATGGGTTGAGCTACTTCAATGTGTGGATTTGGAAATGGTGGTATAGGTAGTGGAGGAAGAATAGCGGAAAGAGGGATGTATTGGGGCCTCCACCCCTGAGGAGATGCATTCCACTAAGGTTGCAGCTAAGCATAAGGTTGAAATGAATGGGTGGCTAGTTAAGCATGATATGGAGATGTGAAGGACCCAGGAGGAGGTGTGGACTAGGAAGGATGGGCAAGCGGGAACCAAGAAGGTATGGATGTCACTTGGTTGGGGTTGTAGTATGCCTGAGATGTCCCTTGCATCCCCTGCTGATATGGTCTAGGTCCATGCAGCCTCCTTTGGTTTATGTAATAGATCTATTTAGTGGCTCCTTCGGCCCTTGGCATACAACTTTAAGTCTGGGCAAGGAAGGGAACTTATCTGTAGAATTATTTTCTTCATAGATTGAACAAACCTCTATAAATTTCAATGGGCATTCATTCCTAGGATGCCTCCTGGTTCATCTAGGGAAAAAAATGGCCAAAGCCCTCTCTGCTTCCTCTTGTTTTCTTTTCATATGTAAGGTATCCATTTGCATGGCAAGAATCTGCAACATCTCACTATTGAAGTCTTCCAGCATGTTTCCAATTTCACCTTTAATGGATGAGTTGGAAGAAAAGGTACTGCCCCCAGCATTTTTGTTTTTAGCCATTGGCTCCAGAGGAATGTTTTCTTCTTCTTCTTCCCCTATAGGTTCTTCAAATATATCTGGATGTTCACCTAATGGTTCTTCTTGATTGCAACCACCGAAGAAGAGAGAAGGCTGGCTGTGTGAAGTAGTGGGGGCATTGGGCAAACATTTTCCTGATTATCTCTATTCCTACGAGGCATGAAAAGAAATATTTTTGGTTGGTTTTTTTTTCTTTTTTTCCCAAACTGATAGTACCTACAAAACTAAAATTGATTGTACAAAACAAATTGCAACTAACTGAAATGAATTTGCTGAAATGAAATTTGTCGAATTTGAAGGGAAAGCAAGGAAATGCAGAATTGAAACAAAATAAATGACTAGTCTACTTTTTCTGAAATGAAATTTGCAAAATTGAAAAGGAAAGCAAGGAAATGCAGAACTTGAAAGAAGAGAAATGACTAGTCAACTTTTGCTGAAATAAACTATTAGAAGAATGTTGCAAGAAGAAAATAGAAGAAAGCAGTAATCACAGAATACTCTGACACGTCCCCGGCAACAGTGCCAAAAAGTGGTGAACACTAGTATTGCAGTAGTAATGATGTAACTCCTTGGCTGCCTACTTTACTCTTATCAACCCGGTAGTTTGTAACAAACTTAGAAGTGACAGTGCTATATGCACAAGTACTAGTTCTTACTATAGGTTGTCACTTGATCAGTTGGCGCAAGATCACCAGGAGCTCAAGACAACTTCTATGGATTCCAGAAGAAGCTCTATATGTGATGAAAGGAAAAAGAGATATTACTCTACTAATGCTATTCTACTTACAGAAAGGAAGACTGGAATGTAAAGCAAACTAAGGAAATTCTAGTTAACAACTAATCCGATTTTTGCAGAAAGCACTACGAGAACCATGAAAATAATGCCATTACCTACTCAAGGAAGTATACAACATCTACCTAAGCTATTTATGGAAGTAAATGAGCAACAAGCATCTTTTTGGATTTTTATGTGAATGTGTCATGCATGTAATTTATTTGGTTGTGAATGTGGCAGTGAATAGGTGGCATTGGAGGGTGGTTTTGGGACTTGAGAGGATCTTAGATGGTGTGGATGGGTCCTAGGAGGTCTCAAGTGGCCTTCTGGAGGCTTTTCCCACACTCAGCCTTCAAAAGAAAGCCTACAGGAAAATCTACAGGAGGAAAAATAACATTCTACAAGAGGCCTACAGGAGGAGGCTGAGAGCAGTTTTTACTTTTTTGAGGGTGTGAGAGTGGGCGGAAGAGGGGGATGAAGGTTGGAATGAGGTTTTAGGGTGCCTAGGGTCCACCAAGAATCATTAAGAGAGAGAAAGATGATTGGATTTGCTCAAGGAGAGAGGAAGAGATTCTATGGAAAATGCAGGAAACTAAGGCAGAATTGAGGGGAGACTTGGGTGACCTATAGGGCATGGATCAGATGGAGAATGGAATGGATGATAGGTTGGCCTACTACTAGAAGATATATACTACATAAACAACTGACAGTCAACCAATGAGATTAAGCAAGCAAGGAAATAAGTGTATCTAAAAAAACAGAGTTTTTGCATCAAGTAAACTATGATCTATGAAAGGAAATGTTGATAACCATTGCAAGAAAATAAAGCATGAAAGAAGACTGTTGAAAATAAGGAAATGAGCATGATGAAGAAGTTCTGAAGTAAAGCTAAACTAGACTATGAACCAACTAAGAAGCTACAAACACTAGAAATCCTATGAATGAGGAAAATCTGTGTTTTTGGGGTAGCAAGAGGGTCTTTGCCTCAAATCATGGTCCCAAAGGGAGGAAGAGAGGCCAAGGCACTATTGATAGCTTTTTGAATCTTCTTTTTATCACTGTTTAACCTACTATAGAAAGCACAAATAGAAGCAAACTACCGAATCATCAAAAGCAACCTATTCTTGACCATTAAAAAAATACATCTGACAGCAACCTAATCTACAAACTGAAATAAAACATACAAATACAAGTAAAAAGGAGCTTCGCTGCTTGGATTGGGCCCTAACCCAAGAGCTTCAGCTCTCTGAAGTAACTCAGTGCTAACTCAAAAGGGATTCCATCTTTATTCTCAAAACAATAACAAGATTACATGAACTATCAAGATAATAAGCTCGAAGTTGAGCAGAGTTTACATAAGCAATACTGCAGCAAAAATCCAACAAAAATATGATAAAAATCTGACCCTAGTGAGGCCTTAGGCCTCTCTACTTATACAAATGAAGCTACCAACGACTTCCTTAAAATTAGGGAGGCTTGGTTCCCAAAACTCGAGATAGTCATCAGTTATCCTCCACTTGCTCGAATGCCTGCTAATGGATGACTTGGTTGTTTGTACTCCGAGCCAAATGAAGAGGAATTTGAAGTGAGGAGTAATAAATGAGGGGGAATCCCTCCTAAAAGTCCTCTCCTTTGTCCACTTCGAGTTATTACTGCCATTTGTCCATTGGATCCTTGACTTTTGACCACAAAATTCATCAATAATTTGCATTAAACACATATTAGAGCACATGGCATCATAACTAACTCAACTCACTCTATAAGCATAAATATAAATAGAAAATCATACAATAAGCTAAGAGAATGGTTGATTTGACTAGGTTAGGAGGTAAAATGAGCCCATATAATTATCCATTTATGAGGCTCATTAGTGAGGCTTTATGAAGCTTTGATGAGATATGGGTTGAATTTTGGGCCTTTCCTTCCTCTATATTTTCAAGTGTTCTACTATTTTGAATGATCTAATTCGTGATTATCTCACTTATCACCATCCATTCGATCCCTTAACTACACTCGATTTCCACACATTGCATTTCCCCTCCACATGAATATGTTATGTCAAATACCTTGTCTTGCAAAGGTGCAAGAGGTGGTGATGACCTTGGAAATGCACAAGATCGAGCTCGAGCACATGTGGCCATATAGTGATATAGGGAGAACAATCCATTGGCTATGAAATAAGGGATTGAGGATACTGAAAAAGAGGTGCAAATGAGTGATTGGATTATTCATATTTTGAATTTTTTAAGGTCATTTTTGGATGTATACTTGACTTCAGAAATGAGAGAGGAATACATATCCAATATTTTCTCACAATGGATTTGTATTGTAGACTCAAAAAAATATTGGGGAAAGTTATTTTGGAAAGGAATGTTAATCGAGATGAGATCCTCCTTACAATTCATAAGCAACATTTACTCTAAAAAATCATGATGGACCTGTTCCTTCAATGCATTAAGAAAATACTTCCGCAAAATCACAAATCTCCTCTATCAGCTGATCCTACAACTCTAACATAGTGGATTTTATTATTTGGGTCTATTTACTTTCACATTTGTTGATATTGATGTTAACTAGTTATGTCACCTTTAGGGAAAAATTTAAGAAACCTCCCCAAATTTACATGTTTAATAAATGGGTGAATCTTGACAGTACATAAGAAAATGTATAGGTTATTTATAAATAATAACATATACATATATAATATTTTGGAAACCATTCATTGAATTTTAAATTCTTGTTAAAGCTTGGCAAACCTTTAGCTAAATTATTAAACATTGTAAATTCTTGGCAATTCTTTCACAAAAATGTTGTAAAATATTGGCTAATCCTTCATAATGTATACAACCATATATAATAATAAGGAAAAAAATAGTTATATTATAATATGCCCATTTTCCATGCCTGGGAAAAGAAACAACATGAGTTGTGTTATTCTATGTTCTTACTCTAAACTCTTGCAAATATCTTTTCATGTTTTTATCATTTTTTACCACAAAATTCTTATCACCCCCAAAGGGAAAACTGGTTGGGGAGGCACCCCTAAAATTTCTGTGATACTGAAATGAAGAGGTTCTATTACTAATTCGAGGTCTTGACATATATATATATATATAATAATCATTATTATAGAAAATACTATTGTAGTGATTTTGTAGTAATGGTGTACCAAAAGATGCCTTCTTAGAAGTAGGTTGTTCCCTACAAAGAAAAACAAGTGCTTTGGTTGTTGTGAGTGGACAAGCATAAATAAATAAAGTATTGTAAATGGTGGAAACAATATATATAAAAAAAATAACCTAAATACAAAGAGATAAAAACATAAATAACGCTTAATGAGGAAAACAAGTCAACTCAGTTATGGAAAACAACTCCCTTTATTGACTGTTGGTGATAGAAGATGAATACAAATAGTAGAATACTAAACACTTGAAGATAATTCTTTGAGCCATGTTGTTGAAAAATCTTCAGCAAGGAGGTTATTTTCTTCACTCCCTTTTCAAGTTAATCCTCTCTATCTAAGAAGTATCAAGGCTCTATCAATGGTTAAATTTTTTCCACACTAGATTAATGGGTTGCTAAGAAGCAATTCTGTGAACAAAATAGTGCTCTATTTCTTCTACTTCAACAATGAAAATAAGGTTTTTTTTATAATAGAAAATTGGTGAGAATAACATTGTCTTCATTTTTTGTTCTCCCTTGGCCTATTTATATAGAAGTTTTTGAATCCCTCTTCTCTCTCTTAGTTCATGAATGAAATGACTTATGCATAGGAAAAGATGATTTCTTTGAAGGATAAATATCTTCAGGCCAACTCAAATTCAACTGTCCTTGACTAAAAAAATTTCAAGGGATCATCCTCCAAGTGTGGGAAGTGTCCTGAATTACTGAGTCATCCATTTCTCTGACCGTGCAACTCTCAAATAAAACACTGCACATCACGTGGCTATCGAAAGAAACATTGCATAGCCTTTAAATTTTAATTCAATATACATTAGACCTTAGGAGAAATTAATTTTTTTTGATCTTCCTAATGTCTTAAATTGAAAAATATTCACTTGTGTATTTTTTTGGATGACTTTAGGCATCTTTTAGATTGTATAAATATGTGTACGATTTTCTGGTGTTAATAATTTCCCCCTAATGTATGAGGTTAGGAGAAAACGTATAGCCAAAATACATAATGTTTTCCTTCTTGACTAAGAGCCTCATCTACGTATGGATAGAGAGAATAAATTGCTTCGAATATGTGTAAAGAAAAAACCTTAATTGAGGATAAAGATGCTCTTTATCATGACAAGTGATTATTTATTAGAATCACATAGGAAATATTCCTATCAAGCTAGGGTTGGAATGGATGACAAGCTAATAGCCGATGATGATAACTAATGACACCATTGAGGGTGCTTTTGACACATAAATGGAGTCAGGTTTCCCCACGCATCAAGAAAAGTTGAAGCACTACTGGAGTGAGGTGCTTGTGGATACATGGGTCTTCGAATTTGGGTACATCCCATGCAACAATATGTAAGCAATGTTGAATCAGGTGTTATGTGATGCGTGGGTTTTCAACTAAGTGAGAGAACTGCAATGGTAATTAAGTATGATACCACACTGACATGAGAGGTTATTTTGGTGTCAAATGTTAGGGGGACCAATCACATCGATGGGAAATAATAATTCCCATTGTGCCTCCCGAGGATATCCCTGAAAGGGAGGAGCACCCAAGGTATTGCCTCAATTCAGGAAGATGGTTGTTGAAGTCAATGGGAAAGAGGCATCAATGACCATAAATTCTGGTTCAGGAAATAGGGATGTGTAGTGAAACAAATTCTAGTATGGTGGGTCAACAAAGTATGATAATGAAAGTTGACGATATGAATGGATGTGGAGAACTTGCTCGAGCTTGGAGCTATAATGCGAGTGGTGGTAGTCAAAATTGTTCTTCTGACGATAGTGGTCTAGGAGTTGGTAGGAGATCCAAGGTAGGTGTGAGTATGTTTTGACTGATGTGAAGAGGAATAATCAATGTGGATTATGTTCAAGCTCTAACCAAGGGCGATTAGGGATTGCTGCTAGGTACAGGGCGTGAAAATATGGGTCGGAACCATTTTCCTAAAAATATATTTGTAAACTTTCCAAAAAAATGTAAAGGTAGTTTGGGATGTACATACACGAACATGGGTGCCCCATGGAAATAGTGACCTACATGATGATGGAGGTAAAATGTATTTCCGGAGGGTAGGGGTCCCATTGGTTGGTCTCAGTGTTGGCTTGATGAGGTGGATGAAGTAACACAAAGATATTATGTTGTATGGAGGAATGATAGGCCCAATGTCAAATATAGAAGAGTATTACATTTACCTGTCATAAATGAGTAAGGTTGCTTGAGAGTAGGGTTGATTAGTAGTAAGTGAAGAAAAGGTGAATGAGGCTAATCTTCAAGGCATGCAAGTGAGATGGATCCTGGGCCCAGATTATATGGTCATGGATTTTAAATAATTTGTGGGGGTCTATAATGTGAGATAATCCATGATTGGGGAGGCTCTATCGAACGACATGGATGTTTACCATGTGCAAGGTGAGGTGGTGGTAAACGTGGTCGAGATGGTGGACCCTATGGTGCACTTTGGAGAAATGATTTCGGGATATGCAAAGTTTTCGAGGAATCCTATCATGATGAATGATGAATGATACCTACCATGTCGACAACCACCAAGGGTTTGACTCTGGAATGAAGTTGTTGACATACCTACAACTTCAAAGACCAATACCTCGAGTGAAAACATCTTGATAAAAACATATTTAAGCTAAAAAGGAGCTAAACAAGATGATTGAAAAACAGGATAAGGTGCACCTTAAGTGATGCTCTGAGCATGTGATGGGCCAAAAAAATGAGTTTGGGGTTGAAATGCAATGCAAGGTACTGTGATAAATATGATGTGGGCCTGACCCTTATGTCTCTCACAGTTTTAAAAACGGAGGTCATGAGCTCCTGTATTGGGCTTCAAAAGATAACAAAGAGGGTGATATACAAGGCAAAGTGGGCCGTCTACCACCTCATTTTTACTTGTTATCTTGCAAGGTCAGAGCTATTCGAGGAGCTGTTTCCAACCATTATAGTCATCCTATGCACTCATGTAGCATGCGAGGAGAGATAGGCTAGAACACACAACCCTAACTTCATCTTTTTGGTAGAGTAGGCTAGGTAGGTCGTATAGGGGGTGACCCTTATGGCCTTTTTTAGGGTAAAACAATTTTACTCTGTGCATGAATGAGTTGCAGTTGTGTGGGCATCATGGGTTTCCCAAGGAAACTTTGGGAGTCGCCATGTGAGGAGAAGAGTCAGTCGTGGTGTCAAAGCAACTTACAGGGCCAAAGCCACGATGTCGTTGATTGGATGATGTCGCAGCTAAGATGCCTCAGGGAATGTATTTGAAACACTTATAATAATAACATGTGCATGGATGACATGTCTTCTCATAGAGAAAATGCGCGGTCTGGTATCCGTCATTGACACAGTTTGTGTCTTGGCAGATATGTAGTGCGTGCATATGTTGGAAAACTAGAAGTGTGTCCCACATGCCTATTAGTGCTATATATACGAGGATGTGTTAAAAGGATTTTTGTCAGCCTTGGAGGCTAGCTTTTTTCCTTTTGACATCCTTGATGGTAGGATGGACATGTTATGGAGATAACATGACTAGTAGCCTCTACGCACAATGATTTTAGGGGACACTGCTACTGGTAGGATGTTAGGAGGTTGGGGTTTGTTGAATTTTCTTCAGAACCCCATTCTAAGGTCGCAGGATGCATTCCTGTGGTTCCTGATCTAGTTTTGGGATGAGGACCATCATATTTTCATCATTAGATGAGTTGATCTATTGATATCTCATAAGGTAGATGTCTACTTTGTGACCAGTGCAGTTCCTCATGGGGAGGTCTTACAGGTTCCCCTATCGAGTGGGAAGGTAAATATTCATGCCTAGGTAGATGGCCACTACGGTTCCAACCCTATGGCTGAGGGGTCTGTCCATGTTGCTTCCATCCTATATATTACTTAGTGACCAAGACTAGTAATGATTGTGTGGCTTGTAGGGTCGGTGACCCCTCACCAAGTGTTGGGGCCTCATATTAAAGTGTTGGAGAGACTGAAGGCTAGTCACTTCTATAATTGGTCCAATTTCATGTATAGAAGGATAATGTCCTAGCTGAAATAGGTGTGATAGGGTTGGACATGGAGTCTTTGATATGCCAACATTTTGTGCAGTGTATAATATGAGAGAGTAGTTATGCTCTAACCTTTTTGGGTGATGCCTCTAGGAGGTGCTAAAGACCCAAAGACTAGGCGGTGGGCTCCCGTGATGCTTCGGGCTTGTGGTGGTGTGGCAGGGTGTTATTGGAACACCACTATGGAGGGATGACTCATATCCAACCCTCAAATGATTTTAGATTACCCCTATCATAGTGTAGATCTTAGGGGGGGTCCAAACATGGGGTTTCCTCCTAGTGATTCTTGGGGACCAATAGGTATATGATTTGTGATTTGTGATTTCTGTATATATGTTTTTTACATGTATAGATATGATGCATTTTTCTATGATGTTGATACAATGTATGTTTGCTCATAGATTTGGGACCTCACGGATTACAATTGGCCTACATGGTAGGAAATGATCCTTATCGCATGTGAGTGGCTTGTGCGACTGTTGTTCCATAATGATAGATAGGTGTCAAGGATCAGGAGGAGCCTTAAAGACCCCCACAGTGCTTTCGGTTAGAGATTGGTGGTCAATATGGAGAGGGAGGTAACTCCTCTGCCTCAACAAATATTATCCAAATGCAAGTGCGTGGCAAGGTGGTATAGGATTGGGCAGTAGCTACAGAGGCTTGGGCAGAGATTGTAGAGGCTTAGTGTTATCGGGAAATCTAGTGTCTATGCAGAGCTGCTAGTCCCACTAAGGCTGGTAGCTACCTTAGAAACAAACAAACTAAAACTACTTTCATTTTCCTTTATGAGAAATAGATAAGAGGGGAATGAGGAGACAAACCTTTGTCTTGCGCTTGGTTCCTTACTCGATTCCTCTCCCTCCTGATAGATCTTTGCTACTCGCTTCCTCGTCTACCCAACTTCACAGAGCACCTGTAGAATCAAAGCAGCATAACACTATCCAAGAACATAGACCTATTATCATAAACAATATAGGGCCAGATGTATATTGACCACACAAATGCATAAAACATCAATCATACAAGAATGTGGAGGAAAACTTGAATAGCTTTATTGATAATCAAGAAAGAGCAAAGAGGATTACAACCAATTGTTCTGACCCAGCACCATCCTCTCAGCAAGAAAGCCCTTCTTCACCTCATGAAAAGCTTAGATCACCCAACACTATGATGTTGCACCAAGAAACCAGCAGCACTTCCTTACCGGATACAAAATTCCAGCCTCTGGATCTCTGGGATGAGGGATCCATATATAGATGTTTGCAAGGGAGGTGAGTCAGTTTCTGAGATTTGATTAGTGTCCTCTCTCTGATAGTTCTTGATTCCACTTGGAGATTGACGATCTCTTACTCATCCATGGGCGAATGCAGAGAGGCAAGTGTTAGAGGAGAAGTTTCTAGAAGATTCCATGCTCCTCCACCTTGCGGATTGACCCTGCCATTTGTCCACTCTCGCCCATCGTACCCCATAGAAGGGATTTTCAACATGCATCGCACTTACTGTGTGTAGGCAGGTGGGATGCAACACACTTTGACCATGGAGCAGGTGAAATGGTCTAGTTTTGACCAGTTCTGAGTAGTTTTTCATGGAGAACCTCTGGGAGATGCTGTAATCAGTTGACCTTGTTCTTTTAGGGGTTGGAACAACACCTTTAGGAACTTAGGAGCCCTTGGCTTATGGAAATTCATGATTGGGGTTGCAGTGCCCAAAAATGTCTATAACAGTTGCCCCCTAAAGCATGAGGTCGTTAATCTTTTGATGTCGGGTGAAATGCTTTATCATGAGGATTCAAAGTTTTTTCAAGCTGGAAGGTGACCTGTAATAAGATACAATACAATACATTATCTTCATAATATTTTCATGATCTAGCTGAGGCAGGCATTCCCATGCTCAACTTCATAAATTCATTTTCATGTACATGAGATATATAATCGTCTGACTGTAGACTGATGATTCTGGTAGAGTCATCATCCCTTGGATTGGATGATTATCTGTGCAGCAGTGGTGTACATTTGATGTTTTTATTTTCCTGAATATATATCGCAGCTCAGATGGATGAAACTAGATCTAGGGTCGTCAATCTCATTCGATGTTTACTCAAAGTACAAGTCGATCCATGTGATATATGTTCTGGAGTCGAAGATGGAAAGACATCGCTTGATTACCAGCCAATGATGTAAGCTGTTAACAGACGCGAGAGGAATCACCGATAATGATGATGACCCTCAAGGTACTACAGTAAAATTCACGTGGTGTGAATAAGGGACTTGGCGTCGAACACCACGCAAAATCTTTCGGTCGAAGGCCATTGATGTAAACCTGTCGCCGGAAGTGAGAAACTTGCCATTGAGGCATGCAAGCTTCAAAGTACTGAAAGGGTTGTTCCTAGATTGACTTCTTGGATAATGAGATGATGTCGACAAGAAGCGATCCATCATAGGAGGGCCTTAGTGAATTCCACATCAATGACACGGAACGGAGGAAATGATTTTAATGGAGGTGAAAACGATCTGGTGATATAAGGTTCAGGGTGGCGGTCACGAAAGAATGGAGCGTAAATGTATTGCAGTGGGTGAGACACAAGTGAATTCTCTGAGCGACTTCTCTTGAACATATCGGCGACAGTGACATGATGGATTGGTAGCATTAACCCAAAATATGGATGGTGTGACGGAACCATGGTGATGTGACCAGTGAATGGAACAACCCAACCCGACTCGGATGTGGAGTGAAAGTGTCATGTTCAAGAGCAACTTGCTATCAACAAAGTTTCTTCAAGTTTTCTTCCCAATATTTCCCAGTCATTGTTGACCAGTACCTCTTTATTTTTGTCAAGCTTGAGGAGGATAACATATGCTTGTTCTATAATTTTCCCTTCGGGCAAACCCATCGCTATGTTTTAACGAGCCTAGTGATAGTGAAACTCGTTCTTGTCTGTTATGGACAAGTTTGTCGCTATTCAGTTTTAACGAGTTTAACGACAAAGATAACTCGGTCCTTTTCAATTTTACAGAGTCTGAAAAGGAACGTAAACAACTACAAAAAATCCTTTTTCGTCACATAATCCCTTAAGTCCGAAAAAGTATAAAATAATACAAAAGGGATGAATTTTCGGTAATTTTAACGAGCCGAACAAAACAAGCGCTCGATCTTTTTGTGTAATAATCCCTCAGGTCCAAAAAGATTAAAATCTAAAGGAAGGATAGCACTTCCAGTCACTTTAATGAGCTGGAGAGGCCAATGGCTCGGCAATCTTTTCATATTTTATAAGTCAGTCGAAAAGAGCTTAAAGGAGACTTGTTTTTTGAGGAACGAGTGATAGATTCGGGTAGCAGCTGATTCCAGGTAAGGTTTGGAATTTTCCAATCACGGTAGTGTCACAAGGATGGCTAACAGGATCACTCTTCGCAGCTGTTCTTCAAAAGCGGTAAACAATCAAGTGGAGGTGAATGATCGGCCAATACAGAGTGGAGGTGATGATGAGAACACGACCAAGGCTTCAAAGGCTAATGATAATACATTCACGATGGTTATTTACCGGAAATTGGTTCATTTTTTAATGAGATTAAACACTGGGGGAACACTTTCTCATTTCTTATTTTTATTTTTTAACGAGCTTGAATTCCGTGTTAAAACTGCTCGATCCAGTCGTATAATAAGGATGTCTCATCTAAGATGCCATTTTTGTGGAGCTTGCACCTTACAAAGCTTTGCTCTGGATCCTTTCTTTATGCAAGTTAGGAAACGACCAATCCTACGAGTTTAAAGGGTTAGAGGACCTATAAACTTAAAAAATAAATGGTCGCTCTTCGCTTGCATGCCAAAAGGTTTGCATGCCCCTAGGTATAGCGAGAAATTTCCAGGTTCCCAAAGATTGTTCTATCTGTAACACAGACAAAAAAATTCCTCGGCGATGTCTACCGAAATAGACAAAGGTGAGTGGCGCAAACGCCTCCACTCACATAACTTTGACGAGGGAATCTTATTCCAGCCTAATCCCATTTTCCTAAATGGACGGGTGTGTCATACTAGTCATATATCCTCCGCAGAAACCTACCCTATACCCAAGGTTTTCCTGCCGAAGCAGACCAGGGTGCATGCCCCCTGGGTTTCAATCATGTCCTCCGAATCACTCGCGCTCATCAGGAGGATGGATTGGGGATTGATGAGACATTCCTTGCGTGAAAAGACCATTCAGGGTTGGTATATTACTATTTGCTATGTGTGAACCGAGAAATGAAAGCTGGTCTACGAGCTTGACCACTCTTCCTTCGTGCGGAAAACACATTACTCTAAAGAGTGAGGAGACAATGGCTCCCATGCAATAAATATAGTCCCGTCCAAGGAGTAGATTATAATCCAGGGGTCCTTAGACTACCATTACGTTCATGTGAATGGTTTTCCTTCTCAATGTTATCGGCACATCGGGAAGGATCCCTAATGGTCGACTGGTTCCTTTGTCAAAGCCTGTTAGATTTCTCATCTTAGGCAAAAGCGATGGCGAACCAACCGCTTTCCAAGCAGTTGAGGAAAGGATACTCACAGAAGCCCCTTCATCTATGATGGTACCGGCCATGACCATTCTATATATTTGAGCAATGATTTGAAATGGTACACTAGCCAGTAAACGGGGTCTGCCTAGTAGATTCCAGTCAAAGGAAACAACCAGGTTGCTTGGAGGTGGGACTGAATAAACAACCAGATATGACTCTGACGAACTTCCTTCCTGCGGTAAAGGAACGGGTAGACTGCCCCCATGTTCATCAGATTCTGTGCTTACGAAGAGAATTTGGATGGTGTCATCCTTGTTCTCTTCGGTGACTATATCATCTGAAGACGGATCCTCTGAAGGCAAGACTCGGTCAACTGCCTCCTCAACCTTTTGCCTTTCGTCTGGTATGGATTCAGATGGTTTATCTTCAATGATAGACGCTTCGGCCGACCACAAGGGCGTGTCAGCCGGATTTTCAACTAGTGTCGGACTCGGCAAGAGTTTCTCATATCCAGGAGGAAGCCGTAACGGTGAAACCGGACGGTCTTTTAAAACTATTTTAGCTTTGTCTAAGAAGGGACAACGGTGGACGGCATGATCGCCTTCACACAATTTACAAGGAAATTTATATTTTCCTTTTTTCCAGGGGCTTCACTTTCACTAGTTGACGGTGTAAGCTCAACATGATCGTCAGAGGTTGATGACACCGGATTGTGCAAATGAGGAGACCAGTCCCTTAAGATCCGAGGGATGCAAGGACAATCTCGATGATAGTGGTCTCCTTTGAAAATGACACATGGCAATTTAGGCCTGGTCGGTGCAGTGTGTGGATTTTCGCTAGACGATGCCTGGTCGCCCCTTTTCGCCTTTGGCTCCTTCTTCTTCTTCTCTTTCTTCTTATTCTACTTCTTCTTCTCGGTTACCTAATTTTTGGCTTTACTAGCTTCATCAAGCGAAGAGGCAGGAGGAGAGGAAGAATTGGATGAAGTAGAGGGTTGGGGGGTAACTCTGGTATCGTTTAGTTGTTGACTTGATTGTTCAGGAATCATGGTGTTTTGAATGGCAGAAGTTGAGAAGATCCATACGGGCAAGCCGATTGTCAATCCTGTAAGAGACAATGTGGCCATACGGGGTGCACCAACATCTCCCCAAGAGGAGAAGGGACTAGGATTTCCTCCAAGGGGAACTCCTTGGTTGGTGGACTCCATTTTTCTCAACTTAAGACCAATGTAGGAAAGGTGACGTTTATTCCGATTAAAATAAATTTTACATGCTTTGACACAACTTGTTTTTTCAATTTTTAAGAGTCGAGAAAAAACAAAAGATGACTCTAGTCGCCTTCGATTTTTAATGAGCTTGAAGTGACAAGTGCTCAGATGGACCTTTTCCTTTAAGGAGTCTGGAAAGGAATGAAAGGGATTTCTCTGGAAATCTAGACAGAGGGATTACCAAACCAATCGCAAAACTGCAGAATACTTTTTACGGTACGACAGTCAATCTTCCCGAATGTTGTCTTCAGTGCATTGCAATCGATAGGGCGGCAGACACGGCTTCCTATGGATAAAGGATAAAGCCTATTGTGGTCTCCCAAAATATACTCGATGGTACGTGGGAGCACAAGTCCGTATTGGCACTTGTCGTCTCAAAGTGGAGGAATCACCCAACCAACATCGAAAACAATAGTTACCGGGCTTTACGACGCCATAATAGTCTCTAGCCTAGACTTCTAGACGTCTCAAACTATTCCTATTGACATTTCGGTTAAGCCTGGAATTGTTGAAAACATTCATATAGGTGCCTCGTGTACAGAAGATGAAATTCAAATATATAAGGCCCTATTTCAAGAATTCTGCGACATGTTTGCTTGGTCATATGAGGAAATTCCAGGAATTGACCCCGCAATTGTTGTTCATGAAATCAAGACTTACTCGGATGCTAAACCTGTCCAGCAACGTTTGCGTCAGATTCACCCAAGAAAAGTTGCTGCTATTAAAGCAGAAGTTGAAAAATTACTCAAAGCAGTTTCATTTATCCGATTCCGTTAACAGATTGGGTATTGAACATTGTTCCGGTTAACAAAAAGGAAGGGACAATAAGAATATGTATCGATTATAGGGACATTAATCTAGCCTGTCCAAAGGACAATTACCCAACTCCCTATATCGATCAAATCATTAATGATTGTGCGAAATATTCTCCTTCATGGATGGTTTTTCCGGATACAATCAAATCAATATTCTACCTGTCGATCAACCAAAAACAGCTTTCATTTGTCCATGGGGGACATTCGCTTATTGAAAATTACCTTTTGGGCTCAAGAATGTCGGGGCAACTTTTCAAAGGGCCATGTCTTATGCGTTTCATGACATCAAGTACATTGTGCAACCCTATCTCAATGATTTGCCTGCTCATTCATTACATCAAGCTGATCATCTCATCCATTTACGAGCAATCTTTATGAGGTGTAGGCATTATCGGATTAGGTTGAATCCACACAAGTGTTTTTTCTGTATAGAAACGGGTCGATTGCTGGGGTTTGTTGTTTCAAAAGCTGGCATTCGCATCGATCCCTAGAAGGTTGAAGCTATTATCAAATTGCCTCCTCCTTCGAGTCTTCGCCAACTCCAAAGTTTGCAAGGGAAAGCAAACTTTTTATGACGATTCATTCCTAACTACGCCGAGGTTACGAAGGGTTTTACCCGGTTGTTGAAATAGAATACTCCATTCTATTGGGATGAGATAGCTCAGAAATCTTTTGATGCACTAAAACACGCGTTGACCCATGCACCGTTATTGCATCCTCCCAACTACAACCAAGACTAATTCTTGTATCTCGCCACCTCTCATTCCACCGTTGGAATGGTCTTAGTTCAGGAAGATGAATTTGGTACTGAACATGTGATATATTACCTTAGTCGAACTTTAAATCCAACTGAGCTAAAATACTCCCATGTGGAGAAATTGGCATTGGCATTTGTTCAAGCTGTCCAACGTTTTTGTCACTACATTTTACTACGTAAAACTACAGTAATTTCTGATTTCAACCCTATGATCTACATTTTGACCAAGAAATTTCTAGGGGGCAAGTACTCCAAATGGATTGTGATCCTGCAGGAGTTCGACTTGGAATTTGAAAAATCTAAGTCTAAGAAATCTTTAGTTTTTGCGGAGTTAATGTGTGACTTCTCGCGTGCTGACACGGAAACTATGGCAAAGGAGCCCATTGTGGATGAATCCTTGTTTCAAATCAGCACTTTAGATCCGTGGTATGGGGATATCATCGTTTATCATCAGACCCAATCCTTTCGGCCAGAAATTTCAAGGTCAGAACGTCGAAAAATACGATTCCAGTCGCAACAATTCAGAATTATTGGAGATACTCTTTATCGTCGTGGGGCGGACTCTATTTTTCGACGTTGTTTAACTCACGAGGAAGCTGAAAGGGTTCTAAATGACTGTCACTCCGAAGCGTGTGGCGGTCATATGTTTGGGCATGCCACATCCCAAAAGATATTGCGTGTTGGCTACTTCTAGCCGTCTTTGTTTAAAGATTGTATTAACGTGGTCCGAAAATGCCACAACTGCCAAATTTTTCATCGAAAGATGTGCGCTCCACCTTCTCCTCTCCACCCTATAATTTCTGTTGGTACTTTTGCCAAATGGGGTATCAATTTTATTACATGTAACCCTCACTCGGCCGGGGGGCATGCGTATATCATCCTTGCGGTAGATTATTTTACCAAGTGGGCCGAGGCGATGCCTACATTTGAGGCAGACAGCAAAACAGCTGCAATTTTCGTGTTCAATCATATAATTGCTAGGTTTGGTGTTCCACAAGCGATTATCACTGATCATGGGCGTCATTTTTGAAACGTTATGATGACCGAACTTACAGGCCAGCTTGGCTTACATCACGATAGTTCAACTTCTTATTATCCACAAGCTAATGGTCTGGTTGAATCCATCAACAAAGTTTTAGTCATCATGATCCGATGAATCATTGGGATTCATCGGTCGAATTGGCATAACATGCTATTTTTAGCGCTTTGGGCATATCGAACCTCCGTAAAAACATCAACAGGGTTCACTCCTTTCTAACTAGTTTATGGTCTGGAAGCTGTGTTACCCATTGAATGTGAAATCCCGTCATTGCAAATGGCCATCGAGTTACTTACAGCCACTTCCGAAGAGGAAAAATATTTGTTATACTTGGCTCAATTAGATGAGAATTGACGTGATGCTGCATTGGTGATCGAAACTCACGCAAAACGTATTAAAGCTCAGTATGATCGAAATGTGACCCCTCGAAATTTTTCGGAAGGAGATCTAGTCTTATTGTACAATCAAGCTAATGATAAATTAGGCATTGGAAAATTTGTTCCTATGTGGCATGGTCCCTATGTTGTCAAACGAAAGCTAGCAAAAGGGGCCTATGAATTGGTAGACTTTGACGGGGACTCTTTAGGTAAACCCAGAAATGGTCTTTACCTGAAGAGGTATTATGCTTAAAGAATGGGTATGGAGATTTTTAGTTAGGATAGTTTTCTTTCTAGCTGGTGTGTTTTAGTTTAAAAAGTGTGCTTAGCTTAGAGAGTGTTTCTTGTCATTATTCCTACTTATCTTGGTATTACTCTTGATATTGCAGATGTCGATGCCGCTCCAAACATACATTGGTTTCGCTGATGGTGCTTGTCGTAATACACAGAACATTTCTTCCGCAGCTTGGGTTATCTATTCGCCCTCTGACGAGTTGGTATCTATGCATGGGGTAAGCCTCGGTCAAACAACGAACAACATTGCCGAGTATAGTGCAGTGATTGAGTTATTATTTGAATCTGTTTCATTTGGGATTCAGAGTTTGATAGTGATGTTAGATTCTGAACTCATTGTATTACAGCTTAATAGAGTGTATGCCATTAGAAATACAGTGTTATTGAGATTATTTTTGAGAGTGCGTCTCTTGGAACATGAATTTGATTATATTGAATATCAGCATATTCCAAGATCTTTAAATACATTAGCAGATGCAATTGTTCTCAAATGTTAAGTAGATATTTGCAATAATCATACATGTGAATTTAAAAGCATTCCATAACATGATTTACAAGATAAGTCGGTAATAGTGATATATATAGGAGTGTGTCAAAATATACATCGTCCTCGATCATAGGTTGAAAAACACCTTATGATCGGCAAAAATGATAAGTACAAATAGCAAAAATGTCATATGTGTCTACAATAGGCGATCATCCTATCACTGGTGATGATCTCGATAAGAAACCACTGTACGTGCCACCTTACAAAGGAACCTCCTAAAAGGTCCTAGGATCCCAATCACATAGCACTGTAGTCGACGAGGAATGTCATCTATGCCGGTCTCTGGAATGTCCCCTGTCAAGCGCTCTAGATGACTCTCCAACTAGGCCAAGCTCTCTGTTGATTCGTCCTGTGGGGCTGGCACCGCTGCAGCTGGTTGTTTGCTCTCGTAAGGCTGGAGAGCAGCTGGTCGTTGTGGACCCACATCTGCATTGCAACTCTTACTATCAGTTTTGGGACGACATAAAAAAAAATTCAAATAGGAAAATGTTGAAAGTGATTTTACCTGAGTCATCCCAGTGCTCTCCTGGTGGAAGAGCCATGTCTGGGTCACCGCGAAAATCTACCCCAGCGTAAGGGAAATCCTGAATAGCAAAAACCTCGTTTTCCAACCAATGGAAATACTCAGGTTTGAATCGAATGACCTCTGTCCCATCGTCAGGATGACGGGCCATAACTGCAACCCATCGCATTAGTTTGGGCTCTCGAGGAAGCCCAACTCCAATAGTAAGGTGCTGCGAGACCAACATTGGGACCCTCTCCAGACCAAAGCTCACAACCAAAGCCCCATAACCAAAGGTCTTCAGTTGTCCGTTCTTGGCTCTGGTCAGTTGGCCTTTTACATTAGCCAACACAGCATCGCACCAGTTGAAGATGGTGCCTCGAAAGCAGTCAACTGCCATCCGCATCTGGGATCCGGTGGCAATATGTAGTGCGACACTCCCGCAAAGTCTGGTAACAGTAAACGCGATCACCATGAGTTCAGGACGGGATATGGTTTTAATGTCTATCCCTTTGTCTCTAGCCTGGTTGTTGTAGAACTCTAGCCAGAGGCTATCAACAGACTGGCCACTTGGCCTAGTCCCGAATAGAGTCAAGTCTTCGCCTCTATTAGGAAAATCAGTCAAAAAGTATATATCTGCCAGCTCAATTTCGAGCTGGTGGCCACCAATGAAGAAACACTGGTCCTGTATGCTCCACCTGTCTACCAGCCACTGCAAGAAGTCCACCTGGGCCCTCATGCCAGTTATGGCCCAGAATTTCTACAAGCCGCATGCCTTCAATGCATCGATCGAAGGTTGGTGATTTAACGCGGCAAGATCTACATCCTCATGCTCCCATTCTCGCTAATCAAGCATGATGTACACTCTACATCCAACAAAAAAGAAAATTAGAATGCAAGAAATTAATTTGTTTGGGTTAATGTTGAGAATTTTTGGGTTAAAAACCCTTGCTGCGGGGACCGCACCCTCTCTATTAGAGACAATGTGTGGGTCCGCACCTTGCCTTCATGGAAGGTGCGGACCCCTGACTTTTTCCCCATTGAGAAAAAGTCGGGGTTCGCGGGCCCCCGTGCGCGGGTTTCTAGCCTAAAACCCCTCTAAAAAATGAAATAAAACCCTAAAACACAAATTGAAACAGTTGAAATTGAAGAGTAGGATGATGTGGATTACTTGGAGAAGACGGCGTTCGATTCCGACGAATGGATTTTCCGCAATCTTCACAGGAAGTTTCTGAACAAAAGCACTATTTTCTCACCCAAATCTTAAACGGTAAAAATGAATTGACGAAAGCCCTTTTTATAAGTTTTTTGAATAAATGAATTGTAAATTTGTTTATGTTTCACTTTAGAAAGGTAAATTTTGCAGCATTTTTATCCATCTCAAACAGGTGTGAGCAATGTTTGCAATTTTTGTTCAGGATAATGGATTGTTCAGGCGAAATAGATCATTTTTGACGGAAAAAACATTTAGAGTCACCTTTAAGCTCTTTTCTGACTCCTAAAACATGAAAAGATCGTCGAGTTTTTCTTTTTTTAACTCGTTAAAATGGAACTAAAAAGACGGTCCACTTACAGCTCTTTTCTGACCGTAAAAACATGAAAAGATTGCCAATTTTTTGTCGTTTCAAATTCGATATTGGTTATAAAACGACGTGTCGTTGATTGCTTTTTTACTTTTTCAGATCAGGGGCACTAATTATGAAAAGTAATCCTTGGTCATAAAGATAAAGTGATTCTCTCAAATATTATTTTATACTTTTTCGGGTTTGGGAGACACAAATTTATGAAAAAGGTCAACCCTGGAGTCTTCTTAAGTTTTTTCCGACTCTCTAAAATTGAAAAACGCCGAGTTTCTCCTATACTGGACTCGTTAAAATTTAACAGTAAAGGACCTGTTCAATTACAAACAGGAACGAACCACTCCTTCTTAGGGTTTGAATTTAAACTAAGTTGGACTCATCTGAAGGATGAGCTTATAATCAAGCAAATGTTATCCTCCTCAAGCTTGTCAAAAAATAAAGAGGTACTTGCCAGAAATGGTGGGGGAAAAGAGAGAAAAATGAGCCGGTTTCTGGGTATTAACTTTGGTTCAATTGTCACCAAACCATCTACTGTGTCGTTATGTGTTCAAGAGGTCACTGCCAATAACCCATTCATCTGCAAAATATCTGTCATCCATCTTGACCATCCCTGAGTCAGTCCTTGCAACTAAATTTCTTCAACTTGATCTATGATTTCGTGTTGTGGGATTGCCTGCGACGGATCACTTTCTATCGACTTCAGCTCATTATCTAGAAAGATGATCTAGAAATTGTCAGTACCTTGGGATCTGCATGCCTCAATGGCAGGTTTCTCGCCTTTGACGACAGGTTGCATCATTGACCTTCGATCAAAGGATTCTGTGACATGTTCAACATCAACACATCTATTCACATCTCATGGATTGTACTGGGTACTTTGACTGGTAATCACTGGTGGTTTCTCTCACACTTGTTAACAATTTACATCATTGACTCGTAATCAAGTGGTTTCTACCATGTTTGACTTCAACACATTCATTTGCATGGATAGAATCGTACTGTTTCAGGAGGTAGAAATGAAGACCCTGGATCTAGTTTCCGCAATCCAGGTTGCAAGGAATTTTGTATTCATTATATTGTGGACTATTCATAAACAGATGGCTACGTCCATACTGTGTCTACATGTGTCTATACTTGTGATGTATTACAAGATCATTCCTATATCAGAGCAGTAGTTAGTTTTCTAAGTCAGTTTTGATCTGAGAATGGGAATGCCTACCTCAGCGATGATATGATCTCATATATATATTTTGCATTGAATGTCTTTTATAGGTTCCAACCAGGCTCTCCACAAGATGATCCTCGAAATGATAAAGTACTTCACTCTTCCTAAATGATAAATGAAATCCTCATCTACTACAGACTTCGCACTTTATGGGTCAATCTGTTACACAAAAATATCGTCACCATGATTATTTGCAGTCAGTATGGGTCTATCATCACTTGTACTGTCCTCCTAAGCAAGTCTCAAACCTCAACTCTTCAAGTCATGTTTTGAAAATGGGAGAAAGACATTGAAAATCAACAAAGCTCTGGTTCCGCACTTTCTCTCACTGTTGCCTGCGGTCCCGCACCCCCTGTTCACAAAAACTGCGGGCCTGCTCGCTCTGTCCCTAAAGGAGTGGGTGCGGACCCCTGTGAAAGACAAAAAGGCGCAAGTTTATTTTAAAAAACTCACTTTGGGTTAATTCTAGATGATTTTAGAAGGAATTTTGACGTGGATTGGTCGCTCTTAGGTGGTTCATGCATCCCAAAAGAGAAGGAGCTAATCCCTTGATGAGAGGAGCTATCCCTTTGAAGGAGGGCTTTATCCCTTTGAAGGAGGACCTAGTAACTTCCCTCCATTGCACTATAAATTAAGGCATTGGGCTGGTTGCTAAGGAGGTTAGAAGTTGAACATTTTTGAGGGTAAATGCTGGTGGAATTGAGACTTCCTAGTTAAGCTTGAGAGGAGAGATCACATACCTTTTTGGCTTCACTGGGAAGAGAGTGAAACTTGTCAAAGTAGGGGAGACTTCTTGTTGGACCCTGGGAGGAGCTTGTACAGCATCAAGGCACAGGTTGTAAAGTTCTTCTTTGACTTGAATTAATACAATCAAATTCATTTTTCTCAACAAATTGTCTTATGTCATTTGTTTCATGAATTCCTTGATCATCATGTTAAGTATGCTTTATGATATTGGCTTTTCAGGTGCTATTTAATATGTTTGCTTGTTTGTGTTTGCAGATTCGCAACAAGGGAGCTCATTTGGATCAAGGGAGCAAGGCTTCCACAAACTTGCATTGGACCGAAGGTAGGCCTAAACACTTGTTTGCCTTTGTTTATAAATGCATATTTAGAGAAAGATAGTTTTTGATTGGCTTGCTTGTCACTAGATATCGTTAGATTCTAGGAAGGTCTATCTTGTCCGCAAGATCGACACATTGCGTGTGACAAAATGGCGACTCCGCTGGGGACTTGATTTTTTCCTTGTTTTTACTTTGACCTGAGAAACTGTGTTTTTGTTTCTGTTTTTGGCTTGTTGTGTGTGGAATTGGGTAGATTTAGTAGATCTAGGATTATTTTTTATTTTTTCATAACTTTGGGAGAGGACTGCACCCTCGGCTTGGGACACAGTGCGGACCTATCCGCACTTTTGCTTTTAGCACAGAGCGGTACCGCACCTGTGTTAACTGTGGGCCTGCGGACCCTGTTGAAATTTTGGGAAACCTAAGATTCTCTCTGTTAGTCAGCTTAGTTTTTGTTTAGATGTTATTATCCCCTGCCCAGACCTACATATAACTTGTCAGAAGCTTTTCTTAGGTTAATTCCATTGGTGTTAGGGTTTTAGGTGATATTCCCAGAAGTTTAGACTGTTGGGTTTGGTTTTCATTTTGGTCTTGTAGTAGTTCTGAGCTTAGAAGTTGTAGAAACCTCAGATCACCTTGGTTTTTACTAGCCTTATTATGAGTCTGACCATTTGCAAAATCTACCTTTGTTGAGGAATCCACCTTGTGTTTTCTCTTTACGAAACTTCGAAAAAGCTTGTGTTAAAAGTTTGGATTTCATTTTTAGAAAAGAAAACAAAAATTGTTTGCTTTTTTACTGATTTCTGATTCTGGACAAATTAGTCCTTAGTTTTCTTATAGCTAAGTAAAACATCCTTGAAAAAGACATCTTGTAAGCTTTGACTTCAAATAGGTTTTTATAGTTTATAGATCTCAAGATTAGTCATTTCCATAGTTTTGAATGTTTTATAAAAAATAAAAAATCTCTTTTGAAAAAAGTTTGTTTTTGTAGTGTTTCAGTGTTTTGAAAGAAAAGGGAAATTTTTGTGAAAATAACTAGTTGTCTCGTTTTGAGTGCATTGGAAAAGGCAAAAAGCTCTTCTTTTAATTTGTTTGTTAAGAAAGATTTCTGTTTACAAGTATTTGCATTCTCAAACTCTTTCCTAGCTAGAAGTTCATTGAAGGGAAAATATTGCTTAATCATCTTAAGTGCATTTTTTAGTGATTTTGAGTCGAGTCTTCACACCACAAGTTTCATCTCCGCACCTCTTGACTTAAACAAAAACCAATAAAAATAACGTTTAAAGTAAAATCTATCTAGTAATATTTTTATTTCTAGGTCTCTGATACACCAATATAGCTTAGGCTAGTGTCTTGGAGTAGGGAGTAATTAACTCTCCAAGACAGTAAAACAAACAAGTAGTTGTATCTTGCGGTAGGAGAGAAATCCAATTGTTGCATTTATGCTCTGGGAAAGCTGCTCTTAAAGGAGAAGCACGAGATCGTGTTCGAACCAGTGTGGGAATCAATCCTTCCTCATTGGGAACGATGCCAGATATTCACGTATTAAAAATGGTAAACCTCGGATTAACCATTGTCGAGGAGCCTGGTGTCACTTGTTGGTAAACCTTGGATTATGTCAAGGAGCCTTCAAGGGGATTGAGCTTGTTACTCTTCCCTTGCGTGCGTATCAGATCGTAGACTGTTCCCCCAGGTATATTTGTTTCCGTTGGTAACCTTAGTGACCATATTCTATAGGATTCTTCCTAAGGTGACAGTGGTGGGAAGATCCCACTGTACCTGGAGCAGACGTCGGCTAGACTCACTTGGATTTTCTGGGGGGTTCTCTTCACTCGAGATGGTTTAGTGGAGGAACCTGTGCCAGTCTATTCATTAAGTAGGTTGCCGGGGTAACTGTTCCAACTGCCATTTCTGTATTGAATTCTGCGACGTTGGGCTTCATCACCAACTAGTGTTTTCAGTACGGAAAGTTACTGTTTGTGTGTGGTTTGATCTCCTAGATTTTTTAGGGATGTGATTCAAATTTGTTTGGTTCTTTAGAGGCTTTAGGTGGTTTTCATTGAGATTTTACTTTGTTTGCATGTGAAGTAGTTAAAATTTTTTAATCGTGGCTGAATTATCGAGGAAGTCCCGTAGACTTCGGGGCCAACCTCCTGAGTTTTCACCGAGCCAGCCTGAAGTGTTAAGAGCCCTCGTAACTCCTAGAGACAGTAGAGTTGGGTCACCTGAAGAAGGAGAGTCTTCTTTGGTGGTACATCCTGATTTTCAAGCTTTAGTAGCAGATTATAATCCACAATCAGCGTCTGTTTCCGAAATTACTAGTAGCTTTTCATCTACTAGTGATATAGGTGAGGAACCTGAAATATCCAAACCTGAAAGTGAATTTGCTGCTACTCCAACATCGGGGTTTACCTCTCCAACTTCTAGTGGTCCTGGTTCACCCAGGGTAGAAAGAATAATTACCCAAAATCTTCCTTCTGGACTTATAGCTATCGAAGAACTTGCTACTCCAGAAGAAGAAGTAGGCATCCCTATCCCTGAAAATCAACCTGTTATTGAACTTAGGGAGCGTGAATCAATTTTTTACAGTCCACCTAGGAGCAATGCTTGGTATCTTTCATTGACTAATTTTTTGGAAAACCCAGGGCTAAGTTTTTCACCACCTCGTATTCCTTATCACCCAACACCTAGAGGTTACTATCCTCCGTTAAATATGTCAAGACAGTCGTCCATGTTTACTCAATCGCCAGAATCCTTTTCGTATGGCGACCCTTCTGTTCCCTCTGGGTATCAGTCACTTTCTGGTACTTTTGCGGGAGCATCTCCTCAACCCATTGAATAAGGGTTATTAACTGGAAACAATGGTACTAAGCCATTAAGTGTAGAAGATATTCTGATGATGTCAGGTACTATTCCTAATCCTCAACCTCAAGGTGGCTAGTTACCGCCTGGGGAGCAGCCTCAAAATCCTCAATTATCACCTGGGGGGCAACCTCAAGGACAGTACATACCTATGGGACAGTATGTTCCTCAAGGTCAACCCTAGACTCAATATGTACCTCAAGGTTAACCCCGGTATCAATATGTACCTCAAGGTCAACCCCAGTATCAGTACGTGCCTCAAGGGTATCAACCCCAAGGTCAGTACTCGAACCAATGTTCCAACCACCCTCCCGTCAATCATATGTTCAAGGAATGGGAAATGTACTTTTGAATTATCAACCCTACCCTCAACCCGGTTATGGTCCTTAATATTCTCAACCTGTTATGGGTCCGTACCCCGGAATGAATTTAGTGTGGGATCCATCGCAAACTCAACAGGTCTTGCAACCGAATGTACAGTTGTCATCTCAAACTGGAAAACCCTTAGTTTCTGGTTCACCCCAGCAACCTGTCCAGTCTACTATTCAAACTTCTGTACCTTCGGTAGTTTCTCAGCTTGGGCCTAGTACGCCTCGTACTCCATCCCAATTAGCTGCTGCAACTACTACAACATCTGTTCAATCTACCCCACCTACTTCTGGAGTATCGACAGCTCCGGTTCCTACTGTTCCTGTATCTACTCCTCAGACATCTTTACCTCAGTCTGGATCCACAATTCAAACTTCGGTTCAGATGCTTGTAGGACAACCTGGTTCAAGTATGGTTGTCACAAGTCAACCACAATTTACTTATCAACCGTACTAGGAATAGTACCAATTCGGTCCTGCTGTGCAGCAGCTAGTCTATTAGTATCAACCGTACCCTGGGTATACATATCAACAACCCCAGTACGGTCTGGTTAATCCTGGTTTTCCAGGAGGATAAAATATCCCAAATGCAATTCATATTCCTAGTTATCCTGTATATCCTCCTCCTGGGGCTAGTCTCATGACCCAGAGTTTTAGGGACCCTAACCGTCAGTTACTGTTTATCGCAACTTTAGACTTTCCTGACTTGTCGCGCCTAACGAACGATCCCATTAACTATCTTTCGTTTTGGCCGCCAATGTCGAATAAGTTGCCTAGTGATATTCCTAAGTTTGAAGGCAAATTAGGAGAGGACCCGTCGAACCATGTGATGACTTATAACCTCTGGTGTGCATCTAACTCCATTTCAGATGATTCAATCCGTCTAAGGCTTTTCCAGTGCACTCTAATTGGTCTTGCAGCCAAGTGGTACATTGAGTTACCGTGAGCCACTTTTTATAACTTTAGTCAGTTAGCTACCTCGTTTTTAACTCATTTTCAGTTGCCAGTCAGATATGACAATGCCACGGAATTACTAACTTCATTAAAGCAGTTGACGTCCACTTACATTTCAGATCACATTCATGAATGGAGACGTCGACAGCGTTTAGTGAAGGTTTTTATTCCGGATCAGATCTTAGCTGAATGGTTTGTAAAATCTTTATTGCCAAAGATCATTGAGGATGTAGCTAAGGCCGGAGTCATTACTGAGGAGCAAGTAATTGCTTAAGCACAGTACCTTGACTTGGTTTATACTCAGTCAGGTACGTTACATGAGAAAATCCCCGATCTTCCTAAGCAAAATCAACTCGCTGCAGCTCCTTCAGGGTCTCATGCCGCTGATGGTATGATTGGTATGGTTAACACCAAAAGTAAGAAGAAGTCTTCCAAGAATTCTTCTCCTATCATAACCTTGCCAGATTCCCCGACAGGAGATTCTTCCGCGGAGATTTCCGCCGATATTCATGTTGTAGAGTCATCTACAGCCAAATCAAAATCCGGTGGTAAGAAGAAAGGGAAGAAGAAAAATAAAATAGACAAAAATTCAAAAGAGAAACCAGAAAAAGCGGAATCAAATGATGAGAAATGCAAACCTCGTTATCCTTGTCTCATTTGTGACGAAGAGAATTTTACAAGAGACTGCCCTCATCGTGCAGAGGTTGCGAAGATTGTCAAAGGTTCCCAAACGCTTGTTGTTTTGAAGGATCCTTTTCCAAGTCAAGATAGTAAGATGATAGGTTCTTCTTCGAATGCCAATGAAGAACCCATACTGATGATGTCCCATGTTAGGATTGCGACTCGATTGCATGATTATGGTATTAAAAGTCCTGTTGATGGTAAAGAAGCAGAATCTTCTCATTCTAACCCATCAACCTCAGCTCCCGGTTCCGATCCACTACAGATCGAGAAACCTAATCCAGACTTCGTAATCAAACTGCCCACCAAGGGTATACTTCGAAAGTCATCTTTCAATCCACATGCGAGAGCAGCTCAGAACTATAACATTGTTGAGGATTTAGCTTTTTCACCTTCAGCAATGTCGGCTTTGGAAGTGCTACAATCATGTCCAGCACAGCGTAAATTACTTTTGTCAGCTATAGGAGCTGTTGACGTTCAGGACTCGAACCTAATAATTTTCGATCTAGAAAATATTACACTGCGCTTACCTCATCAAATGGCTTTCCAGATCCCAGTGATAGTAAAAAATAGGCCTATTCATAGGACTGTGATTGATGAGGGAGCCTCAACGTGTATTATGTCGATACAGTGTTGGAGATCGCTTGCTTCTCCTTCACTAAATCAATCCCCGACGATTCTAAAGGGCTTTGATGGCCGTGGGTTTCATCCTTTTGGCATTCTACAGGATTTACCTATAGGGGTTGAAGGAAAAACTGTTAATCTAGATGTGGAGGTGGTTGATGCCCCGCTAGATTACAACCTTCTCTTGGGTTGTAGCTAGTCTTACGCTATGACAACTGTCGTTTCATCGGTCTTTCAGGTTATAAAGTTTCCTCATAATGGAAAGATCGTAACAATAGACCAGCTGGCTTACTTTTCGTCCGACCCAGCCTCTTCTGAAAGCATTCAGCATGTTGGTAAAATGACTATCCCATATAAGGATGTTGGAGTAGGACTAGTTAAAGATGCCGGTTTACTGGGAACTTTTCCTTTTCCTCCGATCAATGCATCGTCTTCTTTTGTAACCATTCATATGATTTCGTCAGACACCATTGTTTATGATGATCCTTAGATCGTACCTTCTGAATCTGAGATAGACTCATTTGGTGATGTTATGCCTTTGAGTCCATATGAAATTGCGTATTAGGCTGTGCAGTCATTTTCCGACCCATCTTCAACCAAAATTGACTTAAAGAATGTGGTCCATGAGGAATCACTTTTCACATCAAACTCGGATTCAACAACATTTTCCGAACTTGTTCACTTTGATGAGAAAATTCGTGAAATCCTATGTGTAGATGATTTACCATGGGAAGATCTCCATCACAGATCTTCGTTCTTACCCGAGAATGATCCTTTTGAAAATTATTTTTCATCAATTTTTACGACTGAATATGTCAAGGAACCTCAGAATCCAATGAAAAATCCTGATTCAGAGTTAAATTTGGGAAACATTTCTCGAACTATTCCTATTGACATTTCAGTTAAGCCTGGAATTGTTGAAAACATTCATATAGGTGCCTCGTGTACAGAAGATGAAATTCAAATATATTAGGCCCTATTTCAAGAATTCCGCGACGTGTTTGCCTTGTCATATGAGGAAATTCTAGGAATTGACCCCGCAATTGTTGTTCATGAAATCAAGACTTACCTGGACGCTAAACCCGTCCAACAACGTTTGCGTCAGATTCACCCAAGAAAAGCTGCTACTATTAAAGCAGAAGTTGAAAAATTACTCAAAGCAGGTTTCATTTATCCGATTCCGTTAACGGATTGGGTATCGAATATTGTTCCGGTTAACAAAAAGGAAGGGACAATAAGAATATGTATCGATTATAGGGACATTAATCGAGCATGTCCAAAGGACAATTACCCAACTCCCTATATCGATCAAATCATTGATGATTGTGCCGGCAGCGAAATATTCTCCTTCATGGATGGTTTTTCCGGATACAATCAAATCAATATTCTACCTGCCGATCAACCAAAAACGACTTTCATTTGTCCATGCGGGACATTCGCTTATTGAAAATTATCTTTTGGGCTTAAGAATGCCAGGGCAACTTTTCAAAGGGCCATGTCTTATGCGTTTCATGACATCAAGCACATTGTGCAACCCTATCTCGATGATTTGCCTGCTCATTCATTACATCGAACTGATCATCTCATCCATTTACGAGCAATATTTATGAGGTGTAGGCATTATCGGATTAGGTTGAATCCACACAAGTGTGTTTTATGTATAGAAACAGGTCGATTGCTGGGGTTTTCTATTTCGAAAGTCGACATTCGCATCAATCCCTCAAAGGTCGAAGTTATTATCAAATTGCCTCCTCCTTCAAGTCTTCGCCAACTCCAAAGTTTGCAAGGGAAAGCAAACTTTTTACGACGATTCATTCCTAACTACGCCGAGGTTACAAAGGGTTTTACCCGGTTGTTGAAACAGAATACTCCATTCTATTGGGATGAGATAGCTTAGAAATCTTTTGATGCACTAAAACACACGTTGACCCATGCACCGTTATTGCATCCTCCCAACTACAACCAGGACTACTTCTTGTATCTCGCCGCCTCTCATTCCACTGTTGGAATGGTCTTAGTTTAGGAAGATGAATTTGGTACTGAACATGTGATATATTACCTTAGTCGAACTTTAAATCCAACTGAGCTAAAATACTCACATGTGGAGAAATTGGCATTGGCAGCTGTTCAAGCTGTCCAATGTTTTCGTCACTACATTTTACTACGTAAAACTACAGTAATTTCTGATTGCAACCCTATGATCTACATTTTGACCAAGCAATTGCTAGGGGGAAAGTACTCCAAATGGATTGTGATCCTGCAGGAGTTCGACTTGGAATTTTAAAAATCTAAGTCTAAGAAATCTTTAGTTTTTGCGGAGTTAATGTGTGACTTCCCACGTGCTGACACAGAAACTGTGGCGGAGGAGTCCATTGTGGACAAATCCTTGTTTCTAATCAGCACTTTAGATCCGTGGTATGGGTATATCATCGTTTATCTCCAGACCCAATCCTTTCGGCCAGAAATTTCAAGGTCAAAACATCGAAAAATACGATCCCAGTCCCAACAATTCAGAATTATTGGAGATACTCTTTATCGTCATGGGGCGGACTCTGTTTTTCGACGTTGTTTAACTCACGAGGAAGCTGAAAGGGTTATAAATGACTGTCACTCTGGAGTGTGTGGCGGTCATATGTCTGGGTATGCCACAACCCAAAATATATTGCGCGCTAGCTACTTCTGGCCATCTTTGTTTAAAGATTGTATTAACGCAGTCCGAAAATGCCACAACTGCCAAATTTTTTATTGAAAGATGTGCGCTCCACCTGCTCCTCTCCACCCTATAATTGCCATTGGTCCTTTTTCCAAATGGGGTATCGATTTTATTACATGTAACCCTCACTCGTCCGGGGGGCATGCGTATATCATCCTTGCGGTAGATTATTTTACCAAGTGGGCCGAGGCGATGCCTACACTTGAGGCAGATAGCAAAACAGCTGCAATTTTCGTGTTCAATCATATAATTGCTAGGTTTGGTGTTCCACAAGCGATTATCACTGATCATGGGCATCATTTTCGAAATGTTATGATGACCGAACTTACAGGCTAGCTTGGCTTGCGTCACGATAGTTCAACTCCTTATTATCCACACGCTAATGGTTTGGTTGAATCCATCAACAAAGTTTTAGTCATCATGATCCGATGAATCATTGGGATTCATCGATCGAATTGGCATAACATGCTATTTTCAGCGCTTTAGGTGTATCGAACCTCCGTAAAAACATCAACAGGGTTCACTCCTTTCCAACTAGTTTATGGTCTGGAAGCCGTGTTACCCATTGAATGCGAAATCCCGTCATTGCAAATGGCCATCGAGTTACTTCCAGCCACTTCCGAAGAGAAAAAACATTTGTTATACTTGGCTCAATTAGATGAGAATCGACGTGATGCTGCATTAGCGATCGAAACTCATGCAAAACGTATTAAAGCTCAGTATGATCGAAATGTGACCCCTCGAAATTTTTCGGAAGGAGATCTAGTCTTATTGTACGATCAAGCTAATGATAAATTAGGCGTTGGAAAATTCGTTCCTATGTGGCATGGTCCCTATGTTTTCAAGCGAAAGTTAGCAAAAGGGGCCTATGAATTGGTAGACTTTGACGGGGACTCTTTAGGTAAACCCAGAAATGGTCTTTACCTGAAGAGGTATTATGCTTAAAGAATGGGTATGGAGATTTTTAGTTAGGATAGTTTTCTTTCTAGCTGGTGTGTTTTAGTTTAAAAACTGTGCTTAGCTTAGAGAGTGTTTTTCGTCATTATTCCTGCTTATCTTGGTTTTACTCTTGATATTGAAAATGTCGATGCCTCTCCAAAAATACATTGGTTTCGCTGATGGTGCTTGTCGTAATACACGGAACATTTCTTCTGCAGCTTGGGTTATCTATTCGCCCTCTGACGAGTTGGTATCTATGCATAGGGTAAGCCTCGGTCAAACAACGAACAACATTACTGAGTATAGTGCAGTGATTGAGTTATTATTTGAATCTATTTCATTTGGGATTCGGAGTTTGATAGTGAGGTTAGATTCTGAACTCGTTGTATTACAACTTAATAGAGTGTATGCCATTAGAAATCCAGTGTTATTGAGATTATTTTTGAGAGTGCGTCTCTTGGAACGTGAATTTGATTATATTGAATATTAGCATATTCCAAGATCTTTAAATACATTAGCAGATGCAATTGCTTCTTGAATGTTAAGTAGACATTTGCAATAATCATACATGTGAATTTAAAAGCATTCCATAACATGATTTACAAGATAAGCCGGTAATAGTGATATGTATAGGAGTGTGTCAAAATATACATCGTCCTCGATCATAGGTTGAAAAACACCTTATGATCGGCAAAAATGATAAGTACAAACAACAAAAATGTCATATGTGTCTACAATAGGCGATCATCCTATCACTGGTGATGATCTCGATAAGAAACCACTGTACGGGCCACCTAACAAAGGAACCTCCTAAAAGGTCCTGAGACCCAAATCACATAGCGCTATAGTCGACGAGGAATGTCATCTATGCCAGTCTCTAGAATGTCCCCTGTCAAGCGCTCTAGATGACTCTCCAACTCGGCCAAGGTCTCTGCTGATTCGTCCTGTGGGGCTGGCGCCGCTGCAGCTGGTTGTTTCCTCTCATAAGGCCGGAGAGCGGCTGGTCGCTGTGGACCCAAATTTGCATTAAAACTTTTACTATCAGTTTTGGGACGACATAAAAACAAAAAAAAAATTCAAATAGGAAAATGTTGAAAATGATTTTACCTGAGTCATCCCATTGCTCTCCTGGTGGAAGAGCCATGTTTGGGTCACCGCGAAAATCTACCCTAGTGTAAGGGAAGTCGTGAATAGCAGAAACCTGTTTTTCCAACCAATGGAAATACTCAGGTTTGAATCGAATGACCTTTATCCGCTTGTCAAGATGACGGGCCAGAACTGCAACCCATCGCATCAGTTTGGGCTCTCGAGGAAGCCCAACTCCAACAGTAAGGTGCTTCAGGACCAACATTGGGACCCTCTCCAGACCAAATCTCACAACCAAAGCCCCATAACCAAAGGTCTTCAGTTGTTCGTTCCTGGCTCTAGTCAGTTGGCCTTTTACATTAGCCAACACAACATCGCACCAGTTGAAGATGGTGCCTCGAAAGCAGTCAACTGCCATCCGCATCTAAGATCTGGTGGCAATATGTAGTGCGGCACTCCTGCAAGGTCTGGTAACAGTAAACACGATCACCATGAGTTCAGGACGGGATATGGTTTTAATGTCTATCCCTTTGTCTCTAGCCTGGTTGTTGCAGAACTCTAGCCAGAGGCTATCGACAGACTGGCCACCTGGCCTAGTCCTGAATAGAGTCAAGTCTTCTCCTCTCTTAGGCAAACCAGTTAAAAAGTATATATCTGCAGGCTCAATTTCGAGCTGGTGGCCACCAATGAAGAAACACTGGTCCTGTATGCTCCACCTGTCTACCAACCACTGCAAGAAGTCCACCTGGGCCCTCATGCCAGGTATGGCCCAGAATTTGTACAAGCCGCATGCCTTCAATGCATCGATCGAAGGTTGGTGATTTAACGCGGCAAGATCTACATCCTCATGCTCCCGTTCTCGCCAATCAAGCATGATGTACACTCTACATCCAACAAAAAGGCAAATTAGAATGCAAGAAATTAAATTGTTTGGGTCAATTTTGAGAATTTTTGGGTTAAAAACCCTTGCTGCAGGGACCGCACCCTCTCTATTAGAGACAGTGTGTGGGTCCGCACCTTGCCTTCATGGAAGGTGCGGACCCCTGACTTTTTCCCCATTGAGAAAAAGTCGGGGTCCGCGGGCTGCCAGTGTTATGCTTGCGGGCCCCCGCCCGTGGGTTTCTAGCCTAAAAACCCTCTAAAAAATGAAATAAAACCCTAAAACACAAATTGAAACGGTTGAAATTGAAGAGTAGGATGATGCGGATTACCTGGAGAAGACGACGTTCGATTCCGACGAATGGATTTTCAGCAATCCTCACGGGAATTTTCTGAACAAAAGCACTATTTTCTCACCCAAATCTTAAACGGTAAAAATGAATTGACGAAAGCCCTTTTTATAAGTTTTTTGAATAAATGAATTGTAAATTTGTTTATGTTTCACTTTAGAAAGGTAACTTTTGCAACATTTTTATCCATCTCGAACAGGTATGAGTAATGTTTGCAATTTTTGTTCAGGATAACGGGTTGTTCAGGCAAAATCGATCATTTTCAACGGAAAAAACATTTAGAGTCAACTTTAAGCTCTTTTCTGACTCCTAAAACATGAAAAGATCGCCGAGTTTTTCTTTTTTTAACTCGTTAAAACAGAACTAAAAAGACGGTCCACTTACAGCTCTTTTCTGACCGTAAAAACATGAAAAGATTGCCGGATTTTTGTTGTTTCAAATTCGATATTGGTTATAAAACGACGTGTCGTTGATCGCTTTTTTACTTTTTTAGATCAGGGGCACTAATTACGAAAAGTAATCCTTGGTCGTAAAGATCAAGCGGTTCTCTCAAGTATTATTTTATACTTTTTCGGGCTTGGGAGACACAAATTTACGAAAAAGGTCAACCCTGGAGTCTTCTTAAGTTTTTTCAGACTCTCTAAAATTGAAAAACGCCGAGTTTCTCCTATACTCGACTCGTTAAAATTTAACATGAAAGGACCTGTTCAATTACAAACAGGAACAAACCACTCCTTCTTAGGGTTCGAATTTAAACTAAGTTGGACTCATCCGAAGGATGAGCTTATAATCAAGAAAATGTTATCCTCCTCAAGCTTGTCAAAAAATAAAGAGGTACTTGCCAGAAATGGTGGGGGAAAAGAGAGAAAAATGAGCTTGTTTGTCATACTTTGTAACCACTTTTGAACATGACACTTTTATTCACCTGGGTTGGGAAATCCTTTGCCTAATAGTTGATCAAGCCACATCGAAATTCTTCAGCCAGTTTCTGGGTATTAACTTTGGGTCAATTGTCACCAAACCATCTGCTGTGTTGTTATGTGTTCAAGAGGTCACTGCCAATAAGCCATTCATCTACAAAATATCTGTCATCCATCTTGACCATCCCTGAGTCAGTCCTTGCAACTAAATTTCTTCAACTTGATCTATGATTTCGTGTTGTGGGCTTGCCTGCGACGGATCACTTTCTATCGAATTCAGCTCATTATCTAGAAAGATGAACTAGAAATGGTCAGTACCTTGGGATCTGCATGCCTCAATGGCATGTTCCTCTCCTTTGATGACAGGTTGCATCATTGACCTTCGATCAAAGGATTCCGTGATATGTTCGACATCGACACATCTATTCACATCTCATTGATTGTATTGGGTACTTTGAGAGCCATTGACATCACTGGTGGTTTATCGCACACTTGTTAACATTTTACATCATTGACTGGTAATCAAGTGGTTTCTACCATGTTTGACTTCAACACATTCATTCGCATGGATAGAATCGTACTGTTTCGGGAAGTAGAAATGAAGACCCTGGATCTAGTTTCTGCAATCCAGGTTGCAACGAATTTTGTATTCATTATATTGTGGACTATTCATAAATAGATGGCTGCATCCATACTGTGTCTACATGTGTCTATACTTGTGATGTATTACAAGATCATTCCTATATCAGAGCAGTAGTTAGTTTTCTAAGTCAGTTTTGATCTGAGAATGGGAATGCCTACCTCAGCGATGATATGATCTCATATATATATTTTGCATTGAATGTCTTTTACAGGTTCCGACCGGGCTCTCCACAAGATGATCCTCGAAATGATAAAGTACTTTACTCTTCCTAAATGATAAATGAAATCGTCATCTACTACAGACTTCGCACTTTAGGGGGCAATCTGTTACACAAAATATCGTCACCATGATTATTTGCAGTCAGTATGGGTCTATCATCACTTGTTTTTTCCTCCTAAGCAAGTCTCAGACCTCAACTCTTCAAGTCAAGCTTTGAAAATGGGAGAAAGACATTGAAAATCAACAAAGCTCTGGTTCTGCACTTTCTCTCATTGTTGCCTACGGTCCCGTACCCCCTGTTCACAAAAACTATGGACCTGCTGCTCTAGCCCTAAAGGAGTGGGTGCAGACCCCTGTGAAAGTAAAAAAGGCACAAGTTTATTCTAAAAAACTCACTTTGGGTTAATTCTAGATGATTCTAGAAGGAATTTTGACGTGGATTGGTCGCTCTTAGGTGGTTCATGCATCCCAAAAGAGAAGGAGCTAATCCCTTGATGAGAGGAGCTATCCCTTTGAAGGAGGACCTAGTAACTTCCCTCCATTGCACTATAAATTAAGGCATTGGGCTGGTTGCTAAGGAGGTTAGAAGCTGAACATTTTTTAGGGTAAATACTGGTGGAATTGAGACTTCCTAGTTAAGCTTGAGAGGAGATATCACATACCTTTTTGGCTTCACTGGGAAGAGAGTGAAACTTGTCAAAGTAGGGGAGACTTCTTGTTGGACCCTGGGAGGAGCTTGTACAGCATCAAGGCACAGGTTGTAAAGTTCTTCTTTGATTTGAATTAATACAATCAGATTCATTTTTCTTAGCAAATTGTCTTATGTCATTTGTTTCATGAATTCCTTGATCATCATGTTAAGTATGCTTTATGATATTGGCTTTTCAGGTGCTATTTAATCTGTTTGCTTGTTTGTGTTTGTAGATTCGCAACAAGGGAGCTCATTTGGATCAAAGGAGCGAGGCTTCCACAAACTTGCATTGGACCCAAGGTAGGCCTAAACACTTGTTTGCATGTGTTTATAAATGCATATTTAGAGAAAGATAGTTTTTGATTGGCTTTCTTGTCACTAGATATCGTTAGATTCTAGGAAGGTCTATCTTGTCTGTAAGATCGACACATTCCATGTGACAGTGAAGGCGACTCTTTTCACTAAGCTCCATCATCTTGTTGCATTCTCAACAAGCATTTCTTGTTGCACATTTTTCAACACAGGCAGCAAAACTCCTGAATAGAGCTGAAAAGATTGAACACAGAAGCCAAAATCTAAGAGCAGAAGAGGTCTGATCAGTGCACCTGTAGCACAGGGAAATTGAAATGAAACGCACCTACTACACTCGGGAAGGGCGATTCATTCAGGTTTCAAAGAAGACACAGTGCGATGGACCAGGGACGAGACTTTAGCTGGGTTCCGGGTCACAGTTTGTAGCTCAGTTCAGGGATTTAGGCCGGGCAAGTGGTAATCAGTAAATCAATCACAGGGGTAGATCTAAGGAGGTTACTAGAGCCACCACAAGGGCAATTAGAGAGCTTTGTAAATCAATCATTTAATTCATAAACAAAACCCAGAGATAGACTGAAGCAGCATTGATCTACTTTGCACTTGCATAGCAAATGCAGTTCGAAGGCTAGCTGGCTTGACTTTAGGCTCCGTCTGTAAGTTTATAAAGTAAACAAATGTAGATAAACAAACAATCTATTTGATCCCTAGCAGAGTCGGCATTTTTTTATCGGGAAATCTAGTGTCTATGCAGAGCTGCTAGTCCCACTAAGGCTAGTAGCTACCTTAGAAACAAACAAACTAAAACTACTCTCATTTTCCTTTATGAGAAATAGATAAGAGGGGAATGAGGAGACCAACCTCTGTCTTGCGCTTTGTTCCTTACTCGATTCCTCTCCCTCCTGATAGATCTTTGCTACTCGCTTCCTCGTCTACCCAGCTTCATAGAGCACCTGTAGAATCAAAGCAGCATAACAGTATTCAAGAACATAGATCTATTATCATAAACAATATAGGAGCAGATGTATATTGACCACACAAATGCATAAAACATCAATCATACAAGAATGTGAGGAAAACTTGAATAGCTTTATTGATAATCAAGAAAGAGAAAAGAGGATTACAACCAATTGTTCTGACCCAGCATTATCCTCTCAGCAAGAAAGCCCTTCTTCACCTCATGAAAAGCTTAGATCACCCAACACTATGATGTTGCACCAAGAAACCAGCAGCACTTCCTTACCAGATACAAAATTCTAGCCTCTCGATCTCTGGGATGAGGGATCCATATATAGATGTTTACAAGGGAGGTGAGTCAGCTTTTGAGATTTGATTAGTGTCCTCTCTCTGATAGTTCTTGATTCCACTTGGAGATTGATGATCTCTTACTCATCCCTGGGCGAATGCAGAGAGGCAAGTGTGAGAGGAGAAGTTTCTGGAAGATTCCATGCTCCTCCACCTTGCGGATTGACCCTGCCATTTTTCCACTCTCACCCATCGCACCCCATAGAAGGGCTTTTCAACATGCATCGCACCTACTGTGTGTAGGCAGGTGGGATGCAACGCACTTTGACCATGGAGCAGGTGAAATGGTCCAGTTTTGACCAGTTCTGAGTAGTTTTTCATGGAGAACTTCTGGGAGATTCTGTAACCAGTTGACCTTGTTCTTTTAGGGGTTGGAACAACACCTTTAGGAACTTAGGAGCCCTTGGCTTATGGACATTTATGATTGGGGTTGCAGTGCCCAAAAATGTCTATAACACTTAGCTAAGGGATTCAGAGGATTCATGGGGTCGAGCAGTCACCATAGCACTGGGGATGCTAGAGGAGAGGTGGGTTGGTTTGGGGGAGGAGGTCATGGAGATGGTTTGGCACATGAAAAATCATAGGGTATGACTCTTCGTCACTTTTCTATGGAGGTAGTGCCTAAACATCCCATCATAGTACAAGATGTGACAATGGGGTCTTTGGAAGGAGGTGTAAGGGGGAAACCCTAAATAGAGTTTATGCATGTACCAAGGAAAGAACTCATTATGAGAATGCTCCCCTATTTTTATGACTTATTTTTCCTCGCCTTGAGCTAGCGGATGTATATATATATATATATATATATATATATATAGCTATATATATATATATATATATATATATATATATATATACATATATACATATATACATATATTTTGATATATATATATATATATATATATATATAGATATATATACGCGATGTGATTTTTTGCAAATATATGATGTGTCTTGATGTTCATGCATCTATACATGTCATGTATCTCTACATTTATGAGATGGATATTATATTGATGCTTCATGTTTCTTGGTGGTGATATATATGCAATACATGCTAGTATAGGATTTGATTAGCTATGCGATTAACCAGACGATTTTGATTTTTTGGTATATGTGTAAATGTGATATGGTCAAAACTATGGGATAACCTTTGTGCATGTAGATATTTCTAAAAGAGGCATGGATTGTCAGCATTGAAGGTTCTATTAAACTATGATACAACAAGTTGGGAATCAAGGAATACATGCAAGTGATTGGTACCTAGATTAGAGACATCGGCTATGCGGCCTATGACGACGTCATGCTCAGCTTGATTATTGGTTTCCAAACCTATGCATATTCCATTGGTGAGAGATGGTGTTTGGTTGGGAGAGTATATTGCCCAAGATGGTGTAGCAAGGTTTTATGACCATCGAGAAGCACCATTAATGAACTCATTGTTGGAAATAATACAGAGAGGGGGAGTGAATCAATATTATCAAATCAAACACTTTTTCATTTCCATACTCAGATATATATATATATATATATACGCTACTTTAGTTATGGTAACCCGTGTATACACGCAACTGTGTCTAAAGCAACTAGCGTATATCCAGTAAACTTATGATTCAGTTAATCCATTAAATTTTGATCCTTAATCAGTGCATCCGAACTTCATTAACCATAAGAAGAATAAACAGGTGCTTTAAAACAGGATAGATCATTACACACATGAACACAAGATATAAGGTGGAAACCTAATGTGGGTGAAAACCACCTGCTGTAATTCGTCTCTATCTTCTTTTAATAAGAAACTTCTTTTTACAATATTTCTGTACTGGTGTAGTCTTATACCAGTACGTAGGCTTCTACCTGTAAAAGGCTACAACCTTCTCTCATTCTCCAGCTTCTCTTGGAAGGGAGCTACAACCCCCTCAGCTCTTGTACTAGCTGATGTACTAGTATGTAGGTGCTGACCTACATAAGGCTACAACCTTCTCTTTTTCTTCCAGAGACCATGTTTCATAAATTTTCAAACTGGATCCATAAATAATATCAATCAAAAATCAAATGTATCTACATCAACCAATCCCCTTTGCACCAACCAAAACGGAATCAATCAATCACTTCTCTAAATGCTGTAACCAGAATATAGTAAGAGTAACTAGACACCAATTCTGGACCCAGAATACTATAGCAATAAACAGAAGCAGCTAAAACATATTTTATGAGACGTATGCTACAAGATGAAGAACCTACATGCATATGCTAATGTATTAAGGAAAACCTGCGTATATGCTGTTTTGCATTACCTATATGCACCCTTTGCTATGTTGAACCTGCGTACAGATTTGTAAAAGATAATTTATCCTTTGCACCTATTCAGACATCATTTATACCTAGTTCATCATATTTACAGATCAAGACATGCACCAAATATAACAGATGAAAATCACACAAAGATACTTCTCTTCAAGCCTTAAGATCTTAACCCATCAATAGAAATTATCCTTCTTCTAGTGCTCAAGTTCCTCCTTGATTCAGATCTAGTTATGCACCATAACATAATGACCAGTATTCTAGATCTTGCTCTTCATAAGATATTCAATACTTGAGTGCCTTTGCCTAATGATCTCCTTCCTCTTTTATAGTCCTAGGCCTTACTCAATACCATGGTCCAAAACCACTTAGAACCAATACCTGGGTCCAAATACTTGGGTTCAACACTTCGAACAAGATACCATGGTCCAAAACCATAGGTCAAATACCAAGGACTAAATACCATGGACTAAAAACAAGGTTTCCCACAAGTACGCACTTTTATTTGTATGAAAGTGTGTGCATAGGCATATGCGCCTTTTGATCGACAAACCCATGTGTATACGCGGCTTGGTCAATGGGAACTTGCATATACATTCTTTTCCTTTATTCGGATAGCCTGTGAGCCTGAACTATCATCTAAATGATTTGCCGATTGAGTTGCCATCAAGGACAATACCTATGCCATAGAGCCAAGCCTGTGTTATAATGCCAAAAATCTCCCCCTTTGGACTTGATGGCAACCCCAAGTCACTCCCCAAGTCATTCTTTCCCTTTGTCATCAAGGGAAAAGGGTTATGCTCCCCCTGAGTACATGCTAAAATCTCTGCTCTGTTGTGCTGTCCATGTTCCCCCTGACTGTAGGCAAGGTCTGCGAAAAGATGTTCTACAAGAAAGAACATGACTTTATACATCATAAATGATCTTCCCATCACCAAAGACTCATACATACATCCATCTCCCAACCAAGTGGGGATATACCAAAATAGACTCGTCAACCCAACCAAGTGGGGATACATCAAAAGTTTATACATGATAACACAAGAACATTACATCATCCATCTCAGGCATAGTGGGGAAACAAAATAAGTCATTACATGACCTTGATAAGAAAGGAAATACATGACATAGAGACCAAATATTTAAGACAAGACTATGATAGTCATCAACAACTATCATCAGCAACATCTGTTAATCACCATCTGGACCATCAACCATGATCTCCTTCTGCACTTGTTGCACTTGAATCAAAAGCAACTGTGAAGTTGTACCAAGATATTCTAAGATAATGCCAACAATGCATTATTAGAAGTATATGCTCCCCCTGAACCTGTGCCAGATGGTCTCTGTTAAACCCATATCAGACTCTTTTCATCTTGAGACTGGCCCACTGTTTTTCTTCATCCCAACATATACACTATTATATCCATAGAAACAAGCATATATACACGGATTCTCTTCATGAAACTCACGTACAACCACTTTTCTCTTAAACATATAAGTGTCAATAGCAAGATGATGCATCAACTACTCCCAACTTCTATCTGAGGTATTCAAATGTCTCCCTGGGTAGTGGCTTGGTTAACATATCAGCAACCTATTCCTTGGAGGGAACATACTCTAATTTGACCTTTTATTCAAGCACTTGTTCCCGGAGAAAATGATATTTGATAGGTATGTGCTTGGTCTTTGAATGCATGACTGGATTCTTCGAAATACTGATTACACTTGTATTATCACATAAAATGGAGATAGGTGGATTACAAGTGATTTGAATGTCTTGTAATGTTTGCATCATCCAAAGGAGTTGTGTGCAACAAGATGCAGTAGCCACATATTCCGCTTCAACTGTAGATAATGCAATTGAACTTTGTTTCTTTCTGAACCAAGATACCTATCTGGAACCCATAAAGAATGCACCACCACTAGTTCTTTTTTTTCATCCACACTTCCTGCCCAATCTGCATCTATATATGCATGAAGTGTGAGATCTATATCTCTAGGATACCATAAGCCATAGTTTTGTGTTCCTTGAAGATATTTGAAAATCCTTTTAACCACCTGAAGGTGTGCTCCTTTTGGATTTTCCTGGAATCTTCCAACTATTCCCACTGCATGCATGATGTCTGGTCGGGTACCTATCAAATAGAGAAGACTACCAATCATGGATCTATAGGTTGGTTGATGTACTAATGTTGAATCATCATTTGTGCTGAGGCTGCATCCTGTTACCATAGGGGTACATACTGGTTTCGAATCTTCCATGCCATATTTCTTCAAGACCTGCTTGAGGTACTTGGTTTGTGATAGAAAGATACTGTCTTTGTTTTGTTGGACTTGTAAACCAAGAAAATATGTCAGCTCACTAAGCAGGGACATTTCAAATTCGTTCTGCATCACCAAGGCAAAGTTTTGACTCATGGCTTCTTCATTGCTACCAAAGATGATATCATCGACATACACAACAAGTATTAGAAATTTATCATTGTCAATTTTTATATATATTTCTATCTTCTGATCCTTTTGAAAACCTTGTCGATGGAGGTATTTGTCCAGACGATAATACCAAGCTCTTGGAGCCTGTTTAAGACCATAGAGAGCCTTTCTGAGTCTGCATAAAAGTTTTGGATCATTTCCAAGGATGAATCCATCTGGTTGCTCAATATACACTTCTTCTTCTAAGTCCCCATTTAGAAAGGAAGATTTCACATCCATTTGATATACTTTTAACTTCTGAAAGCTAGAAAGAGCAAGGAACATTCTTATGGCTTCAAGTCTAGCAACCGGTGCAAAAGTTTTTTCAAAGTCTATACCTTCTTGTTGAGCATACCCTTTACAAACAAGTCTGGCCTTGTTTTGAATAACATCTCCATTTTCATTCAGCTTGTTTTTGAATATCCGTTTGGTCCCTATGACATTCTTATCATTAGGTCTAGGAAGCAATTCCCAAGTGTTATTCTTTTCAATCTGCTCAAGTTCTTCATTCATGGCCTTGACCCAACATTCATCTTTGCATGCTTCACTTACATTTCGTTGTTCGATGGAGGAGAGTAATGCTAGATAGCTTGAAGCTTCTGTTATAGTACTTCTTGTTTGAACACCTGCCTCTTTCTGCCCCAAAATTTGAGTCTCTGGATGATTCTTGTGTACGTACCTGGATGGAGTCTTTTCTTCTACCCTTATCTGTTCTTCTAGTGCCTCATAAGTTTCTTCTTCATCATTAGTCTGGTTTGAAGTTGAAGGATATTCCTCTTCATCTTCAAAATCTTTGGTTTTTATCTGCTTTGGATTGTCGCCTGCTTCATCAACCACCACGTCAATACTTTCAACATTTTTTCCAAGTCTTTTATTGTAACACTTATATCCTTTACTTCGGGAAGAGTAACCAAGGAGAATGCCTTCATCTGCTATAGGTTCAAACTTGACAATATTTTCATCAGTCCTTTTGATGTAACATTTGCTTCGAAAATCTTTGAAGTATTTTATCGTAGGAATCTTACCATACCAAAGTTCATGAGGAGTTTGAGTGTTGTTTACCCGGATGTTTGCTTTGTTGAGAATAGTAACGATAGCAAATGCAGCTTCACCAAAAGGTTGTAGGAGTTCTAGACTCATCAAGCATAGCACGAGCCATTTGTTGAACTATTCTGTTCATCCTTTCCACTACATTTTGCTGAGGAGTCCTTGCAGTAGAGAATTCCCTTCTTATTCCATGTTCTTCACAAAAGTCAAAAAATTCATCCGAGGTAAATTCCCCTCCTCGATCGGACCTGAGGCATTTTATTCTACGATCTGATTCATTTTCAAGCAAGGCTTTGAAAGCTTTGAACTTTTCGAAAGCGTCATCTTTATGCTTTAGAAGTCCTATCCAACACATCCTAGAAAAGTTGTCAATGAACAATATAAAGTATTCTTCTCCTCGAGGTGAATTTTCCTTGACGGACCGCATAAATCAGTATGCACAAGTTCAAGTGGCTTACTAGCTGTTCCTTCCTTCTTAGGGAAATTAGTTATGGTTTGCTTACCAAACTGACATGATTTGCATATTGTATTGTCTGGAATTCTGATATCAGGGAGATCACGAACCGCCTGATATTTTCATGCTTTCCTTATCTGAGGGAAGCTTAGATGCCCCAATCTTCTGTGCCATAGCTAGTGTTCATCATTCTTGCTTAGATAGCATTGTTGTTGTCCTCCCTTGAGTATGTATAAATTATTTGGAGTTCTTATGCCTTTGATCACTGTTTCTCCTGTATCAAGCTCATGAACAATACATCGATTTGATCAAAATATTACCTCATTTCCTTGCTCACACATTTGGCTAACACTCAATAGATTATGCTTTAAGCCATCAACATACATAACATTTCCAACTTTGACTTTTTCTTTCAAAAGAACAGAACCTTTACCTTTTATGAGTGCAGGGGTGTCATTTCCGAATGAGACCTTCCTTTCCTTTTCTATGGAACTATATGACCGAAGTTTTTCTTTATCACCTGTCATATGTTTCGAGCATCCACTGTCGATGTACCCCTAATTTTCCTGTCCTTCCGCATAGAAAACTATACCACATCTTTCTGGTTGCGGTTCTTTCTTTTTCCATGTTTTGGGAACCAAAGGAGCTTGATTCTTCTGAGATGTTTCCCAAAACTTACTCCTACATTTAGAATCTTCATGACCAAAGTGGTTACAAATAGAGAATTATATTTCATTTTCAAGAGCAAAAAAGCTATTGTAGGTCCTCTTCATGATCCCAGTCATGCTCCTTTGATTTCGTGCTTCTCGAATCATTATGGTCTTGTAGGAAACACATTGAACAGCTTTGTTTCCAAAGTTATGACATGAAAAACATTGGCCATTAAAGAAATTCTACGATTATCAAATCTACCGACCAAGTGATTGTAGTTTCCATTGACATTCATTCTTGAAGCAAATTGAGAATGATTTACTTGTGGTTGGTTGTAGCTTATGTTCATCCTTGAAGTGGATTGACCCCAATTTACCTGGTGATCCACTTTATTCCTTTGCTAATGATTGTTAACCTGTTCACTTTTCCTTGCTGCATCAAGATAACTTTTGGAGGTGGATGGATTCTATGCCTGAGATTCTTCTTCAGTATATCCAAGACCTATCTTGATTAGAGGAGAACGCTGCACTTTGATAATCTCATCTAAAGTTTCAAATCCTTTAGCAAATCTAAGATTAAGATCTTTTGTTTTCTCAATATCTTTTCTAAGTCCCACAATTTCACATTCTAACTTTTCATTGTGTTTTTCCCTTTCAGCAAGTTGGAATGTCAGAGTATCTATAATCATACTCTTTTATTCTAAGCAAATTTTAAGTTTAGAAATTTCTTCACAGAGATCATATTCATCTATAGCATCCAAGAAATCATCATCTTCAAAAGCCATCAAAAGTCTATAATCATTACCATGTTCATCTTCATCACTATTTGAGAGTCCATCACTATCTTCATGTGTGAATAGCTCTTCTTACTTACATTCCGTTTTCTGTTCCATTTAACTGGTTCCTTACCTTTATCAAGCTTATCTTTATGGGGACATTTGGATGCATAGTGACTGACTCTTCCACAAGAAAAGCATTTGAAAGGTAGCTTACCTCTGAATCTTCCAGAACCCCGTTGAAGGTTCTTAACAAAGTTTGATTCTTCCTCTCCTTTTGACATATGTCTTGACTCAATGTATTCTCCTTTTGAAGTTTTGAATGTGGCTTCTCTTATGTTCGATGGACCCCCTTTTCTCATTTCGAAAGCAGTTAGGATTCCGTGCAGCTATGACATGGTAATACTCTGAAGATTATGCTTTTCTTCTATGGCAGAAACTTTTGATTCAAACATAGAAGACAAAGATCTTAAAACCTTTTCAACTAAAGTAACTTCTTTTATCTCTTCACCCAAGTTTTTCATGCGATTAACAATCTCATATATACATAAGAAATAATTAGCCACACTTTCATCATCGTGCATTATGAGAGTTTCATATTGAATTATGAGAGATTGTAGTTTTGCACGTTTTACCTGTTCATCTCCTTCATAGCTTAGAATGATCTTGTCCCATATTTCTTTGGCGGTTTGAGCTGCATAACCTTGATGAATTCTAATTGAGATAGAATCCCCAATAGAGTATTGACAGCTTTTGTATTTGTTTCATACTGCTTTTTACCATTTGTATCTGTAGGAGTTGCTGATGGGAATGTGTATCCTCCTTCCACGATATCCCAAACTTCTGCACCAAGAGATTGAAGATAGGCTAAGGTTCTTACCTTCCAATAGACAAAGTTGCTCCCATCAAAGATTGGTGGCCTAATGGATGACTCCCTTTTGTAGTTGCTCATGATGATAGATCTTCCTTCAAGCGATCAAGCTTCTTCTGGAGGACCTGCTCTGATACCAATTGTTGGAAATAATACTGAGAGGGGGGGTGAATCAGTATTATCAAATCAAACACTTTTCATTTCCATACTTAGATATATATATATACACACACACACACTACTTCAGTTATGGGAACCCGCGTATACACGAAACTGTGTCTAAAGAAACTAGCGTATATCCAGTAAACTTATGATTCAGTTAATCCATTAAATGTTGATCTTTAATCACTGCATCAGAACTTCATTAACCATACTAATAGTAAACAAGTGCGGTAAAACAGAACAGATCATCACACACATGAGCACAAGATATAAGGTGGAAACCCAATGTGGGTGAAAACCACCTGCTGCAATTCGTCTCTATCTTCTTTTAATAAGAAACTTCTTTTTACAATATTTATGTACTGGTGTAGTCTTATACCAGTATGGAAGCTTCTACCTACAAAATGCTACAACCTTCTCTCATTCACCAACTTCTCTTGGAAGGGAGCTACAACCCCCTTAGCTTTTGTACTAGCTGATGTACTAGTACATAGGTGCTAACTTATAGAAGGCTACAACCTTCTCTTTTTCTTCCAGGGACCACGTTTCACAAATTTCAGACTGGATCCATAAATAACATCAATGAAACATCAAATGTATCTGCATCAATCAATCCCCTTTGCACCAACCAAAACTAAATCAATCAATCACTTCTGTGAATGCTGTAACCAGAATACAGTAACAGTAACCAGACACCAATCCTAAACCCAGAATACTGCAGCAATAAACAGAAGTAGCTAAAACATATTTTATGAGATGTACGCTACTTCAAGATGAAGAACCCGCATGCATACACTATTGTATTAAGGCAAAGATGCATATACGCTGTTTTGCATTTCCGAACCAGCGTGTATACGCCCCCTATGCTATGTTGAACCTGCGTACAGATCTGTAAAAGATAATTTATCCTTTGCAACTATTCAAACATCATTTATACCCAGTTTATCATATTTATAGATCAAGACATGCACCAAATATAACAGATCAAAATCACACAAAGATACTTCTCTTCAAGCCTTAAGATCTTGACCCATCAATAGAACTTATCCTTCTTCTAGCGCTCAAGTTCCTCCTTGATTCAGATCCAGTTATGCACCATAACTAATGACCCGTATTATAGATCTTGCTCTTCATAAGATATTCAATACTTGAGTTCCTTTGCCTATTGATCTCCTTCCCCTTTTATAGTCTTAGGCCTTACTCAATACCATGGTCCAAAACCACTTAGAACCAATACCTGGGTCCAAATACCTAGGTTCAACACTTTGGACGAGATACCATGGTCCAAAATCATAGGTCAAATACCAAGGACTAAATACCATAGACTAAAAACAAGGTTTCCCACAAGTACGTACTTTTCTTTGCATGAAAGTGCATGCATATGCATACGCGCCTTTTGATCGGTGAACCCACGTGTATACGCAGCTTGGTCAACGAGAACCTGCGTATAGTAACCTTCTTTTCCTTTATTCAGATAGCATGTGAGCCTGAACTATCATCTGAATGATTTTCCGACTGAGTTGCCATCAAAGACAATACCTGTGCCATAGAGCCAAGCCTGTGTTATAATGCCAACACTCATGGTGATAGGGTGGTGGATGATCCATCTGTGACACATGATGAGAGAAATATTTTAGAGTGTATCCATGATGAATTGGTCATCATAAAAATAATTCATGGTACATAAATTTTCATTCTAGTGCTACTTGCGATGTTATGGATGGAAATTTTTAAGATAGAGCCCATTGACGAGATCTTTGAGGTAAGTCCCATTGGGCTATGCTAAGATGTATGCCCCCTTGAGGAGGGAATGTTTGAAAATGTAAGATCCCTTCTATAATGTATGGAATTTCCCAGGTCCCAATTCTTCTTTGTTAACATTGTAACGAAGGACTCACTCCCCTTTAGTAAAGGAACACGGGTGACATTGCAATCAAAAGTGGATTTCTTTAGTTTTTTGTGTGCTTCGTTATGTTGGAAAGATTCTCATTGAATTACGTGAACATGTTCGAGTTGGACCAACCTTTGTTCTAAAGTTGAAGTGTCAGTGAGAAGTTTGATCTCTCATTGAAAGGTAAGGTTCTCGCACTCAATGGGGAGGACAAATTAGAGCCCGTAGACTAAATGGAAGGGCATGAAACTTGTAGATGCTTTGACTGTAGTGCGATATTCACACAGGGTTGAAAACACCATATGGTGCCAATTGGTTTTGTGGTTGTTTATGATATGTTGCAACGTCGTTTTTAGGACTTTGCTGACAACTTCTACCTAGCCATTGGAGTGAGGGTACTATGGGGAAGAAAAATTGTGGGGAAAACCAAGGTGTTGAGATAACTCCTGAAATATTTCCCTTTTGAAATGTTTGTCATGATTTGATACCAACTCCTTGGGATCACCAAACCATGTTATGACATGGTTAAAGAAAACCTGTGTAGTGGTTTCTACGTTGTTATTGTATGTGGGCATGGCCTCAGCCCATTTCTTGAAGTAGTCGATGAAAACTACATTATACTTATGGTTTCTTGATGATTGGGGGTTGTTGGTGATGAAGTCTATGCCCCATTTGCTGAAGGGGCCAACAAAAATGACTAGGTGTAGGGGACATGGAAAATTGTATGGGCTAATATTCACAAGCGGGCTAATTTTCCATGATTTTTCCAAAATAAATTTTCATTAATTTCCATTTTTTCTCAAAATTATTCACCCAAATTTTATATTATAGAATTGTTTACCTTAAAAATTGCCAAAATTTTATATAGAGTATATATAAAATTATTAGAAATTTGAATAATTTTACAAAAACATTTCCAAACATTTTACTATTGAATATTACGTACTAGGGAGATTTTCTAAGGTTTCTAAACTTTAAAATAAATTTCCATCATTTAAATTTTCCCTGGTAGGGGAGTTGGTGGGGCTCATGCCTTATGAGAATATAGTTGGCACCAATCATATCTCTTGAATTTTTGAATATAGTCATAGAAAAGGGTAAGACAAAAATAGCTAGCACAGAGGACCTTCTGAGTGGTTGTCATTCCTGAGAGGTGGCTAACACAAGTCCCACTATGGAAATCCTTTAAGACCTACTCATCTTGTTCGTGAGTAAGGCGTTCGTGGAGTATGGTGTCGATGCCTCATATATGGAGGAAATGTGCCATAAGGAGTTAAAGGGGGGCCTGGTTTCATATGTGGCTCTGGTCGTCGCGAGTTAGCTAACATTTAAAATTCTCAGTTCATAAAAAGAGGAGGATGTCATCGTACTAGGGGTCATCCATTGATACTAAGAAAATATGATCATCAGGCATTGCATCATTAACAAGGGATCCTTGGGTCTTTTTTGGGATATCAGTAATAAACTTGATGAGGATAAGGGCCTTTTTGCTCTTGGAGGAAAACTAAAGATTGAATTCTTGCAGAATAATGACACATTGAGCATATTTATGTTTCATCATATGACGAGTGAGAAAGTAATATCACATAGGGGTGATATTTATTATTATAGTGGTGGTTCAAAAGATTATGTAATTTCGAAGCTTCTGTATAGAGTGGAAGAGAGCTAAGGTTTTTTTTTTTTTTTTTTTTTTTTTTTTTTTTTTTTTTTTTTTTTTTTTTCAGTTGGCTCATACTTCAATGCAGGCCCGTAGAGGTTATTGTTGACGTAGTAGATTACGTACTCTTTGTTATTAGGCCCTTCTTGGACTAGTACCCCAACGATGGACCTCATATGTTGAGAGGTATAGGGTATAGTCCTTGTTATGGTTAGGAGGGCTAATCAAAGGTATCTGAGACAATGCATCTTTTAGGGCTTCAAATGAGTCTTATGCCTCCTAGTCCCAGTGGAAAGTGATATCCTAACAAAGCAGGTGCAAGAAGCTGTATGAAAAGGAAACATAGTCGGAAACAAAGTGGTGTAAGAAGTTGATCTTACCTTACAATCTTTGGAGCTAATTTGAAATTTTTGGAGGTGAAACTTCATTGATGGCTTGGTATTTGAGAGGGTTAACTATAATACCGTGGTGGGAAATAATGAATCCTAGTATTTGTCCTATGTTAATGCAGAAGACACACTTGAGAGGATTCAAGCGTAGGTTATATTGTTGACATCTTTGACACAAAAAATGAAGGTCATCCAAATGGTCATCGCACCTTTTGGATTTTATAGTAAGGTCATCCAAATAGGTGAGAATGAGATGAGCTAGATCATGGAAGATATAACTCATGGCTCGCTGGAAGGTGGACCCAACATTTTTAAGGGAAACGAGCATCACTTGATATGAAAATATTCCCCATGGGGTTGTGAAGGATGTTTTATACTTATCAATTTGGAGAATTTGAATCTCATTATACCCATAGAACCTATTCATGAAGGATAGGGCCTCATGACCTGCACAAGTGTCGATAACTTGTTCGATGAATAGCATAGGTTAACTTTCCTCCATATAGGATTTGTTGAGATCTTGAAAATTAGTATAAAATCATATGGTTCCATATTTTTTCATGATTTGTAGAGGGTTAGAAACCTAATATGTGTATGCGATAAGATAAATGAAACTAGCTTTCTAGAGTTTCTCAATTTCCTTCTTGATTGCTTCTGCCTTAGAGGGGTGTAATTGATGTTGTTTTTGCCTAACATGGTGGGCATCATGAAGGGTGTCAATATGATGTTCCACAATGGTGGTACTAATTCTTGGTGTTCTAGAGTAAGCACATAAATATATCCCTATATTCATGGAACAAGTAATTGTATGAGGCCACCTCGTTTTGAGAGCAAGCCACCCCCAGTGAGATATCTTCAACTATGCTAGGCTTGTTTGAAATATTGGCCTTAATGGTAGGTGAAATATTTTCCATGTTCCCTTTCTCAAATTCATCTAGTGCCAGGATGGGATTTTTAAACAAATATTCCTATCATGGATACAGGAAATCTTTCGATTCTATGGTGCAAATATCAAGCCTAGGTGCATCAGTGGGTACAAATGATTTTTGAGGTAGAAAGTACAAGCGATGTTGCATGGTGTCCCATGGACATTTGGGTTCTGTCATGGTCTCTATAATATATTCATTTGAATGAAAAATATTATCTAGTGCTGAATTGGTTTGTGTCGGGCTTTGAGGTTGGAGTTCAAGCTTAGTTGTGCTAGTGGACAAACAAGAATAAGATTCAGTGGTTGATGCCATAAAACCTAGCGAATTTGAAAATTCATGGAAGTATGGGTCTACACCATCAGTGATGGTACCACTAATGTGGTGGGTTTAGCAGTCTCAACACTAAAAAATGATAAGTAGACAACACAAATACAAATGAGTCAATGCATTGTATGTGATACTACATTTCATCAACATTAGGTGGTGATAGAATTTCCATAATGGTAGGTTGATAATGAGTGGGAGGAAGTTATCAAAACCTAGGTTGTGTCCGGGGGGGGGATTTTCTTCCTCATGCAGAATCCTTATTTCTCTTAATTTTTGCAACATATAACATTTTAGAACTATGAGAGGTACTAGTGGAAATACTGAACACAAGACTAATGCTAACACTAAGAATGGTGTCAGCATGAATATCATCCATAGTGTGAGATGATGAAACTTGATTGGTGTCATGAGGTGGGGAAATTCTAGGTGCCTAAAACCTCTAGATCTTAGTATCAACATGAAGTGTGTTCCCATTGTGAGATTTTCTCAATGCTACTCTGGCTACTCAAAAACATGAAAGGTACTAACATTTCAGCATATGGTGTGCTTGAGAGGGGATGTGACATTGATGGTGTGAATGTTTAACATGGTTTGGTCATGGAATATGGGCCAATAAGTGATAAACGATTTTAATCTTGCCCAATACCTCACATTGGTTTACCAGGTGGTTAGGTCTATCACATAGGGCACACATCTGGGGTGATTTTGATGATGTTTCCTGACACCATTTTGTCTTCCTTCTAGATCCAGAAACATGGTGGCAGTAGTTGAAACATCAATTGGTTCCTAACTTTGGATCAGTAAAGGTTTTTTCCTCAAATACAAATAAGATGGATCTAGATCCATCATCTCTGATCGGTGTGGTGTTATCCAAGGATTGGATATCTAGTTGGACTAGATCAGATTTCTTAATGATGAATCATGCATGAATCCCAACATTTTGTGGAATCAAGAAAATTGTGGACACTAGCAGGTATGATGGTTTCCTGAAAAAATGTGACAGTTATGACGCCTGCGTCTAGGTTTTTTGTTGAGGTTGGGGTGCAAGTTAGAGTAATACCTCCTAAATGGTTGTATCCCGAGACATTGGTTAATGAAATGGTCTGATTCATCGCATAAAGTGCACATAGAGGTATGTTGGGTTGCCTCTGAGCATGGCATAAGATTGAGGGACGAAAAGAGGGATAGAAGCAAGAAGCTTCTTCCATCATGACATAAAGGATGGTTTTAGATTCATCATATGCCAGTAGTGATGTGATATTGGCTTGGGTCAGTTCATCTAATGCATCTTGATATAAAGGGATTTCATGGAAATGATGAGTGTAATGCCCGTATTCCATGCATGGATGGTGGGTGCACAATGTATTATAATGTATGAGTGTGCTCCTTTCTCCAGCAGGGGGAGGAGGATTGACTAGTGCTTTTTGGGAATGCAGAAGAGCTTTAATCAAATCTAACTTAGGGCACATATTGGTGGCGTTCCCACCTAATTCACACAAAGCACAGGGTGGAGTTACCCAAGAGGAGGAATCATTTGAAGCTTCCACCTTCTTATCTTTTTGCTTATCCCTTTTTCTAGCACCAACTGGTGTCGGTGTAGGCATTGCTTCTTGTGGGGTGTTATCTTGGGTAGGTACAAGAATGATGCTTTTCAAGGTGATATCTGAGCTTCTCGACATGGCCTGAGGGGATAGTTACCATAATGGTATAGACATAGCCATATTTGACAATGAGATTTTTTTGATGACTTGGTACGAGACAAAATTAGGTGGGGGGGATAATAATTGTGTTTGGGTGATAACATATGGTAAGGAATAAGGATCAGAAACAACATTGTGTTTGGTATCTGAAACTAGTTCTTGATCTAGATGGGTGTTTGATGAACTCATCATGGACACCAGGGTTCCTGTGGTTGGAGGAATATCCTCTATCATAGGTGTGTCTCCTAGGAATGTCCGAAGGAGTTTTGATGGCTTAAATTAGCCAGGGACAAATTCAATGTAAGTGGTGCTGAATTCAGGAGAATATTCGACAAAAGGAAACACACCATTGGGTTCAGTTAATTTCTTCTCATAATATATGAGTTGGTCGATTGTAATAATTGTCTCATCATGGGGGAACTTTGTTATCGTGAATACGGAAGATGTCACTGTTGAAATTTCATACATATAACTTCAGCCTAGTAGGATATTATAATTCAACTATTCATTTAATACTTCAATGTTTATGAGCATGGTTTTATAGATGAGTTCAACTGGAACTCCTTGGTATAGGCCTATGGGAAAAGAAAGGCTTGTGTCATACACTTGAAGACTGATGTCAGAAGGTTTTAGTTCAAAGGATCTAATGTTTTGCCAAACTGATTTGGACATTATACATGTGGATGCCCCTTCATCGACTATGCAACGATGGATGGTGATATTCTGGACTGAGAACGAAATTTGAAAAGAGAGGGTTGGTGGTAGACGTGGGGTGGTTTTATCCAAGTCAAAGGCCATTAAACGATAATCATCAAGATCAATTTCTCCTAATGTAGAATGTAAGGCTTTCCTTTGGGTTGGGCATAATTGTAAAACTTTCAATGCTGACATAGCTGAAGGAGTTTGGTCTATGTTGTCGACTACATTATAAATATGATAAAATTTTGAATTTTGTCCCACTCATTGTGGGGGACCTTTAACCATCTTTTGGATGGGATCCATGCTATATTGAGGGATTATTAAAGGTTTTATCGATGTTGTAGTAGTCGAGGTAGAAAGATTGGTTTCTAGTGGAGTTTCGTACTCTCAGTTGCGCATTTGTAGGAGAACATATTCCCTATCCATGTAAATGTCGCGGTTTGAGGCACTTTGGGAACTTCATCCAAAAGGGTTTTGGGAGTGTTCCTATTGGATATTTACCACTCCTTGGTGGGGGAAGGGATGTTTCATCACTACAAGTTGTTGGTTGCCCCCTTCCCATCCACTGTCTATCATCCTTTTCCACTTAGTGAGTTAAGGAAAGTGGTAGCTCTAATGACCATACTCACCAAAAATGACACAAGTGTGACTACTCCGTAGCTTCATATTCTTGTTTTTCATTTGTGGGTTGTCATTGGTTGATCCCTAGTTTTGGTTCCAGCTGGGGTTTCCCCAACCGGTGCTCACAGAGGTTTTTGTTGATTACTTCCTCCTTCATTAAGTTCTCCTTTTGCCTTGTTCTTTGGTTTTTTCTTAGCAACATTATGTGGGTTAGTTGTGTTTAGTTGCTCATTTGATTGTTCTTGTTTAGCAAGAGAAGGCGACACTAGATTAACCCATGCATTAGTTTGTGTTGTTGAATTATTTTATTAGGGTGTGGGGAAAGAGAAACATTGGTTCCCTTTTCCCTGACTGGCATATCGGTTCTGGGATGGAGGAATTGGTTCCATGTTCCTGGGGGGGTATGGGATAACTTCCATGGGAGGGTTTTAACCACCACGTGGGGTTTGGTATTGGTTAAATTACATAGCAGGATTCTGCATAAGCATAGGTTGTCCGGGATAATATGATGTGGTGTGGTGGTGCTATGTCAGCAAATGGTTCACCACTGTACTTGTATGGAAGATACTGGAAAGTGTTTCTAGGGTGATTTTGGGCTATGGTCCCAATCAATCGATCAAAAGTATTAGATGCACATGGTGTATCTTTAAACGTATGCACGAGTCTAGCAGAACATTTTAAAGGTATCCAGAATGGGTATATATAATATCTAACTATTGAGATTTGCTAATAACCTCTTCCTCATTCTATGGGGATGAATTCACAATTTTTTTTTAGATTTCTGATGTGAGAGATCTAAAAAACAGGTTGTGGAGAACTTTGTCTTAAAAATTTACTTTACACAATCTACAAGGTTTCCACCACTCGTGGATATGATCCAATATGTGTGTAGAAGGTGTTTGTTTGAAGTGGGTGAGGAGTTATAGGCTCGAGTCGTGACAGACCAGGAGATGGAAGAATGTTAGGAATATTGTATCTAGGGAAATAAAGTTCCCATGTGACGTAGAAGGCTGGTCAATATACCATTTCGTTGCTGGCCCAATAAGGGTGCATTGAAATAGTCATAATCGAATAATATCATCTGTGATACTATTGGATGAACACCACAAGTGAAAAGTCATGACATCATTTCCTAGCTCCTCCGTGCTTCCCTTCAAATTTTGGAATGTCCAAAGGGAGCTTCGTGGTAATGGATGATCAATTTTGGTCATGCGAAATTGGGTCATTGATTAGATTTCTTAAATAACGAAGGTTTAAAGAAGCTAAAAATGGGACTTACAAGTTGTTCACCATAGAAAAATGATTTTGGACAACTATATGAATGGGGGTTCTATTATGAGAATGGTTACCCTGGTGAGCATTGCCTAGACTCCTAGTAGGGGAATTATGGGGCTCCCTTGGGAGGTAGTGAATGGGGTACTTTGATGAGGAGGAGTGTTATCGGGAAATCTAGTGTCCACACGGAGCTGCTAGTCCCACTAAGATGGGTAGCTATCTTAGAAACAAACAAAATAAAGTTACTCTCGTTTTCCTTTATGAGAAGTAGATAAGAGGGGAGCAAAGAATACAAACCTCAATCCTATGCTTGGTCCCTTGCTTGCTTCCTCTGCCTTCTGACAGATCTTTGCTACTTCTTCCTTGCTTACCCCGCTTCAAAGAGCACCTGTAAAGTCAAAGTAGCATAATACTATGGAAGTACAGAGATCTACAATCATAAACAATATAGGACTAGATATATATTTACCACACAAATGCATATATTATCAAACATACAAGAATGTGGAGGAAAACTTGAATAGCTTTATTAATAGGAAGAGTAGAAGAGAGGATTACAACCCATTGATCTGACCTAGCATGAAAGCCCTTCTTCACCTCATGAAAAGCTTAGATCACCCAACACTATGATATTCCACCAAGAAACCAACAACACTTCCTTACAAGGTACAAGATTCTAGCCTCTAGATCTCTGGGATGAGGGATCCATATATAGATGTTTGCAGGGGGGTGAGTCAGCTTCTGGGATTTTGATTAGTGTCCTCTCTCTGATAGTTCTTGCTTCCACTTGGAGATTCATGATCTCTTACTCATCCCTGGGCGAATTCAGAGAGGCAAGTGTCACAGGAGAAGTTTCTGGAAGATTCCATGATCATCCATCTTGCAAATTGTCTCTGCCATTTGTCTACTCTCACCCATCGCACCCTACAGAAGGGCTTTCTAGTATGCATCACACTTTTTTCACTGAGCAGGTGAGATGCATTTCACCCTTAGCACTGAGCAATCTGTATGGTCCGGTTTTGACCAGTTCTGAGCAGTTTCCCATGGAGAACTTCTAGGACATGATGTAATCAGATGACCTTGTTCCTTTAGGGTGTGAAACAACACTTTTAGGAACTCAGAAGCCCTTGGTTTATGGACATATATGATTGGGGTTGCAGTGCCCAAATATGTCTATAACAGTTGCCCCCTAAAGCATGAGGTCGTTAATTTTTTGATGTCGGGTGAAATGCTTTATCATGAGGATTCGAGGTTTTTCGAACTAGAAGGCGACCTGTAATAAGATACAATACAATACATTATCTTCATAATATTTTCATGATCTAGCTGAGGTGGGCATTCCCATGCTTAGCTTTATAAATTCATTTCATGTACATAGGACAGACAACCATATGTGTAGCAGATTGATGATTCTGATAGAGCCATCATCCTTTGATTTAGATGATCATCTATGCAACAATGATGTACATTTGATGTCTTTATTTTCCTGAATATACCGCAGCCCGGATGGATGAAACTAGATCCGCGGTCTTCAAACTCATTCAATCTTCACCTGAAGTACAAGTCAATCCATGTGAAAGATGTTTTGGAGTCGAACATGGAAAGACATCGCCTGATTACTAGCCAATGATGTATGTTGTTAATAGGCGCGAGAGGAATCACCGATAATGATGATGACCCTCAAGGTACGATAGTACAATTTACTTGGTGTGAAAAAGGGAATTGGCGTCGAACACCATGTAAAATCTTTCGGTCAAAGGCCATTGATGTAAACCTATCGCCGGAAGTGAGAAACTTGCCATTGAGGCATGCAAGCTTCAAAGTACTAAAAGGGTTGTTCCTAGGTCGACTTCTTGGATAATGAGTTGATGTCGACAAGAAGTGACCCACCGTAGGAGGGCCTTAATGAATCCTATATCTACGACATGGAACAAAGAAAATGATTTTGTTGAGGTGAAAAGGGTTTGATGATACAAGGTTCAGGGTGGCGGTCATGAAAGAATGGAGTGTGAATGTATTGCAGCGGATGAGACACAAGATGGGTTAGTGAATCCTCTGAGCAACTTCTCTTGAACATATTGGCGACACTGAAGTGGATTGGTAGCGTTAACCCCAAAGATGGATGGTACGATGGACCAATGGTAATATGAGCAGTGAAAGGAATAACCCAACCCAACTCAAACATGGAGTGAAAGTGTCATGTTCAAGAGCGACTTGCTACCAATAAAGTTTCTTCAAGTTTTCTTCCCAATTTTTCCCCAATCATTGCTGACCAGTACCTCTTTATTTTTATCAATCTTGAGGAGGATAACATATGCTTGTCTATATGGACAAGTTTGTCGCTATTGGTTTTAACAAGTTTAACAACAAAGATAATTCGGTCCTTTTTCAATTTAGAGAGTTTGAAAAGGGATGGAAAGGAAACTCCAATAATCCTTTTTCATCATATAATCCCTTAAGTCCGAAAAAGTATAAAATAATACGAAAGGGTTGAATTTTCGATAGTTTTAACGAGCTGAACAAGACAAACGCTGGATATTTTTGTGTAATAATCCCTCAGGTCCAAAAAGATTAAAATCTAGAGGAGGGATAGCACTTCCGATAGCTTTAATGAGCCGGAGAGGCCAATTGCTTGGCAATATTTTCATATTCTACGAGTCAGATGAAAAGAGCTTAAAGGAGACTCATTTTTTAGGAACGAGTGATATTTTTGGGTAGCAACTGATTCCAGGTAAGATTTGGAATTTTCCAATCACGACAGTGTCACAAGGATGGCTAACAGAATCACTCATCACAGATGTTCCTCAAAGGGGTAAACAATCAAATGGAGGCGTATGATCGGCTAAAACAAAGTGGAGGTGATGGTAAGTACACGACCAAGGCTCAAGAGCTGATGATAATGCATTCACAATGGTTGTTTACCGGAGATTGGTTCATTTTTTAATGAGCTTAAACTCTGGGGGAACATTTGCTCATTGCTTAGGTTTAATTTTTAACGAGCTTGAACTTTGCATAAAAAACTGCTCGTGATAATGGTCATTGATATTCGATTCACCGTTAACACTATGTTCTTTTGACAGTTGTACTACCTGTTCAATTTCTCCATCAAACTGATTAGAAATGAGAATATATGCTTGAAAAATGAGTTAAAACACTAATAACTTACTCAAATTACGTGAAAAGTAACTTAAAAAATTTTACCCCTCATTTTACCATTTCATTTGAACTTGGGTTTGTTGGAGCTTTGGAGGTGTTTTCCCCTTTGATTTTTACTAGCTGATTCCAAGAGATTCTGTGGATGATTCGCGGCGCCGTCTGGATCAGGTAGGAGCTAAACCTAAGCTCTTCAATTGCATTCGCTCCTTTTTGAATTCTAAGCATGTTTCCCTACCTTTCTGAGCCCCTGGGGTTTTTTCAGAGATTCTTCGGAGAAAAATGGTTGTTACATGGTGAGAACGTGAGCATGAAGAAGAGGACATGGTTGCTTTACATGTTCCGCGTACGGTAACTGCATTGCGGAACTGTGGTTTGCTCAAGTTCTTCCGCATCTCTAGCATGAGGCAACAAATCAACTTGTTGCAATATTTTCTCGATGCCTGGGATCCTACCAACCAAGTGTTCCAGATCAGGGGCAAATCCATCCCCTTGATTGTCGTGGACATCTACTTTTTGACTGGTTTATCGAGGCGTGGTGCCCCTCTCTCACTATCAGGTTCCGCCCATGGGGGCGAATCCGTGAGGGATTATATCTGCTGATACTATAGAGAAGGATCTCAGCCGAGTAGGGATGGCAAGATCAATATCCGAGATGTCACTGACCGGTCCTTGAGGACTATTTTGTTTACCTTCGCTAGATTGGCTAGTAGTGTGGCTCTTCACTTGGCCAATAGATCCTATATGCAGTATGCCTTGGAATGCCTCGAACCAAAGGTGTTCAACTGGTGTGATGAAGTACTCCCTATGATAAAAGAACAACTGACCAAGGTGAAAAACGGAAGATCCAAGAACTTTGGCTATGGTTCTATTTTGACCGCTTTCGCCTTGGAGAAGATCCCACTGATGCAGCCACAGTACATTTCACTTGGTTTGCCACCACCGACTGAGCCATGGATGTAGAGATGGGTTGACCTTATGGCCCGACATGCTGGTCAGTCTCAGGTTTCTTTCTCTGATGCCTTCTTCGAGTGGTTCAACCATTAGGAGATGGTTTATGCTGAGTGTCCATATGCTGGTATGGATTTCCGGGGTGACCCAGATTTGGTGCTGCCGGCTGGTGAGCAGTGGGGTGTTATAGGTAAAACCTCTGACCATATCTTTGTTTATTGTTTTTATAATGTTCTTATGCTTTCTTTTATCAAGGCTAATCAAAACTCATGTGCTCATGCAGATATCGGACCAGTGCGACCAACAGTGCACCTGAGAGCACCAGCTGCCGTTCCAGTAGGAGAGGCTGTGGGGAGGGCTATCCTTCGTGACCTGGATGTGGCCGAGACTCTTGCAGTGTTGAAGGATCAGATAGAGGGTCTCACTCTTGGTATCCCGGACGTGAGGATCGACAAGCTGCCTCTGAGATTACAACAACATACTACTGGCATGCCGAGTCGATGGACTAGGCTCTTACGCATGATTGCATAGGCGGTGACTTGTTATCACCAGCACCATTAGACTAGGGTGCCCCCTAGCATTTTGAGTTTTTGGGTCATTTGACCGATTTTGTCTTGGACACAGAACACTATGTGTAAACCATAAACAGTTATATATATATTTGATTTTCGGAGCTTCATTTTGGTTAAGTTATTGATCCTAATGCAAATATTGATGAAATGCTTTTTCTTTTATAAATGTTGCAAATGTCTATCTAACACATAATTTGCCAATGAGTCTGTTAATGTGTTTAAGTTTCTGGAAATATGTTGATATTGAATAGAATTGAACCGTCTTTCCAAAATATTGACCCTTAGGAACATTTGATAGATAGCTGGATTCCATACGGAATAGATACCTGTGAGTTGTAGAATGATGAGTTGTGAGTCTAGCCTGACGACAAGTCGGCGTATGCCATGCGTGATGGCATCAGAGAGGAGCTCTATCAACGTGTTGTATTCAGTGATGTTGTTTGTTGATTGATCAATACATACCCCTCTGAAACTCACTAACTCGCCGCTTGGATCAAAGATGGCCCAGGCCGCAGAGGGTAGGTTCCGCGAACTACAACTCGCTCTGTCGGCATATCCAACAAATGATTCCAATAGGTTCAACATCTGCAACAAATGCAAAAGTGGATTACCTAACCAAAACAATTGCTCTTGGCGAAAACAAAAATGTAGCAAAAGCATAGAGGCTACTATACTAAGTTAAGCATAGTAACGCTTAAGGTACAACCCGTTTCAGGGTTGCGCCAGTGGAATCCCATCATAATCCACCAACTCGTAGGCACCGTTTGCTAATACACGCTTAACAATATAGGGGCCCATCCATAAAGATTGGAACTTACCTGCTCCCAACTTATCAGACTCCTGGTCATAAAGTAAGACCAGGTCACCTCCTTAGAAGACACGGGGTTTAACATTCTTGTCAAACTACACCTTGACCCATTTCTTACGAGTTTCGCTAGCCAAGGTAGCATCACGACGGGTTTCATCCAATTGGATTAATTCCAAGAAACGAGCCTCCTCTTCTGAAGTCCCGGGGAGAAGGTTGACTGCGAGCTTAAGGGACGAGATTTTGCACTGAACTGGTAAGATCGCTTCCAGGCCATACACCAGTTGAAAGGGTGTAAATGTGGTCACATTCCTCACCGATGTCTAGTATGCCCACAAGGCCGAGTGCAAGATCAGGTTTCAACTCCGTTTATGGACTCCAATTATCCTTTGCAGCATGCGCTTCAGGACCTTGTTGATTGCCTCAACCTGCCCATTAGCTTGCGGATAATATGGCGTAGAGCTGTCATGTGACAGTCCTAATTTGGCAGCCAACTCAACCATCATGTGATTGCAGAAATGCGATCCATGATCTATCACTATAGCTTGTGGAACACCAAATCTGGAGATTACATGATTGAAAAAGAAAAGTGCAGCCGTTTCACCGCTGTTGTTTAATGTAGGCATCACCTCAGCCCATTTGGTAAAATAGTCAACTGCGACTATGATATACCCATGCCCCCCGGCCAAGGTGGGGTTACATGTCATGAAATCTATGCCCCATTTGGTGAATGGCCCAACAACAACTACTGGCTACATAGGTGTGGGTGGTATTCTGTTTTTGTGATCGAAGATTTGATAGGCATGGAAACTTCTGACTATGGTTATGCAATCTTTGAACATTGTTGGCTAGAAGTATCCTGCTCGTAAAATATTTTGAGCCATAACATAACCAAATTGATGCCCCCCACACATGCCCGAATGACAATCATTCAGGACTTTTTCGGCCTCCTCATGGGTGAGGCACCTCCGCAGAACTGTATCGATACCATGACGGTAAAGCGCATCACCGATGATCATGTAGTCTTTTGCTTGGTATCGAGTACGTCGTTGTTCTGAGCGGGAGGTATTAGACCTATATTTTTGGGTCTGGAGATAGATGATTATGTCTCCATACCACAGATCGCTTGAAGATATCAGAAACAAAGATTCGTCCACTATTGCTTCTTTGGATGTTGAATCGTTGGATGACGATGGGAGATTGCATAGTAACTTCGCAAAAACTAGGGCTTTCTTTGATTTGGATTTTACGAATTCCAAATCGAACTCTTGCAAAATTGCTATCCATTTGGAATATTTTCCCCCCAGTAACTGTCACAACAATATATAAGTCATGGGGTTGCAATCTGATAAAATCGTAGTTTTTCGAAAGAGGACATAGTGTCGAAATCTCTGTATCGCTTGAACAGCTGCGAGAGCTAGCTTTTCAACGTAGGAGTACTTTATTTCCGTATCATTTAAGTTTCGGCTTAAATAATAGATAAGATGTTCAATTCCATTGTCTTCTTGAACTAAAACCATTGCTATGGTCGTATCTGCTGCCGCCAGATACATGTTAAAGTCTTTTTGATAATCAGGAGCATACATTAATGATGCTTTTATTAGGGATTCCTTTAAAGCATCAAAGGAAGCTTGCGTGACCTAATCCCAGATGAAGGGTACTTATTTTTTCGTGTAAACTTTAGCAAGTTTGGCGTAATTTGGAATGAACCTCCTCAGAAAGTTTGCTTTCCCTTGGAGTTTCTGAATTTGAAGCAAAGTTGAAGGTGGAGGCAAATCAATGATTGCCTGAACCTTACATGGGTCGAGACGAATTCCGTCTTTGGAGACCACAAAGCCAAGAAAAACGACGAGAACTGACACAAAACACACGTTTGTGTGGATTGAGTCATATTTTGTAGTGTCGGAAATGTAGAAATATTGCTCTTAAATGCTGCGGATGATCGGTCCGCTTTCGTGAATGAGCCGGAAGATCGTCGAGAGATGGTTGAACGATGTTCTTGATGTCATGGAAGGCATAATTCATTGCCCTCTAAAATGTTGCCCTGCGTTATTTAAACCAAAGGGTAGCTTGCAGTATGCGAATGTGCCCCACGGACAAATAAATGCAGTCTTTGACTGGTCCTATGGGTGGATATTTATTTGATTATACCTGGAAAATCCATCCATAAATGAGAAGATTTCACATCCGGCGCATTCATCAATTATCTGGTTGATAAAGGGTATAGGGTAGTTGTCTTTTCGACAAGCTTGATTTACATCCTTATAATCGACGCACACTCTAATCATTCCTTGCTTTTTCATTGCAGGAACAATATTCGATACCCAATCAGTTAGAGGAACAAGGTAAATAAAACCAGCATGGAGAAGTTTTTCAACTTCTGCCTTGATGGCAATGGCTTTCTTGGGGTGCACCTGCTGGAGCCATTGTCGTACTGGTTTGACATCTGGATACATCTTAATTTCGTGTTCAACTATGCTCGAGTCAATGCCTAGCATTTCATCATATGACCAAGCAAAGACATCTCTGAACTCGCGAAAAAGAGCGTAATATATTTCCAGTTCTGAAGAAGAACAAGATTTTCCGACATGAATATTCTCTACAACATCTGTTTTGGTCGAGATATTTATGGCAATAGTCTCTTCAATATTGGACAGGTTTCGCTCAAAATCCACCGTATTTACAGTATTTGATAGAAAATAAAAAACTGAGGGATGATCAAGGTCACTGGAACTATCTTCCTTACAATCCGGAAGATGGGAACGATGGTGGTAATCTTCCCATGGTGTCCCGTCAATCATCATTGACTGAAAAATTCCTTCGTCTGTAGAATGTACTTGTGACCAAGGATCTGAAGGGGTGCCATATTCCTTAGACCTATCTATCCAAATGCTTGATGAGCATTGATTTGGTTTCACCTCCCATGCCGAAAACATTGATTGCTACAATATTTCTATTGGGCTTGGAGGCAATACCTATTGATGATCCATGCCAATATCGTGTTTGGAAATATTTTTAATAGAAGATACCATATTGCAGGTTCCTACCGTGGCCACTTCTGCCAGATTGTTTGGAGGTGGTAGGGCAAAAGTCCCCATCAATGTAGGGTCTTTTAGTAGGCCTACTCTGATATTTTGAAGCGAATGAGGGCTTCCGTGGATCATCGGAATGCTTCCCGTAACTTGTGAACTGTTGGGGAGAAATGTTTGTTGGTCAAAAATTGTAATTCCTCCTTGGAAGGGAAATGCAATCTTTCTGAAATACGTCGACACAATGGCAGCCATAGCATATATCTAGGGCCTTCCCAGTAGGATGTTATAATCGAGGTTTCCATCGATAACTTCAACATCAATTTCTATTGTTTTTCCCCCCAGTTTGACTTGCAAGTTACTTAAAATACCATATGGGGTGTATGTTCATCCATCAAATGCTTTTAATGTCATTGACGATCGCGACAAGGGTGGAGAGCCTAAAGTTTTCCAGCAACTCATCGACATAATACATGTAGATTCCCCCTCATCAATAATCGTTCAATGAACAGTTTTGTTGAGGGCTTTCACTTGAATAAGGAAAGCGAGTTGAGTTGGTAACTGAGGGTCATATTCTTTATCGTTAAAGGCCACAAGATTGGAATCCACTGGGTCAATCCCACCTATTGCTGATCATAGAGCCTGCTTCTGGGAGGGGCAATGTTGTAGTACCTCAAGTGTCGACATAGCGGATGACGATTAGGCCAAGTCCTCTACTATATTATAATGCTATGCTACTCTAGCACGAGGATTAAATGTCGAGTTGTGTACTACTCCCTTTGGTGGCTTTATCGTTAGTTCAGGAATGATGGGTGGCGCAACTTGGGTTGAAGTTGTTGTCGAACTACAAGGTTGATCATTAGCCTTGTTGTTCGACAGCTGTGGATTCCCGTAATCTTTATTCCTTGTCGATATCAAAACATCATTTTGCTGCTTTGAAACATACAACATAAGGACGGGGATGCATTATCACTAGCAACCAGATTGGTTCCTGGGTTTGGAAACGGATCGGTCAATACTGCCGAGGTTTTTGAACTCTTTAAGAATTTCCTAAGCTCAACTTTATGTGGAAAATCTCTCATCCAATGATCCTCATCGCATATGAAGCATGGATGACTTGGTTTCTTGTCTCCAGAAGGGTTTGCAGAAGGTTTTTTAGGAGATGACTCCCCCTGTTTCTTCTTTTTCCGTTTCTTTTTCTTCTTGCCTCTTGGTTGCTTCGGTTCTTTGCCTTTGTCAATCGACACGACATTTACCTCCGTGGTGAGAAGTTCTTCATTTGCATTTTGACTTGAAACCATACGAGCTTTCTTTGATGGAGCCTTTATGGTTTTCATGCTAATCGTGCCTATCATGCCATCACTGGCATGAGAGTCTTTGTTTGATTTAGGAGGAGGAGGAATGGAGACTTCCGATCTAGGAGCATCAGGGATTTTATTGTAGAGCGTGCCAGACTGAGTATAGATCAAGTCTAGATATTTCGCACAAGCAATGACTTGCTCTTCAGTGATGGCTCCTCCCTTTGCCACATCTTCTGTAATAGAAGGTAACAATGACTTAATAAACCATTCAGCTAACAACTGACCAGGAACATATGTTTTTACCATTCTATGATGACGTCGCCACTCATGAATATGATTAGATATGTGAGTGGCCATCGTTTGCTCGAAATTGGTAAGAAGCTCTATCCCTGTTTCATACCTTATGGGTAACTGAAAATGGGTTAAAAAGGTTGTGGCTAGAGAACTAAAGTTATTGAATGAAACTCTAGGCAATTCGATATACCATTTTGCTGCCGGACCAGTTAACGTTTGCTGAAAAAGGCGAAGCCTAATCGAATCATCATTGAGAGTGTTGGATGAACGCCACAGATGAAAGGTCATCACATGATTCAATGGGTCTTCACCCGAATTTCCATTAAATTTAGGAATATATAATGGAAGTTTATGTAGAATCGCTGGCCACCAAGGGGTGTAAGCAATTGGATCATTTGTTAGCTGATTTAGATCTGGTAACTCTAAAGTCGCCACGAAGGGCAACTGTTGATTTAGGTTCAGCGAATCATACCGAGGATAAGATGGGATTGCCTGAGCAGTTGGTCTTTGCATACTAGCATAATGCATTTGATGTTGATAACTTTGGTAAGGTTGATGGGCATAACCATTGTTATATGATTGATGTTGATCGTTTTAAATATACGACTGCCCATTACTTGCAAAGATTTGTTTCTCAGATCCTCGGTAAGCTTGTTGGAATTGTGGTTGTTGATTTTGCACCAGCCATGGTTTTGAAGCCATTTGCTGTTGCCCAATACTGGCCGTTTGACCAAGATGAGGGGTAATAGTACCCGTTTGAGCCTGGGTCACTCCAGTTAAGGAGCCACTAATCGGTGATTGTGGCTGCGTCATGGAGACAAGAGGCTGTTGTATTACGACTTGAGAAACTGGAGGTTGGCATAGAACAAGCAATGCTTGTACTTGCGACACCGTCACAATAGCCAGTGTAGTGGGGATATTTGACACAGGTAGACTCTGTTGCATTGAGTATACAACTCTTGGTTGTTGAGGTAGTATTGGCACCCAACCACTGGATGTAATTCCATCATAACCCGAATTTTGTTGCGAACTCTCACATGGTTGTTCTCCCGTAGGAAACAATGAAAGGGCATACTGCCCCCCATACGGTGACAATCCAGTGCCCAAAGGAAGGATTTGCCTTTGGGGACTAGGCTGCCCAAATTGACACTGTTGTGAAGGATCAATTTCTTGAGACTCAACATAAGAGATTCCAGATATTATCCCAGATGAACAAACGGGAACAGACCATACTGTCGAAACAGTCCCTGGATGGACTCCATCTAGCGGTTGAGAGCTAGTTGGGACAGATGGTACACTAGCAAACATCGTTGGAGTAGCAGCAAGAGGTTCTACTGCCACCGCGTTGGATGACACAGTCCTAGATGTTGATGGTTGTTCAGAAATATCTAGTCTATCCAAAAGATTTCCTAGCGATTCTACAGGAACTTCCGATGAAGGGAAACTAACTTCTATTGAAGAAGGATATAGGGTGATCCCAGCTCCAAAATGTAATGGAGTACTAGATGAAGGACCCTCCACAATCTCTTCTATAACAATCAATCTAGGTGGAAGAGGTAGACCGTCAGGTCCGTAAAATATTTTTGGTGCTGAAGAAGGTATAGACTCTGCACCGACAGATGTTGGAGGGGCAACACCTTCCGAATCAGCTATAGATGGAGCCGGTTCAGGAATAGAAGTGTTTACCGCTACACTAGGATCAGTTCTAATGTCCTCCTGTGGCTGCGGAACTTGTTTTGTAACAGCAGGGATACCAGAAATGTTTGGAGTAACTGGAGTCCCTGAGGATGCTGGAACACAAGTTCCAAGCAAACCAGGGGACTTTAATCCAGTTAAACGAGTTTGCTTTGTTTGGAATAGTTTCGTTTCAAGAGTCAAAGATGGTTGACTCACTAATCTCCATGAACGATAGGGTTTTGATTGACTTTCTTCAACAATTGCGGATTACTTGATCAACTCAAAATAAAGGGGAAAATATGATTTCGAATTAAATGAATTTTAGACGCTTTGACACAACTTGCTTTTTCAATTTTTAAGAGTAGAGAAAAAGCTAAATATGACTCTAGTCACCTTCGATTTTTAATGAGCCTGAAGTGACAAGTGCTCAGATGGACCTTTTCCTTTAAGCAGTCTGAAAAGGAATGAAAGATACTACTCTGGAAATCTAGACAGAGGGATTACCAAACCAATCGTAAAACTGTAGAATACTTTTTACGGTACAGCAGTCAATCTTCCCGAATGCTGTGTTCAGTGCATTGCGATCAATAGGGCGGTAGACATGGCTTCCTAAGGATAAAGGATATAGCCCATTGTGGTCTCCCAATATATAATCGACGGTACGTGGGAGCACAAGTCTGTACTGGCACTTGTCGTCTCAAAGAGGAGGAATCACCCAACCTACAATGAAAGTGATAGTTACCAGGCTTTACGATGCCAGAATACATCTCTAGCCTAGACTTCTAAATGTTGTGCATTAGGTTCCAAAGAATTTTTATGTTCATTGAATTTATTTTACAGTTGATCTTTCTTAAGAAGTTTGCCTTTCAAGTTCGCTGTGTGATGTAGATATAAAATTCCTAAAATGCAATCTAAGATGATAAACAATCGTTCAATCTTCTTTTTGCAATGAAAATCCTCGCTACTAAGGAAAGAGAAATGAGATTCTTTCAACATAGAGAAGAGAGCACACACTAGATGCACTGTCCTAAATCAAAATCAACAAGCAGTCTAAATGCAAATGCACATGCATGTATGTGTTTTCCGCATTCTTAATGTGTAAATGACAAAAAGAATGTTAAGTACAAATCTGAATTATCTTTCCAAAGCGACAGTACTAACAATTTTTCTTCAAAATATGAGAGGAAGACAATGATGACACTTTGCTATTTTGAATTGAAAACTTCTTTCGACATTTGGAAAACTACTAATTCAAATCAAATACAAGAGTAATAGTGTAATCGACTATCAAGAACAATAGGATTCTTTTCTTTGACTGAAAACGACACTTGTGACACTTCCAAATCAAAAGAAGATAGTTCGATTAAGCTACTTCTTTGTAAAAGAGAACTGTAAATGGTGCACAATACATAAAAACATTCATAATTCTTTGTACAATGGAGGCTAAATCAGGCAAAGTAAGGGAGTTTCCACAGTGGTATTGATGAGCCCAAAAAATGGATAATTATATGGGCTCATTCAACCTCCTAATTCGACTTAATCCACCATTCTCATTAGTTTATTGCATGTTTTTTATTATATTTATGCTAATAGAGTGAATTGGGTTAGTCATTATGCCAACAAGTCTAATGGGTGCTTTGTGCAGATTTTTAGTCAATTTTGAGACAAAATCAAAGGTTTTAATGAGCACTTGGCAGCCAAATTCGTGGAAGAAAAAGGGAGAGGATTTGTAGGAAGGTGTCCCCTCCATTTACGGGCCCTTACCTCGAATTCTCCACCATCAGCTCGGAGTTCAAGGGCCACCAAATCAATTATCACAAGGGCAGCCGAGTAAGTGCTAGTAAAAGTGCTATTAACTACAAGTTTTGGCAGCCGAGTTCCTAAAGTTTAGGAGGGCTGTTGGGTTCCTCAATTTGTATAAATAAGAGGGCTTAGGGTCTCATTTCAGTTAGTCAATTTGTAGGCAGAAGTTAGCTAGTTTGTAGTTTGATTTTAGTCATTTTTTTGGCAGTAGGTTAGCTCTGCATTTCAGCACATTTTCAAGTTTTCCTTGTGGACAGTTTTTGGAATGTAACTATTCTTTTGATCAATAAAGATGAATCCAGCTTTGCACCAGCTCTAAATCTCTCTTAGGAGGCTGTAGCGCTTGGGGTTGGGCCCATCTCAAGTGCCCAGTACCTCCTTTTTTTATCTTTATGTGTTTTTGCTGCATTCTTAGAATAAAATCTGCTATTTAGATTTAAATCTTTCTTTGTTATTCAGATTGCTTTCGATGATTAAAAATGATTTTTATGTTCAGATTGAGTTGATAGGTTATTAACAGGGAAGATCTTCAGAAAAAGGCCATCAAGCACCTTTGATTTCACCTCTCCCCCAGTGGGATCAGGAGCTGGGATCAAGGTGACCTTGCTGCCCACAAAAACACTGACTTTGCTTTGCCATGCAATCACTAGTGTTTGATTTTCATTTGTAGAAGTTAGTTACATGTTCAGCTTTTTGCTTGCTTAGTTGTATAAGTTAGTATACATGGTTTCATTGCAGTTTAAACTTCAGTTCATTCTCTTTACTGTCAGCTAGATCAGATTACGTCAACGTAACTAGGTCTTTGATTTTACAAGTCTTCGTTCGTTCAGTTGGAAAAACAACTTGCAGAGCACCTGTACCACTTCTCTACCTGCCCATACTCCATCAAACCCATCTGCTCCATCCATGAACTCAACTTCTTGCCTTACGTTTGCCATTTTATCACATAACCCTAGTTTTTGTGCATCGTTGCTTCAGTCGTCCTTGAACAAATCCAGCCATCTACATCTGTCCTCAACTCCATCCACCAAGTCCTGGACCACCTCCAACCCTTATCCTACCTCCATACCCACTCCTTCATCTTTCTTCCTCCATCCATCCTCCAAAATCCCATTTCTAAACATCTTGTAGAAAATTACAGACATCCTGTAGAAAATCACAGGCATCCTATAGAACCCCTGCAAACTTCCTGTAGAAGCTCACGAATGAGGTTTCTTGATAGCCAAACTATGTGAAACTCTTTGGAAGGGTGTTAGGGACCTCTTAGGCCCTCTCTGAACCTTCCCGACCTCCTCCAAGTATTTCCTCTCGCCAATCCAACTCTGCATAGTCAAAACAGTCAAATCGCATGCATGATAATCTGGCAACTTATTCAAAAATACAAAAAGATGTTTTTTTCAGATGTTACTGTAGAAGTAGCTTAGATACATGTATTTACCTTCCTAGAAGTCAATGGAATTTCTTTCAGTAGCTTGCGTCCTCTTTCTTGCATCGGTAGGGATAGCTGGTAAAATTATGGTTTGCTAGGGTTTACGTTTCTTTTCACCTTTCCAGTTTCTTTCTGCAAGTAGATCAGCCTTCTTTGAGTTAGCTTTCGTCCATGAGTTAAAAACCTTCTTCTTAGAGCTCATAGAAGTTGGCTTAAGCTCCTAGCGGACTTGTGTCAGCTGACCAAGTGACAGTTGCGGCAAGAGCTAGTACTTGTGCATACAGCATCGTCGCTTCCAAGTTTGTTACGAACTACCGGGTTGATAAAAGTAAAGAAGGGAGTCCCAGGAGTTGCAGCATTATTGCTGCAATACTGGAGCTCACCACTCTTTTTGGCGCTATTGCCGGGGAAGTGTCAGAGTATTGGTGGTTGCTGCTTTTCTTCTATTTTCTACTACAACATTCTGCTAAGTAGTTTATTTCATTTCCATTCTGCAATTTCATTTCCGCAAAAGTAGAGTAGATATTTCCTTCTTTCATAGATTATCATTTCAATTCCGCAATTTCATTTCTGCAAGCGTAGATTAGAATTTCAATTCCACAAGCATAGCCTAGCATTTCATTCCTGCAATTTCATTCAAGCAAACTAGATTAGTCCTTTCCTGCTTTCATTTCAAATCCGCATTTTCATTTCAACAAGATAGTTAGTTGCAGTTCAATCTATTTCAGTATTGTAGGTACAAGCAGAAAAAATCAAAAATCAACCAAAAAGATTTCCTTTCATGCCTTGTAGGAGTAGAGATAATTCATAAAAATGATTGCACAACACCCCCACTACTTCACACAACCAACCTTCTCTCTTCTTCGATGGTTGTGACTAAAGAACCCTCAGGTGGACAACAAGACATATTTGAAGAACCTCTAGGTGGGAAGAAGAAGAAAACATTCCTTTGGAGCAAATGGCTACAAGCAAAAATGTTGGGAGTAGTACCTTATCCAAAAACGAATTTTCAAATCAGATGGAAGATTTCAAGAGCGAGATGAGGCAGTTTCTTGCCATGCAACTGGATACCTTGCAGATCCAAAGGAAGCAAGAGGAGGCCAAGAGGGCTTTGGACATCTTTTGTCCTGGGTTCACTAGAAAGCATCCTAGGAACAAATGTCCAATGCACTCCCTAGAAGTGTGTTTCGTCTATGAAGAATACCATCCTACAAATCAGTGCCCTTCCTTGCCTGGACTTAAAGCTGCATACCAGAGAGCGAAAGGAGCCACTGAATCACTCTGTTATATGAACCAAAGGAGGCCACATGGCCCATACCCTACCAGCAGGGAATGCAAGGGACATCCCAGACCTATTACGACCCCTATCAAGCCACTCCCATGCCTTCTTGGGGTCCCCCTGCTCATCCTTCCTGGTCCACACCCCCTCCTTGGTCGTATCCTCCTCAATACCATGCTTCTCCAGTTGCTCATTTGTTTCACTCTTATGCTTAGCCACAACCTCAGTGGAATGCACCTCATCAGGGGTGGAGGCCCTAGTACAACTCTCCTCCCACTCCTTTGCCTCCACCACTTGCTCAACCACAACCATCGCCTCCTACTCCACCACCTGCCCAACCACAACCCCATCCACATCCATGTCCAAACCCGCACATTGGAATAGCTCAACCCAATTGCAAAGCTGAGGCACAACATGTCTAAATGACTCCTCTTGAGCTCGATGATCTTCACCATAGCTCAGGAAGAGTATTGCAAAACAGAGATTATATTGACAACATTGAAGGACCAAAGGCAAAAGAATATTCAAAAGAAAATATCAAAGAACCATGGGCTGCACTTGATGAAGAGAAAGCATCAAAATCAGAGATCGAGAGAGTTCCCTCATGGTTACCATCAAATGTTCCACGTATTCAAGAGAAAGATCATCAAAAAGAGGAAGATGAGAAGGTCATGGTAGAAGGTGACATGAAACATGATCCAAATCAGCAAAAGGACCAAGGATATCAGAGCTATATTGAGATATGGTTTCAGACGGTCACTAAGTTGCAGCAGTACTCTCTTCCTCAGCTATGTTTGATTCCTTCAAAGTCAGATCATTTGGTCTCTGAAATCTGGATAGCTGTCAAAGCATGCATTTCAAGCCTCCACATCATTTTGTCTCTAATCTCGATGTGCACATGGCTCCATTGGAAGTATTCTTATACTTGAAAAGAATTTTGTTTTTCAAGTAGTGTAGGGTAGGAAAAAAGAGAAAAATGAAAAAAGAAAAAAATGAAAATAAGATGAAAATAAAAATCTAAGGTGAAAACCTCCTCGGAGGCACCTCAGATTGGCTCATTGATTGAAAACCTTCATGAGGTGGTCAATGGGTTGGAAAAAAGAGAAAAGAAAAATGAATAAGATCCTTGGGTGAAAACCTCCCTTGGAGGCGCCTAGGGCAGGCAATTAGGGTGAAAACCTCCGTGAGGCGCCCTAGTTGTTTAAAAGAAAAAGAGCAAAAAAGAATAAAAGAGAAAAAGAAAAAGTAAACCTAATTTCCAATGAATAATTGCAGGTTGCGAGAAGGACATTGCAAGTCATGAGGATCGCTCAAGACATAGACAGAGGAAGTTTTGTGCCTTCTACAGGAAGTTCTATGTCTTCTACAGGAAGCCTACAAACAAGCCAAAATCGATCTCCGAAGAGGATCGAAAGGCTAATAATATGTCCATAAGGCCCGCAAGCATCCATGTTTCCATCCCTCACCCTTCTCCATCACTTTTTCCATCTCATTGTGCTTCTTTCCTCAAAACTGTGTGTTCTACAGAAAGTTCCTGTAGAAATTACAAGATTTCTACAGGAAGCTAGAAATGGATTTCAAAAAAGTAGTTTGGCAAACATGATAGCTTCCTCAAGGGTTCAGAATTCCTCCTACAATCTTCAAACTCCTCCATCATCTCCATGCCTGCATCACAGACCAAGCTCAGTTTTTCTTTCTATGCAAAAACTTGCAGAATGCTTTGAAGAAAAAATACATAGAACATAATTTGTTTTTTCCTCACGTGAAAACCGTGCATCCATTTACAAAACCATTTTACGGGGAGTTGTACAGGGATGATGGCAACATGCCTGAGCAGTTTCAGCCAAGTTCGGTGCACGATTTCCAAGAAATCCGCTTCCATCACCGTCAGCCATTTTTGCATTTTCTCCATATCCGTGCATCCATTTCAAAACCTGTTTCATGGGAGATGAACATGGGTGATAGTAGCCTACCCAAGCAGTTTCAGCCAATTCCGATGCACGGTTTCCAAGAAATTGATCTTTGTAATCTTCAGCCATTTTCCATTTTTCTCGAAATCTGTGCATCCATTGATTGCAATTTTTCTATGGGAGGTGCATAACGATGATAGGAGCATGCTCAACAAGTTTTAGATCGATCCGATCTATCGTTCGGGAGCAATGGTGAACACAAGTTTCGGTCCTGTGAAAATTCGACATCAGCAGCTTGGGGGTGCAGATCTGAACATGAAGCCAGCTCCTGCAACATGGATCCGGCCAGAGGATACCTGCACAAGGAAAAATAGCCATGAATCAGCCACCAAGCCATCATGCAACCACATAAACCAATGCATGCAACAAATGAAAGGCCACAGCACCTCACGGCAACCACATTCGACTCCCAGGTATGTGACTAAAACTCGTTCCTCTATTGCATGAATCTAATTTAAGAACTGCATGAACGAATGGAATGGTGGGATTAAGCCACGAATCTAGCAAGGTTAACCCGACATTGCCTTCTCTAGCGCTCAGCCGGAAGTCATGCAGTATACATGGACAGTCGACTCACGTGAAAATTAAAACAATAGGGAGTGTTGGCCGTTTAAACCTCAGTGCAATTGATGGCAGTGATTACAGGGGGGAAACATACAGTTCATGAACAACACTACTGTCTGCATGTGGCCATGTACACCTGGCCACTTCACTCCCTCACCATAAATCACGCAACAATTAAAAAATGCTCGGCTGAAACTCACAAACTGCTGTTCATTTTCACTTGCAACATCCTCAACTGAAGTATGCACCAAATGATTAACTAGTCATCCTCCACCAGTTTTTCTACCTGTCTTCGAGATTCTGCTGCGTATCGGGCTCGCTCAGGGGCGCAGGGGCATTCTACAGGAAGACGTTCTACAGGAAGTACGGTATATCCTTCCGAAGCAGAGAAGCCCGAGTTTTTCTTCATCAAGTTTGGAGCTTGAAAAGAGGTAGGCTCAAGAAACTGCTCTGCATATGATATTTATATAAGGTGGAGGATTAAAGACACAATATTGGGTTGAAACAAAGGAAGTGAAGCTTAAAATACTGCCCGTGTTTTTTTCCTTCTTTGGGTTATTCACAGTCTCTCCGTTTCCCTACTCTGCATCCAAAATATGTTTTTTCTTTCTCACATTCTTCTGAAAAGAGAGATGCAGCCATAGGAACTAATCCTATGTGAAAGAATGAATTTGCAAGACTGTCCACTTTCTGAAAGAAAAAAACTATGTTATTTGTTCTCTGATCTGTAAAAAAAAAAAAAAAAGATTTCTTTTCAAAAAACTAAGAAGCAAATTCAGGTTGGAAAAGTTTGAAGAGAGAAAAAATTGGAAGTTGTTGTTGTGAAAAACACGAAAATTCCAGGAGCAGTAACAAGTTTACAAGAGGGGCAATGAGCTATCTTTTTAGAAGAAAACATGGCTTTTGCAAAATTTCTGGCTTCAAGAGAAGAAGAAAACAAACAGTTTTATTTGTTGCACATTTATGCAAAAGAAGCGATGCAATTCTAGGGGAGAATCAAGCTTGAAGAATGTGAAAAAACCAATGATGAGGGAGCACAAATCATTCAAGCAGAGGGCAAAACAAAGGAAGAACAAAAAAGAAAGAGACTACAACAGAGAAGGCAAAAACTAAACAAGATGAGAAGAAAGCCAAAACAGAGCGTGAGGAAGCAAGCTAACAGAGGTAGAGAAGACAAAAGAAGAGGGGAAAAAAGGAGGAAGAGCCACATCCATCCAAGCAGACCAAAATAGTTGAAACTGTTTCTACAGGAAGCCAGAAAACAGTCATCACAGGACTTTCTACAGGAAGTATGGAAAAAGGGCAACAGAAGGAAAAATCGTCAAAAGAACCAATCACGATTGTGGACACCCCAGCTACACAAAAGGAGAGCTCTCCCTCCAAGGCATCCATCACCTATGAATGGGGAAGCCTGAAGACATCCACCTGGAGAGAAAGAATGAAAATGTTGGACACAAAGGCCTCTCTACAGGATGCTGAGACAGTTCTACAGGAAGCTAAGAATTCTCTAGGAAAAGGAGCACAGGCAGTGGGAAGAAGCAGAGAGAAAAGCATGGTTTCATGACCGAGAAGAGGACATCACTTCAGAAGCTTGGCATGACAGGGAAGCCACCAGGGCCATCAAAAATGAGGAGATAGATTAGTTGCTCAGAGGATGAGCAACACTTTCAGTAGGGGGTGATGATGAGCCCCAAAAATGGATAATTATATGGGCTCATTCAACCTCCTAATTCGACTTAATCCACCATTCTCATTAGTTTATTGCATGTTTTTTATTACATTTATGCTAATATAGTGAATTGGGTTAGTCATTATGCCAACAAGTCTAATGGGTGCTTTGTGCAAATTTTTAGTCAATTTTGAGACAAAATCAAAGGTTTTAATGAGCACTTGGCAGCCAAATTCGTGGAAGAACAAGGGAGAGGATTTGTAGGAAGGTGTCCCCTCCATTTATGGGCCCTTGCCTCGAATTATCCACCATCAGCTCGGAGTTCATGGGCTATCAAATCAATTATCACAAGGGCAGCCAAGAAAGTGCTAGTAAAAGTTCTATTAACTACAAGTTTTGGCAACCGAGTTCCTAAAGTTTAGGAGGGTTGTTGGTGTCCTCAATTTTTATAAATAAGAGGGCTTAGGGCCTCATTTCAGTTAGTCACTTTGTAGGCAGAAGTTAGCTAGTTTGTAGTTCGATTTTAGTCATTTTTTTGGCAATAGGCTAGCTCTGCATTTCAGCACATTTTCAAGTTTTCCTTGTGGAGAGTTTTTGGAATGTAACTATTCTTTTGACCAATAAATATGAATCCAGCTTTGCACCAGCTCTAAATCTCTCTTAGGAGGCTGTAGCTCTTGGGGTTGGGCCCATCTCAAGTTCCCAGTACCTCCTTTGTTGATCTTTATGTGTTTTTGATGCATTCGTAGAATAAAATCTGCTATTTAGATTTAAATCTTGCTTTGTCATTCAGATTGCTTTTGATGATTAAAAAGTCTTTTTATGTTTAGATTGAGTTGATAGGTTATTAACAAGGAAGAGCTTCAGAAAAAGGCCATCAAGCACCTCTGATTTTGTTGGAAATAATACTGAGAGGGGGGGTGAATCAGTATTATCAAGTTCTTTTAATAAATCTTCCTTATTTATACTTTGAATTATTTTTGCATGTCAGTACCATAAAATAATGAGCATGAACAAGAAAAACAAATAGTCACACCAAAGAACACCAGATATAAGGTGGAAACCCAATGTGGGTGAAAACCACCTGCTGCAATATGTCTCTATCTTCTTTCAAATTAGAAACTCCTTTTACAATGGTTTTGTACTGGTGCAGTCCTTTACCAGTACGCAGGCTGCAACCTGCAGAGAGCTACAACTCTCTCTCGTTTTCCAGTCTCTCCTGGAAGGGAGCTACAACCCCCTACTTCTTCTCTTTCAAGGACCACTTTTCATATTTTTTCAAACTGGATCCATAAACATCAAGAGATCATCAAGTACAAGTAAATCACCCAGTCAACTGCAGTAACCAGATCAATAGTAACAGTAAACTAAACCCAGAACACCTTATCAACAGAGAAAAGTCAGTCAAATAAATGCCTTAATACAGATCCACAGTTTTTCTTTATCTCGCCTGTGTGGCTCCGCAGTTCACCTTCTGCTCCCCTGCGTATACCCGCAGAGACGCTTCTGCTGCACTGCGTATCTACACACCTGCACATTCTGTCGCGCCGCGTACATATACTGTAGCTACGCACCTGCGGCTTCTATCGCGCCGCATACCTCTATTGTAGCTCCACACCTGCGGCTTCTGTCGCACCGCGTATCCACGCACCTGCGGCTTCTGTAGCGCCGCGTACTTTCACTGTGCCTCCGCACCTGAACCTCTGTCGCGCTGTGTACCCACGCACTGCGCCTTCTTCTGCTCTGCGTACCCACGCACTGCGCCTTCTTCTGCTCTGCGTACCCACGCACTTGCACAGTTAATCACCTGCGTACCTCTGATTAGGGCCGAATTGGCAATCCCCCAGTGTGCCACAGATAGTTAGATGCCCAGATCTAATCATGTGCCCGAGAGATCACACTTCATAGATTCACTTTCAACTTTACTTTTATATAGATCAAGCTTTTAAATCGATAACCCAATATTTCAGATCTTAAGATATTCAATTTGTAAAATATGCCTTAGCCAAGTGATCTCCTTCCCTATTTATAGTCAAGCCCTTATTTACACCATGGGACAAAACCATCAATAACCAATACAAGGGATCCAAACCGGGGCAAAGATAGATCCTATACCACGGGCCAAAACCATAGAATCAAGAATGGCGGGCTAAATACCACGGGCCAAACATAAGAAACCCCACGTGAGCACGCTTCTCTGCCTTGAAGTGAGTGAACTGGGGGTACGCACCTCATGAAACGGTAACCTGCGGGTATGAACGCACTTCCTGGCCGGCGTACCTGCGGGTATGCACATTTTGAACCATTCACCTGCGTACCTCTTAATTTCCAACATTTTGAGAGCCTTGCCACTTGAGGGTGTTGCCATCAAGTACAACATCTGTAACATAGAGCCATACCAAAATAATGCCAACAATCTCCCCCTTTGGACTTGATGGAAACCTCAAGATCCTCAACGTCATTCTCCCCCTTTGAAATCAAGGGCAAAGGGTTATGCGCCCCCTAAGAACATGCTCCCCCTGACTATAAACCAGATCTGCAAAGAAGAACCATAATCCACCAAACACCATAAATGACCATGGAAGAGATAGAGACATATTGCAGCAATATTCAGACCAGCATCCATGATCTCCTTCTGTACTTCCTCCATAATGTCAACAATGCATTATATGCTCCCCCTGAACCTATGCCATTCAATCTTCAACCAATCCGCAACCCAGCACATGTACGCATATACCCCAGATGAGCCTTGCGTACAACCAACCATCATAAGAGGTTCAACAACAAGATGATGCATCAACAACCCCCAGCTTTTGCCTGAGGTATTCAAAGGTCTCCATGGGCAATGGTTTGGTGAGTATATCAGCAACTTGTTCCTTAGAAGGAACATATTCCAACTTGACCTTTTGTTCAAGTACTTGTTCCCGGAGAAAATGATACTTGATCGGTATGTGCTTGGTCTTTGAATGCATGACTGGGTTCTTTGAAATGTTGATTGCACTTGTGTTATCACATAAGATGGAGATAGGTGGTGTGCAAGTGATTTGAAAATCCTGCAAGGTTTGCATCATCCAAAGGAGTTGAGTGCAGCAAGATGTAGCAGCAACATATTACACTTCAGCTGTAGACAAGGCAATCGAACTCTGTTTCTTGTTAAACCAAGATACTAATTTGGAACCCATAAAGAATGCACCGCCACTTGTGCTCTTCCTGTCATCCACGCTTCCGGCCCAATCTGCATCTGTATAAGCATGAAGTGTGAGATCTGTATCTCTAGGATACCATAAGCCATAGTTTTGAGTTCCTTGAATATATTTGAAGATTCTCTTTACTGCCTAAAGATGAGTTTCCTTTGGATTTGCCTGAAATCTTCCAACTATTCCTACTGCATGCATTATGTCTGGTCGGGTACCTGTCAAAAAGAGTAAACTTCCAATGATAGATCTGTAGGTTGGTTGATGCACTGCTGCTGATTCATCATTTTCACTGAGGTTACATCCTGTGACCATGGGTGTACATACTGGTTTTGCATCTTCCATGCCATATTTCTTCAAAATCTGCTTGAGATACTTGGTTTGAGACAAAAAGATCCCTCCTTCTTTTTGTTGGATTTGCAAACCAAGAAAATATGTCAGTTCTCCCAGCAAGGACATTTCGAATTCTTTCTGCATTACCAAGGCAAAGCTTTGACTCATAGCTTCTTCATTGCTGCAAAAAATAATGTCATCTACATACACAACAAGTATTAGCAATTTGTCGTTTTCAACTTTTATATAAAGATTGCTATCTGCTGATCCTTTTGAAAAACCTTGTTGATGAAGATATTTGTCCAAACGATAGTACCAAGCCCTTGGAGCTTGTTTGAGACCATAGAGAGCCTTTTTCAATCTACATACAAGATTTGGATCATTTCCAAGAATGAAACCATCTGGCTGCTCAATGTATACTTCTTCTTCCAAGTCTCCATTCAGAAAGGCTGATTTCACGTCCATTTGAAATACTTTGAAGTTTTGAAAGCTTGAGAGAGCAAGGAACATTCGGATGGCCTCAAGTCTTGCAACAGGAGCAAAAGTTTCTTCAAAATCTATTCCTTCTTGCTGTGCATACCCTTTACAAACAAGTCTGGCTTTGTTTCTAATTACTTCTCCATTTTTATTCAATTTATTTTTGAAGACCCATTTTGTCCCTATAACATTCTTATCCTTTGGTCTAGGAACCAACTCCCAAGTGTTGTTCTTTTCGATCTGCTCAAGTTCTTCATCCATTGCTTTGACCCAACATTCATCTTTGCATGCCTCTTTCACATTTTGTGTTTCAGTGGAAGAGAGTAATGCCAAATAGCTTGAAGCTTCTGTAATTGTTCTGCTTGTTTGTACACCTGCTTCTTTCTTCCCCAAAATCTGAGATTCTGGATGATTTTTCTGAACATACTTGGATGGAGTCTTCTCTTCTATCCTTATCTGCTCCTCTGGTTCTTCTTGAGGTTCTTCTTCTTAATCATTTTGTCTTTGAGGGTAGTCTTCATCTTCTTCGATATCTTCATGATTTACTTGCTTAGGAATGTATCCCTTCTCATCAACCACTACATCAATGATGTCAACAATTCTTCCAAGTCTTTTATTGTAGCACTTGTATGCTTTGCTGTGTGGAGAATAACCAAGAAGAATGCCTCCATCTGCTCTAGGTTCAAGTTTGCCAAGTTGCTCATCAGTATTCTTAATATAGCATTTTCTACCAAAGATTTTGAAGTGCTTTACCGAAGGAGTCTCACCATACCAGAGCTCATGAGGGGTTTGAGTGCTGTTCACCCGGACATTTTTCTTGTTGAGAATAACAACTTCATCATATGTTGCTTCACCCCAGAAAGTTGCGGGAGTTCCAGACTCATCAAGCATAGCACGAGCCATTTGTTGGACTGTTCTGTTCATTCTTTCCACCACTCCATTTTGCTGAGGAGTTCTAGCTATAGAGAATTCTCTTCTTATCCCATGTTCTTCATAAAAGTCGAAAAATTCGTTTGAGGTAAACTCCCCACCTTTGTCGGATCTGAGGCACTTAATTTTGTATCCTGATTCATTTTCAACCAAGGCTTTAAAGGATTTGAATTTTTCGAATGCTTCATCTTTGTGCTTCATAAGTCCTAACCAGACAAACCTGGAGAAATCGTCAATGAATAATATCAAGTATTCTTCTCCTCGAGGTGTTCTTTTCCTGAATGGACCACATGTATCTATATGTACTAGCTCAAGAGGCATGCTAGCTGATCCTTCCTTCTCCGGAAAGTTAGTTCTGGTTTGCTTTCCAAACTGACATGATTTTCATATGGTGTTGTCTGGAATTTTGATATCTGGAAGACCGTGAACTGCCTGATATTTGCATGCTTTCCTTATTTGTGAAAAGCTTAGATGCCCCAACCTTTGGTGCCATAACCAGTGTTCATCATCCTTGCTTAGATAGCATTGTTGTTGTCCTTCTTCAAATATGTATAGATTATTTGGAGTTCTTTCACCTTTGATCATTGTTTTACCTGTATCAAGATCACGAACAAGACATCCATTTGATCTAAATATCACCTCGGTTCCTTGATCACACATCTGGCTGACACTCAGAAGATTATGCTTTAATCCATCAACATACAAAACATTTCCAGCTTTGACCTTTTCTTTTAACTGAGCAGTGCCTTTTCCTTTTATGGCTGCAGGAGTATCATTTCCAAAAGAAACTTTCTTTTCCTTTTCTAAAGCAGAATATGATTCAAGTTTTTCTTTATCACCTGTCATATGCTTCGAACATCCACTATCAATGTACCATAGATTTTCCTATCCTTCTGCATAAAATGCTATCCCACATCTTTCTGTTTGTGGTTCCTTTATTCTCCATGTTTTGGTGCTTGAGGCTTGTTCCTTTGTCTGCTGAAACCTGCTCCTACATTCAGAATCTTCATGACCAAAGTTATTGCAAATAGAACATTCAACTTCATTTTCAAGAGCCGAAAAGTTGTTATAGGTCCTTTTTGTAATCCCGGTCATACTTCTTTGTTTTTCAGCTTCTCTAGTCATGATTGTTTTATATGCAACACATTGAGCAGCTTTGTGACCAAAGTTATGGCAAGAGAAACATTGTTCATTGAAGAAATTTCTGCGGTTATCAAATCTTCCGGCCAAATGATTGTAATTTCTATTGTCATCCATTCTTGAAGCAAATTGAGAGGATTTTACCTGTGGCTAGTTGTAGCTTTTTTTCATCCTTAAGACGGATTGCCCCTGGTTTACCTGATAGTCTTTGTTTGTTCTTGATGTAATTCAGCCCTGCTTTACCTGGTGATCTCCATTGTGCTTTTGCTCATTCCTTCTTGCTGCATCAAGATAACTCTTTGAGGTGGATGCTTGAGAAGTTTCTCCATTATACCCCAGACCTGTCTTGTTTAGTGGAGAATGTTGTACATTGATGATCTCATCCAGAGTTTCAGATCCTTTGACAAACTTAAGATTAATAGCCTTTGTTTTCTCAATCTCTTTTCTAAGACCAACAATTTCACCTTCTAACTTTTCAAGATATTTTTCTTTTTCATCAATTTGCAATTGTAGAGTATCAATGATCATATTCTTTTCTTCCATACATGTCTTAAGTCTGGAAATTTCTTCATGAAAGCTATCCACATCTATAGCATCCATGTAATCATCATCTCTAAACGCCATTAAAAGTTTATAGTCATTACCTCGTTCATCTTCATCACTATTTGATAGACCATCACTATCTTCATGAGTGTAGTAGCTTTTCTTATTTGCATTCTGTTTCTTGCTCCATCTAGCAGGTTCCTTTCCTTTATCAATCTTATCCTTATGAGGAAATTTTGCAGCATAATGACCTACTCTTCCACAAGCAAAACATTTAAAAGGTAACTTACCTCTAAACCTTCCAGTACCCCGTTGAATATTTCTGACAAAGTTTGATTCTTCTTCTTCCTCTGACGCGTGACTTACTTCATAGTAGTCTTCTTTGCCTGAAACCTTGAAAGCAGCTTCTCTCCTGTCTGATGGACCTCCTTTTCTCATTTCATAAGCAGTTAGAATTCCGTGTAGCTGAGACATAGTAAGAGTTCGTAGATTTTCTTTTTCTTCTATTGCAGACACTTTAGATTCAAACTTGGGGGACAATGATCTTAGAACTTTTTCAACCACAATAGCCTCTTTTATTTCTTCACCCAAGTTTTTCATGCAATTAACAATCTCGTCTACTCGAAGAAAATAGTTAGCCACACTTTCATCATTATACATTCTGAGATTCTCATACTGAATCCTGAGGGTTTGAAGTTTAGCACGTTTTACCTGTTCATCTCCTTCGTAGCTCAAGACAATTTTGTCCCATATTTATTTTGCGGATTTATATTGCATAACCTTCACGAATTCTGTTTGAGATAAGCATCCCAGCAGAGTATTGACTGCTTTAGCATTTGTTTCATATTTCTTCTTTTCGGCCGAATCTGTAGGAGTAGCTGAAGGAAAAGTGTAGCCTGTATCTACGATATCCCAAACTTCTGTACCAAGAGATTGAAGATAGGCAGTAACTCTTACCTTCCAATAATTGAAGTTTGTCCCATCAAAAATTGGTGGCCTGATTGATGCTTACCTCTCGTAGTTGCTCATGATGAGTGATCTTCCTTCAAGCGATCAAGCTTCTCTGAAGGACCTGCTCTGATACCAATTGTTGGAAATGATACTGAGAGGGGTGGTGAATCAGTATTATCAAGTTCTTTTAATAAATATTCCTTATTTATACTTTGAATTATTTTTTCATGTCAGTACCATAAAATAATGAGCATGAACAAGAAAAACAAATAGTCACACCAAAGAACACCAGATATAAGGTGGAAACCCAATGTGGGTGAAAACCACCTGCTGCAATATGTCTCTATCTTCTTTCAAATTAGAAATTCCTTTTACAATGGTTTTGTACTAGTGCAGTCCTTTACCAGTACGCAGGCTGCAACCTGCAGAGAGCTACAACTCTCTCTCGTTTTCCAGTCTCTCCTGGAAGGGAGCTACAACCCCCTACTTCTTTTCTTTCAAGGACCACTTTTCATAAATTTTCAAACTGGATCCATAAACATCAAGAGATCATCAAGTACAAGTAAATCACCCAGTCAACTGCAGTAACCAGATCAATAGTAACAGTAAACTAAACCCAGAACACCTTATCAACAGAGAAAAGTCAGTCAAATAAATGCCTTAATACAGATCCGCAGTTTTTCTTTATCTGGCCTGCGTGGCTCCGTAGTTCACCTTCTGCTCCCTTGCGTATACCCGCAGAGACGCTTCTGCTGCACTGCTTATCTACGCACCTGCACCTTCTGTCACGCCGCGTACATATACTGTAGCTATGCACTTGCGACTTCTATGGCGCCGCGTACCTCTACTGTAGCTCCGCACCTGCGGCTTCTGTCGCGCCGCGTATCCACGCACCTGCGGCTTCTGTAGCGCCGCGTACTTTCACTGTGCCTCCGCACCTGAACCTCTGTCACGCTGCGTACCCACGCACTACGTCTTCTGCTGCTCTGCGTACCCACGCACTACGCGTTCTTCTGCTCTGCATACCCATGCACTTGCACAGTTAATCACCTGCGTACCTCTGATTAGGGCCGAATTGGCAGTCCCCCAGTGTGCCACAGATAGTCAGATGCCCAGATCTGATCATGCGCCCGAGAGATCACACTTCATAGATTCACTTTCAACTTTACTTTTATATAGATCAATCTTTTAAACCGATAACCCAGTATTTCATATCTTAAGATATTCAATTTGCAAAATATGCCTTAGCCAAGTGATCTCCTTCCCTATTTATAGGCCCTTATTCACACCATGGGACAAAACCATCAATAACCAATACAAGGGATCCAAACCGGGGCAAAGATAGATCCTATACCATGGGCCAAAACCATAGAATCAAGAATGGCGTGCTAAATACCACGGTCCAAACATAAGAAACCCCACATGAGCACGCTTCTTTGCCTTGAAGTGAGTGAACTGGGGGTACGCACCTCATGAACGGGTAACCTGCGGGTATGAACGCACTTCCCGGCCGGCGTACCTGCGGGTACGCACATTTTGAACCATTCACCTGCGTACCTCTTAATTTCCAACATTTTGAGAGCCTTGCCACTTGAGGGTGTTGCCATCAAGTACAACATCTGTAACATAGAGCCATACCAGAATAATGCCAACAAATTTCACCTCTCCCCCAGTGGGATCAGGAGCTGGGATCAAGGTGACCTTGCTGCCCACAAAAACACTAACTTTGCTTTGCCATGCAATCACTAGTGTTTTATTTTCATTTGTAGAAGGTTGTTACATGTTCATATTTTTGCTTGCTTAGTTGCATAAGTTAGTATACATGGTGTCATTGTAGTTTAAACTTTTGTTCATTCTCTTTACTGTCAGCTAGATCAGATTAGGTCAACATAACTAGGTCTTTTATTTTACAAGTCTTCGTTGGTTCAGTTGGAAAAACAACCTGCAGAGCACCTGTACCACTTCTCTACCTGCCCATACTCCATCAAATCCATTTGCTCCATCCATCAACTCAGCTTCTTGCCTTACGTTTGCCATTTGCTCACATAACCCTAGTTTTTGTGCATCATTGCTTCAGTCCTCCTTGAACAAATCCAGCCATCTACATCTGTCGTAAACTCCATCCACCAAGTCCTGGACCACCTCCAACCCTTATCCTACCTCCATACCCACTCCCTCATCTTTCTTCCTCCATCCATCCTCCAAAATCCCATTTCTGAACATCCTGTAGAAAAATTACAGACATCCTGTAGAAATTCACAGACATCCTGTAGAACCCCTGCAGACTTCCTGTAGAAGCTCACGAATGAGGTTTCTTGATAGCCAAACTCTGTGAAACTCTCTGGAAGGGTGTTAGGGACCCCTTAGGCCCTCTCTAAACCTTCCTGACCTCCTCCAAGCATTTCCTCTCGCCAATCCACCTCTGCACAGTCAAAACAGTCAAATTGCATGCATGATAATTCTGGCAACTTATTCAAAAATACAAAAAGATCTTTTTTTTTCAGATGTTACTCTAGAAGTAGCTTAGATACATGTATTTACCTTCCTAGAAGTCAATGGCATTTCTTTCAGTAGCTTGCATCCTCTTTCTTGCATTGGTAGGGATAACTGGTAAAATTAGGGTTTGATAGGGTTTACGTTTCTTTTCAGCTTTCCAGTTTCTTTCTGCAAGTAGATCAGCCTTCTTTGAGTTAGATTTCATCCATCAGTTAAAATGCTTCTTCTCAGAGCTCATAGAAGTTGACTTAAGCTCCTAGCGGACTTGTGTCAGCTGACCAAGTGACAGCTGTGGAAAGAGCTAGTACTTGTGCATACAACATCGTCGCTTCCAATTTTGTTACGCCGGGTTGATAAAAGTAAAGAAGGGAGTCCTAGGAGTTGCAACATTATTGCTGCAATACTGGAGCTCACCAGGTATACTGATCACAGACAACAAAACTCATGAATAGAGCTGAAGAGAGTGAAGAAAAACCAAAATATGAAAGCAAAATTAGCCTTTTCTTATCATCGCACTTGTTACACAGGGAGACAGGGATGCATCTCACCTACTGCACATGGGAGGTGCGATGCATCCAGATTTCCTAGAAGAAAGGGTGCGATGGTACATGGACGAGAATTTACTTGGTTTTTTGTCACAGTTTGCAGCTCAGTTCAGGGATTTAGGCCAAGCAAATGATAGTCAGTAAATGTAAATCACAGGGGTTGATGTAATGAGGTTACTTGAGCCAACACGAGGGAAATTAGGATGTTTGCAAATTGATTGTTCAATTTATAAACAAAACCCGGAGATAGACTGAAGCAACATTGATCTACTTTGCACTTGCGTAGCAAATGCAGTTCGAAGGCTAGCTGGCTTGAATTCAGGCTCCGTCTGTAGTTTATAAAGCAAACAAATATAGAGAAGCAAACAAGCTATTCAGTCCCCAACGGAGTCGCCATTTTGTTATCGGGAAATCTAGTGTCCACACGGAGCTGCTATCCCCACTAAGACGGGTAGCTATCTTAGAAACGAACAAACTAAAGTTACTCTCGTTTTCCTTTATGAGAAGTAGATAAGAGGGGAGCAAAGAATACCAACCTCAATCTTGCGCTTGGTCCCTTGCTTTCTTCCTCTCCCTTCTAACAGATCTTTGTCGCTTCTTCCTTGCTTACCCCACTTCAAAGAGCACCTATAAAGTCAAAGCAGCATAATACTATCGAAGTACAGAGATCTACAATCATAAACAATATAGGACCAGATATATATTGACCACACAAATGTATATATTATCAAACATACAAGAATGTGGAGGAAAACTTGAATAGCTTTTTTAATAGGAAGAGTAGAAGAGAGGATTACAACCCATTGATCTAACCCAGTGTCATCCTCCCAGCATGAAAGCCCTTCTTCACCTCATGAAAAGCTTAGATCACCCAACACTATGATATTCCACCAACAAACCAACAACACTTCCTTACAAGATACAACATTCCAACCTTTGGATCTCTGGGATGAGGGATCCATATATAGATGTTTGCAGGTGGGTGAGTCAGCTTCTGGGATTTTGATTAGTGTCCTCTCTCTGATATTTCTTGCTTCCACTTGGAGATTCATGATCTCTTACTCATCCCTGGGCGAATCCAGAGAGGCAAGTGTCACAGGAGAAGTTTCTGGAAGATTCCATGATCATCCACCTTGCAAATTGTCTCTGCCATTTGTCTACTCTCACCCATCACACCCTACAGAAGGGATTTCTAGTATGCATTGCACTTTTTGCATTGAGTAGGTGAGATGCATCGCACCCTTAGCACTGAGCAATCTGTATGGTCCAATTTTGACCAGTTCTGAGCAGTTTTCCATGGAGAACTTCTGGGAGATGATGTAATCCACTGACCTTGTTCCTTTAGGGTGTGAAACAACACTTTTAGGGACTCAGAAGCCCTTGGTTTATGGACATATATGATTGGGGCTGTAGTTCCCAAATATGTCTATAACAAGGAGTTCCAAGAAAAGTGGCAGTGATACAGGAAAATACTATAACTGTAGTTGCATGGTGTCTTTTGTGACTCAATGGCGAGAGAAATGACACTCTTCCTAGTAATGGATTGAGATTTTGAAAACTTCTAGATCAATGGGGAGCTATGGGGTCCCCTATGGTGTCGAGTAGACTGTGTTTTACTTTTTGTGATTGAGGGAAGGAGATGATTCTCAATGCAAATATATCACATACATTAAAAAAAAAGACAAAAATAAAATGATTTCTTCCCCTTTAACTTTAGACTATGTGATCAAACAACAACAAAAATAGTTTTTGTTTATTTTTGTGTATGATAAAAGATCATATGAAGACCTAATCATCCTTACCACTCTCAAAATAACTGGTCTGGCAAAGATATTTTATGATGGGTATTGGGGAAATGTCTTGAAAGAACTAGTGATGCCTTCCAACAGCCAAAGAATCAACTAAGGTAAGGGACAAGGCTTTCGTTTTTCCCACACCTCCACCTATAGGGATGGATGGCCTAGATTTTGGCCACTAAATTACCTTCATCCCACATGAGCATTCAATCCTTTATCTTCTTGGTAGTAAGTTACTAGTACCAAGCACTAGACGATTCGGGTAGCCCTAATAGTACCACACCCACCAGACCTAAGCCAAATACCCTCTAAATTGGGTCTCTACCATACTCCGGTATTCTTTTCTCTCCGATGCTTCAAGGATTTTAAGCTCCTTAAAAAGTCAACTACTATGTCTTAAATATGTAACATGACCATAGTGACTTATGGGATGCCTACTCCCAATGGTCCTAACCTGAACTATAAATTCTTTGGTGGCCCCTATGGGTAATTTAGTTGTTCAAGTTATGGTTTCTTTTAAGGGTCTTACTTTTATATAGGGTGTCATATGTAATTTAAAATAAGCTAAGTATAAAAATCTCTAGAAACTGGATGCCTTCTAATATGAAGCTTATATGAGGTTAGTGTGTGATGTGTAATAGTGTGCAAGCGATCAAGTGATCATGCAAAGTGTGATAAGGTGTGGATATTCAATGATTTGTTACAATATCCTCCTAATTACACTAGATTTCAATTGTTCCTTGAATGAAAAAAAAATGATGTGCGGATAATGGGTATCTTATTGCTTCTCCTATTACAATGTGTGACTAAAGGGATATGGGAAACACAAGTGTGCTAGGAAGGCTTTCATATGATATCTAGGTTTGCCTAAAAGATGTAAGAGAAGTAGAGATTACTTGTTTTCTGTAATGAAACTTGTCCCTAGTCCCAAAAATATTAAAATAAAAAAATTCTTTGGTTATTAACAAGATTTTTGGGTGGTAGATCACTTTCTCCTTTACTAATTAAGCTATGTGATTTGGAGAAGCTAGCAAAATAGTTTGAAAAATATGTGTGTAATTTGGCCACTTACTTTTCCCCCTAATTAAGTTATGTGAGAATTGCAAATAAAAATAAATATAATATAATTACCCTACTAATTGTGATTAGTAGAGAAATTAAGTAATCTAAACAGACTAGAAAATTTGTAGAGGTGAAGGTAATTCACTAAAGGTTGTCAATCACCTGGAAAAAGTGAAATTACAAGGAATTTTTAGCTTTCTAGAAACTGCGTGGGCTTTTCCTACACAAAAGTAGCTATGCGTCCATCTTAGCAAAAGTCATGGTCTACACATTTGTCCATCAGAAAGCCACACTGTCGATAGAAAAATTGTAAACAAGCAAGTTTCTCAGCCACCAACAAGTCCAAAAGGTCCTACAAAAATTCTAGAGAGATGATGCACGCATTGTGAGGTGATAATGGAGTGAGAAGGTCCTATAAACACAACCATTTAGAGTATAGAAAAGACAACATTAGAGTCTCCAATATTTTTGTTGTAATTTTGTAGCAATGGTGTACCGAAAGACACCTTAGTAGTAGGTTGTTCTCTGTAAAGAAAAAAAATCAGTTTGATTGTTGTGAGTGGACAAGAATGAAAAAACAAAGTATTGCAAATGGTGGAAATAATACATAAACAAAGATTAAAACAAAGAGATAAACACACAAATAGATCTTAATGAAGGAAACAATTCAACATAATTATGGAAAATGGCTCCCTTTATCGATTGTTGGTGGAAGAAGATGAATACAAATAGTAGAATACTAAAAAATTCAAGAGAATTATTTGAGCTATGGTGCTCAAAAATCCTCACCAAGGAGGTTCTTTTCTTCACTCTCTTTGCAAGCTTCTCCTCTCTATCAAAGAAATATCAAGGTTCTCTAAATGGTGAAATGTTGTCCACAATAGAGTGATGGATTGCTAAGAAGCAATTTTTCCAACACAATATTGCTCTACTTCTTCTGCTTCAATGATGAAATGAAGGTTTACTCTGATAGAAATTTGGCCAACATAACATTGTCTTCATTTTTTGTTCTCCCGTGGCCTATTTATATAAAAAAAATGAATCCCTCCACCCTCTCTTGGTTCATGAATGGAAATGACTTATTATTAGGATAAGAGGATTCGTTTGAGGCTTGCATATCTTAATGGCGACTTGAATTCCACTGTCCTTCATTTAAATATTGTCAGGGAGTCATCTTCCAAGTGTGGAAAGTGGTCCCAAATTGCTGAGTTGACCATTTCTTTGACTGCACTAATTTCAAAGAAAATACCACACACTACACGTCTATCAAAGGGAAAGTATGCATTCCTTTCTTTTTAATTCAATATACATTGGACCTTAGAAGAAATTAATTTTGTTGATCTTCATAATGTTTTCAGCTGAAAAATATTCACTTGTGCATTTTGCTGGACGAGTTTAGGCGTCTTTTGGATTCTACAAATATGTGTACTATTTTATGGTCTTAACAAATACATTGAATGCCTAAACAATAAACAAATCCACATAATAAACGTAATACCATATATTTCTCAAATAAACATGTCAAACACATAAACAAAAGGTTTTTTCTCAACAAATGTCTTTAAAATTAACCTAAATCCTTGAATTAGTAAAATTTAAATGAAACGAATCATGCCACAACAAAAGGATCCATTAAACATCAAGTTGGAACTAGAAGTGTTAAATGGATTAACATAATTTTAACAAAAAATAAATCCATAAATTTCAATGCTAGAAGAATTCTCTAAACACAACAAACAAACAAACCATTAATATTGGCCAATATATCATAGCTATACATCAAGAAAACTTCATGTTCTTGAAAAGAGACCATTCTTTCTTAGTAGAGATCTTGTTAAATTGGTTGTATTTTAATACTAGGGAACTATCTGTGTGAAGAGAGAGATCCTAACAACATCAAACTCTAGCCTCATTTTCTATCACATACGAGAAATAGATAAAGCAATAGTTAAAAATGAGGATATCAATCTTAAATAATTGCATCAAGGAAATGTGTCTCCAATTTATAGTTAAAAATAAAAACTATAGAACCTATTTTTACCTCAAATGTAATGTGAGATTTGCATATAATAATCTTGTTATTATAAATAATTTCAAACCTACACCAGAAATAGAGGAACAAAAAATTTAATAAAATAACAAGAATCAAATCATTTTCACTATTCGATTTATTGTTTCTTACACTATCAATCAAACATGTATACAAAAATAAGTATCCCCTAGGCCTTCATATATATTAAACTAGATAAAATCTTGTATCAATTTCCCAATTCACATTTTGGTCCTCATTTTCTTCATTCTGAGCACAATCCTCTGCATATGGCCTATGATTATTACCCTCTAAACTATTTGTTTCCATATCAAATTCATTCTAAAAAAATTTATATTTTTTTCACCACTTCTATAATAGTTTGATCACCAAAGAGCTAGTTCCCTTTCATACATAATTTTTTTTATCTCATAATTTGCTATATATAATGTTTGTCCAAGTTATTCATCTCCTCTTCCACTTATCCCCAAACCTTGGTTTGCACAAATATCCCGATTCGAGCTATTATAATATATTTTATTGTAAGTATTTCCTAAACCTAAAATAGTGCATAATCTTGTTATTGCTCCATATTCTAGAGGATTCTCCAAAATTGAGATTTCTTCGACAATGTTTTAGTGGAGTGTGTATCTTGTTGAAATAATTCTGATGAGCGTAAAATACCTTGAATTATTTCTCCATGTATTTGGACCTTATGGAAAAAGTGGCACAATAAAGTTAATTTAGCCACAAAGTCATATTTTAAAGTGTTTCAACATTTTTAATTATTCCAATTTTGAGGGTATGTCATAGACATGGTATCTAACAATTTATCTCCTGGAAATCATTCTCTTATCTCTAAGGATATTTATTATGCAATTTATGTCAAGTTCATCTTACTAAAATTACAACATTGAACATTGAACAATAGGCCTCTTAACATGGGGCACCCTTTGGTGATTCTTTCTATCTTATCAATATAACCATATACTACATGCTTCCATACATTGTATTCATTTTTCATCGAACTTAAAATTTTTTGTAGTACTTTCTATATTGATGATCATATTAGTATCCGTAAACCATGGACATGTAAAAGATCCTATTATATATAAATCACTGAATGAAAGGCAAGTTAATTCTCTTGCATTTGTGTACTATGCCATGCACATTGTGGGACTCTGAGACATCTTGACAAGAGCATTCATATAATGTAGCATAGGAAGAATTCTATTCAATGTTGATAATGTATCTACAATAGTTAATCAAAGAGAGGATTTTGAGCTTTTTCTACACTTAAGCAATTCTCATACATCACATTTACCAATGAATGGTACTCACTATATAGTATTTGAGCCGTTCCATTTGATGATATCCATCTTATATAAATATATTTTAATAATTTATTTCCATTTCTAACATGGTTAGAAAAAAAATTTAAAACTTTGGAAATAATTTGGGACTATGACAAAAGTAAGAGTAAGCCTCTTATAGAAGACCTCAAACTTTTAAAACCAATGAACACTTATCATAGTGCAAGATTAATTCTATGAGTCATAGAGTGAATATAGTCAACATATATAATGAAATTTATAATTATAAGGTAACTATAAAATCATTTCTCTCCATATGCTTTGACACTAATATTATTAAGCTAATATTAATATTAATATTAATATAATGTAAAATAACAATGTTATTAAAGGAGTAATATAGTATTAACAGATAATAATTATTATAAAATAATATTGATATATTTATAATACAATAAGTAATACATTATCATTATAATTATAATTATAATTATTATTAAAGTGATAATAATATTATTATATAAATATTTGTATTAATATAATGTTAATATAATAATAATATCAATATATTATTATTATTATTATTATTATTAGTTAACGAGGTATACTATACTAATATTATTAAAGTATGGTATACCTCGTTAACATTTATCTAATAATAATAATAATATAAAGTTTTTTTTAAGAGATTTCTATTATTTTATCATTAATATTTTTATAATAATATATTGTATTAAATATTTTAATATTAAGTTGATATGAATTTATAATGATATATTATAATAATAATATTAAAACTAATGAATCATTATAATTATAAGTTGAATTGGTTTTTAATTTAACCTAAAAGATTGAAATTAGTAGAGTACAACTCTATGGTAAAACATAAAATAATAGATAATTTTGAACTTAAAAGATTTAAAAATATTTAAAGTTTTGTTTTGTTTTGTTTTGTTTTTGTTTTTGTTTTTGTTTTTGGTTTTTTTTTTTGAATAAGACTACTCTTATATTGATACAAAATATTTTTATGAAGAGGCAGCAGCCTCAAGAGGTCTAGCCATGGAAGGTGGCTTACTCACATTACAATTCTGAAAAGTGACCCAAGAAAACTAGCAGAAGACCAACTGGAACCGGACCATGACTGGTACATAGAGACACGAACCACATTGTCCAAAAAAGTAGACTAACCAGAGTACCGAAACTGCTTGAACAACTAAACCTTTAGCCTTGAACAAACACGGAAACTGCAATAGAGAATGATAACCTGATTATGCATCTTGAGCCGTGGAAGGCACTTCTTCTACAATCCGACATCCAAAACTGGAGGAATCATCATCGTCTTAGGGATGGCCCTCTTCTCTTGGTGAACCACCTTCAATCCGAACACTTGGACGCGCGAGAGTTGGCTTATTGTGGGAGGTAGAACCACTTGGGACTTTGTTCTACTGGCTATGATACTGAGAGGTACCTGGCAACTCTTCCACCCTTGGCTCCAGAGTTCCATTTGGAGTTGCCGACACCAAGCCAATTGTGCCTTTGCTCAGCTGAATAGTAACCGAAGCAATGAAAGAGTGATTGCTAAGAGTGCAGGGGATTTGAAAGCGGGTTGTATGAGCGTGAGAATGGTGGGAGTTCGACAGTAAGGCCTGGTTCCCCCTACCTCGACCACGACCCCAACTGGTGGCTGGATGGCTGTCAGTGTCGAAACCTGAAGAGCAGGAAGATGTATGCGATGAAGAGGAAGATGCCTGGTGAATGGGTCGACCATGGGAGCCTCCCCTTCTGCAGCCCATTCTTTGGCGCAGAATAGGCATGCTAATCAGTACAAAAGGAACAGTGCAAGAAGCAAATCTTTGGGGACCACGAGAGACTGGAAGGGGGAGAGTAATCACACTCGAAGGAAACCTAAAAAATAAGGAGGACAATCAACAAATGAAAATGTTGGTAGGACTTTGGAAAACCACGAGTTCCAGCTGAGAATCTACCCCGCGTTCCTAAGCGCAATGGGTCCTTGGATTAACCCAAGAGCAAAGCACTGCAGCTACGAGGAGACCAGACACATTCACAGAGGAGGAACAAAGTAGAATTGGAGGAGCACCATGAAATAAGAGTGAAGATGCCAGTGTAGAATGTCGCGCTGCATTAACGCAATAATGAATAAGCTTGCCGAGAGATTGAAGTATGGCAGCGAGTGACGCTAGATGGCGTTGAATGTGCTCCACGCGTTGACCCATCCTGCCGTCTTCGTACCCCTAACTGTATTGTTCACCCGCATCCCGAAAAAAACATTTAAAGTTAATGCTTACCTCTTATTATATTTGAGAAATTGGTTTGTGAGTTCTTGGGAATGTTGATAAATTCTTTTAACCTCTTTTTCTAAATTAGAAATATATAATAAGAGAAGTTGGTTTGAGTTCTTGGGAAAGTTGATAAATTCTCTTAACCTATCTTTCTAAATTAGAAATAAATTATATGTAAAAGATTCTATATTAGAGAGTAATACCTCATGGAAAGGTGTGTGTCCATGCATACATACGATTGTGTGAAATGTAATGTGTGTTTTTAATATTTCTATCTTGGTATCAAAGCAAGGGGCGTGAGGGCTCATTTGTTGATCTGTCCAGAGCTGAAGAGCCAACTAGAATCTATCTCTCGTTGACATGACCTATGGTTGAAGCGTATGCCATCTAAAAGATCTCTTTACTTTTACTTCCATTGATACGTTTTTGAAGCACATGGAAAAAAATTAATTATTCATCGTTGTTGAAGAGACCCGCAGTTAGAGCACCCTTCTGCATATTAAGACATCCTCTTGCAAATAAAGAAATGTGTTGACTATTACTGTGTCTCTGTTGGTACAGTGCAATGTAAAGGAGTTGGAGGATTTTCACTTTTAGAGGAGAAGCTTTAATTTTAAAAAAATATATTTTCTTGCTGGTTCTGAAGTTTTTCTTTAATCATTGAATTTATGGTTTAAAAAAAAAAATTATTGAGCTAAATTTTTCTTCCTGGAAAGTAAAAATATACATGTAATTAATGAAGAAAAAATTGTGAGGTATAATAAAAGTATAAAAGTTATACTTATAGATACCAAATAATTACTTGAATGTAAAAGTAGAGATGAAAAAGCCAAGTTCATTATCAGACTTGTTCTTTCAGATTTACAATTACATTACACATATCTCAGTGAACCATCTAAAGAAATATGGGAACACTTGATTCAATTGTTTGGTGCAAAGGCTACAAATACAAAATTTTCTATAAGATTGCAGTTATTTAAGCTAAAAATGAATGAAAAGATCTAGTGATATAAACAATTTAATGTCTCTTATAAGATAGTTAACTGAAGTTGGTGCCAAGGTAGAAGAAGAAAACACAAAAGCCATCTTATTAAATAGTTTACCTTCAAGTTTTAGCAATGTCTTATTCACCTTAAGTAAAATGCGTTCACACACATTAAATGAGACAATTGCAACAATTTTGACAGAAAAGGAAGCTAAAACCAGAGGATACAAAAGAAAATTCTCAAAAAAAAAAAAATGTATTAGTTTCAAAAGCAAGGACGAGAAAGAAAAATGCAAATAAAAGTGAACTTGAATGCTTCTACTACATGACAATTGGACATACAACATGGAATTGCAAAATAATTAAGGAACATAGTCATAGATGAATATTCATTGAATTTTGATGATGAAACCAATGAAGAATTTGAACCTCTCAAATTCTTTTAGAACAACTACAATTGAGTGAAAAGGCTCAACATGGATGGCTGTCGAGATAGATTGGCACTTGTGGATATGGGGAAGGATCCCTCATTGTTGAAGATGTGAGTGAGGTTATGCTACAACTTGAGACATTGTTTAGTAGTTGACTTCAGGAGATCAATGATTAGAGAGTTCACTAGTGAAACTTGGGAATCCAACTTACTAATTACACCTTTATGAGGGTTGTGAGGAAACTTGATGGAGTTTATACTCATCTTAAAATTGTAAACTATTTAAAAAAAATTATTTATTTTGTTATTTATGGGTAATTTTAATAATTTTATGTAATGTAAGCACTAAGAGAGACACTTATAATTAATGCTTAAATCCTATATTTGATAAATTAATTTGTGAATTATTAGTGAAAGTTGAGAAATTTTCTCAATCCGATTCTAAATTGAAAATAAATTAGATTTAAAGAAAAACTCTATAGTATAGAGTAATACATCATATAAAGGTGTGTATACACCCAAACATATCTCTTGTGTGAAATATAATGCATGTTTTTAATAACTCTTTCTTTTGTCAACCATATTACATTAAAATTCTTCATGGATTTGGCAGGTTGGTTTTTCTCCACTGTCATTCCGACAGTGGTTGTTTTTGTGTATGCACGCATACATGTCATTGTGTGAAATATAATGCAGGTTTCTAGTAACTCTTTCTTTCGTCAACCATATTAAATTAAAATTCTTCGTGGATTTGGCAGGTTGCTTTTTCTCCACTATCATTCAGACACTCGTTGTTTTTGACTCCTTTTCTGGCCAAACATAGATGCAGAAAATATTTAAAAAAGGAGTTTTAGGCACTTTATAATTGTCTATTAGTCTCTCACCATTCTTCATATGTTTTAATAACTTGCAGTTCATCAATATCCACGTCATATAAATCTTTATACTAGTATTGTTTTATGAGTACCATTCTTCATATGTTTTAATAACTTGCAGTTCATCAATATCCACGTCATATAAATCTTTATACTAGTATTGTTTTATGAGTGAGAGGTTATATATATTATTATTATTATTATTATTATAGTAGTGTTTGAGATTTTTTGTTTTAGTTAAATAGACAAAAATCTCTGAAGGATGACAAAATAAGGATTCAGTTCCTAGATTAGCTCCAGGTTGTTGGGAGGGAGTTAATGCCTCCTATATTTGATGTGAGGGAGTTATGAGGCTGTTAGATTCTCTATGCTATATAACAGGCAGTCATTCGGATGATTTGCTAAGAGAGTGTGAGGATTTCTTGATGTAATCTCCTGATTTGATTAATAAACTCCTGATGCCTATGTTTGGTGGACGTAGCCCAGATTGGTTGGGTGAACCACGTTAAAAGCTGTGTCTTATGTGATTGTTTTTTCCTGCTGTGTTATTTGTTGTTTAATTTAGTTGTGCATCTCTCCAACAATTGGTATCAGAGTATGTTGGAGGTGCTGGTGCTGAGAGGATTCTCTGCGTGAGTGGATCGCTGGCATTTTTTTCTGCGTGAAGAGCTCGAGCGCTGAGGGCGCGTGGTGCTGGAGGTGCTGATTTGTTTTGCTGCTGCATATACGTTGCTGTGCGTTCGATTGGGTGGGCGCTCTTCAAACCGTTCCGATGCAGAGAACAGCGTGTATTGACAACGGTGTGGCGAAAGCACTCTTGGGGAAAAACAAAAGGCCTCCTTCCATGACGGAGGATGAATGGGATGAGATGGACGATAGAGCTCTGAGCGCAATTCGGTTATGTCTGGCGGACGATGTTCTGTTCAACATTGTGTCAGAGAAAACCGCCGCAGGCTTGTGGTTGAACCTTGAGAAGCTCTATATGACGAAATCTTTAACAAATCGAATTCTCCTGAAATGGCAGCTTTACAGTTTGCGGATGAAAGAAGGTACCTCAATTGCTGATCACCTGAATGTTTTTAATACCTTGTTGGTGCAATTAAACAGTCTAGATGTGAAATTTGATTCAGAGGATAAGGCAATAACTCTATTATGTTCTTTGCCTGAATCCTGGGATCACTTTGTTACTTCCATAAGTTTTAGTACATCAGAAATTCTTGAATTTGACGATGTTGTTGGAGCCTTGTTGGCTGAGGAGAGGAGGAAGAGGTCGAATGAAGACACCTCTACATCAGAGGTAATGATGGCCAGAGGTCGCTCACGAGAGAGACACTCCGGGGGAAAGCATAGCGACTCTCGTTCAAAATCCAAAGGAAAGAAGCCCAAGGTGAAGTGCTGGCATTGTGTCAAGGCTGGACATCTGAAAAAGGATTGCTGGAAGCGAAAGCAGGCTGCTAAAGAAGGCTCTTCAACAGAAAAGAAGGAAGCCAACACCACAGATACAGGTTCAGTATCTGGTTCAGGTATGAGTGATGAAGTATTGTCAGTTAATATTTCAAAACATGATCAACATTGGTTGTTAGATTCCGGGGCATCTAACCAGATGTGTATACATAAAGATTGGTTTAAAACATATAGATCAATTGATGATGGTGTTGTGTACATGGGTAATGATGTAACATGTAATATTGTTGGGATTGGAAGCATACAACTACAAATGTTTGATGGCACAACCAAAATATTAACTGATGTGAGGCATGTACCAGATTTAAGGAAAAATTTGATTTCATTAGGAGCACTTGATTCAAATGGATATAAAACTGTAATTCAAGGTGGAGTTATGAAAATCTATAAAGGTATCTTACTAGTGATGAAAGCTAAGAAAGTAGGAAATCTATTTCAGTTAGAAGGTAGAACTGGGTCAGATCATGTGTCTGTGTCTGAACATGACAGTAGTTCCATTCACTTATGGCATCAAAGATTGGGGCATATGAGTGAAAGAGGATTAAAAATTTTGGCTGACCAAAAGTTACTTCCTAATCTAAGATCTGGAAAATTGGATTTCTGTAAACATTGTCTGTTTGGTAAACAAAGTAAACAAAAGTTTAAAACAGGCAAACATACTAGTAAAGGCATACTTGATTATATCCATTCAGATGTGTGGGGTCCAGCTCCTACAGCTTCATATGGTGGTTTGTCTTATTTTGTATCATTCATTGATGACTTTTTTCGGAAAGTTTGGGTCTTCATGTTGAAAAAGAAGTCTCATGTTTTTACAGTTTTCAAGCAGTTTAGAGCATTGGTAGAAAACAACACTGGTAGAACAATAAAATGTTTAAGAACTGAAAATGGTGGTGATTTTTCCTCCAAGGAGTTTGACAGCTATTGCAAGGATGCAGGGATCGAAAGACATAAGACCACGGTTTATAGTCCTCAGCAGAATGGAGTTGCTGAACGCATGAATAGGACTCTTCTAGAGAGAGCAAGGTGTATGCTGAGTAACGCCGGGTTGCCGAAGGAGTTGTGGACAGAAGCAGTGGCAACTGCTTGTTATGTGATAAACCGATCTCCATCAACGGCAATAGACTGCAAGGTTCCACAAGAGGTATGGACAGGACACCCTTGTGACTATTCTAAACTCAGAGTGTTTGGTTGTGATGCATATGTTCTATTGCCTAAACATCAGCGAACTAAATTAGATCCGAAATCTAAAAGGTATATCTTTGTTGGGTATGGTGATGGAACAAAGGGATATAGATTGTGGGATCCTACTACCCGCAAAATCATCATCAACAGAGATGTAAAGTTTAATGAATCCTCTCTTGTACAGTTAGATGTAGATAGAAGATTGAAACAGGATGATGTATCTGATTTCCAGCATATTCAGTTTGACAGCATTTCTAATGATAGTCATAACGACCATAGTTCAGATTCTAGTCATGAACAGGTTTCAGAATCAGATTATGAACAGGGTTCAGATGAAGGACATGAACAGGTCTCAGATGGCGATCATGAAGAAGTTCCTTCAGTTGATAGATAGCCAGTTGTGGAAGCACCAGAAACATTCTTAAGGAGATCTACAAGGATCAAACGCCGTCCGAGAAGGTATGATGATTCAGTTGCTTTGATCGCTAATGATGATGAACCTTTGTGTTATCAGGAAGTTGTAGAAGGTTCTAATAGTGACAAATGGAAAGCAGCCATGAAGGAAGAAATGATGGCCTTAGGTAAGAATGGCACGTGGGATCTGGTTGAACTTCCCAAAGGCAGGAAAACTGTGGGATGCAAGTGGGCGTTCAAGCTGAAACGGGGTGTGAATGATACGGAAGACAGGTACAAAGCTCGGCTGGTTGCAAAAGGGTTTTCTCAGAAAGCTGGCATAGACTTTCATGAGATATTTTCACTAGTGGTTAAAATTGTTTCAATTAGAGTTGTGTTAGCATTAGTGGCTTTGTTTGATTTGGAGTTGCAGCAGTTAGATGTTAAGACTGCATTTCTACATGGTGATTTAGATGAGGAAATATATATGGAACAACCGGAAGGGTTTGTTCAGCATCGCAATGCGAAATTTGTCTGCAGGCTCAAGAAGTCATTATATGGCCTGAAGCAGTCGCCTCGGTAGTGGTATAAGAAGTTTGATTCTTTCATGTTGAGTCAGAAATATGTAAGAAGTGAATATGATCATTGTGTTTCTTTTAAGCAGTTAAATAATGGCATGTTCATTATCTTAGTGTTGTATGTTGATGATATGCTTTTAGCAAGCAAAAGCATTGAAGAAATCAACAGGTTGAAGACTCAGATGGCAAGGACGTTTGATATGAAAGATCTAGGAGCCGCAAGACAGATTTTGGGCATGGAGATTTTCAGAGACGGGGGCAATGGTAAGCTGTGGCTATCACAACAGAAGTATGTTGAGAAAATACTTTTGAGGTTTGGTATGAACAATGTGAAGCCTGTGTCAGTCCCTTTAGCTTCCCATTTTAAGCTTTCTTCGAGTTTATGTCCTAATATAGATGAAGAAAAGGATTATATGTCTCGAATTCCTTATGCCAATGTAGTAGGATGTTTGATGTATGCGATGGTGTGTACGCGACCAGATATTTCTCATGCAGTTGGGGTTGTCAGCAGGTACATGGCAAATCCGGGTAAAGAACACTGGTCAGCAGTGAAATGGGTGCTTCGATACTTGATAGGCACAAGTAGTTATTGTATTTCTTACAATAAGAGTAGTGAATATGTTTGCGGATATGTTGATTCTGATTTTGCAGGTGACTTGGATAAGAGAAGGTCAACTTCAGGGTACGTCTTTACTCTTGCAGGTGGAGCTATTAGCTGGATGTCAAAGCTACAGAACATTGTTGCTTTGTCTACTACTGAAGCAGAATACATTGCTGCTTCTCATGCTTGCAAAGAGGCAGTTTGGTTGAAAGGTTTGCTTGGTGAGTTTGGTAGGTTACAGGATAACATCAGGTTACTTTGTGACAGTCAAAGTGCAATACATTTGGCTAAGAATCCGGCCTATCATAGTAAGCCAAAGCATATTCCAATCAAATATCATTTTGTAAGACAGGTTATCACTGAAAGGGGAGTTTCTCTTGAAAAGGTGCATACAAAGGAGAACTGTGCAGACATGTTCACGAAACCAGTTTTGTTGGAGAAGCTACGCTGGTGTTTGGCTTCTCTTGGCTTGCAGAAAAGATAAAATAATAATAACAGGGCATCAGGCGAATTGTTGTCAAGGTGGAGATTGTTGAGATTTTTTGTTTTAGTCAAATAGGCAAAAATCTCTGAAGGATGACAAAATAGGGATTCAGTTCCTAGATTAGCTCCAGGTTGTTGGGAGGGAGTTAATGCCTCCTATATTTGATGTGAGGGAGTTATGAGGCTGTTAGATTCTCTATGCTATATAACAGGCAGTCATTCGGATGATTTGCTAAGAGAGTGTGAGGATTTCTTGATGTAATCTCCTGATTTGATTAATAAACTCCTGATGCCTATGTTTGGTGGATGTAGCCCAGATTGGTTGGGTGAACCACGTTAAAAGCTGTGTCTTATGTGCTTGTTTTTTCCTGCTGTGTTATTTGTTGTTTAATTTAGCTGTGCATCTCTCCAACAAGTAGTTGTTTATCTATTTATTTTATTACGTTATATATTTATTATAGTATAGCATAGGTTAGCTAGCATGAAATCTCCTTATGAAATGGTGATATCTCTTGGGCTTACATTTGAATGAGAAATAAATTCATTGCGAATTCATGATATTTAAATCTTTGCCCATGACCAAACTTCCTTTGTTGTTTAAATATGTAAAAGAGATCAAATCATTCAACATTAATTTCTGATTGAGTAATCTTGTTATTTCTCCATTTGTCTGTCTCTGAAATTATTCTTTGCTATTGCCGTCTAAGTCTACTCTACTCTGGGTATAAATCTACTATGTGTGTTGTATGCTCTGAACTAACAACTGGTATTAGAGCTAGGGTCGAATATCCATTGTGCAAGCAGCTTAGTGCCATAGCCTTACTCTGGCAGCGTTAGTTAAAACGTTGGTTGTTACATGTGAACCTGTTGAAGGATCTGTTCAGGAAATAGCTGAGGAACGTTGGAACTAAAAGATAGTAGTTGCAAGAAAAACAAGGTCGTGGATCTATGTTGAAACATGTTGCTGGAGTTTGAAACATGGAGATCTGTGGATATTGGAGTTGAAACGTGGTGTTCGTAAGTTTTTTTTACATCAAGCTTGCATGTATACGTCAAGTTTTTTCTCAAACCAACATATGTATGTGTGAAATGTGAAAAGGTTAAAACATTATATATGTTTTTTATATTTATTATGAAACATATATAATTATATGTTGGAATTTTGAAAAATATATTTTAAAATGAGTAGGAATTTTGAAAATGGTATTTTAAAAGGAGGAAGGTCATTATTACTAAATTTTAAAGAGTAATAATTAAAGTTTTATTTTTAAGTGGAGTTTTTGTTTTTGGGCATCAATATATTGAAAATGGAGACAATAGTTACAGATATGGAGAAGTTGAGCGGGGCTAATTTTGCCCTATGGAAATCACAGATGGAGGATATACTGATTTTGAAGGATCAGTATTTGCCGATTGAGGGCACAACAAAGAAACCCTCATCAATGACAAATGAAGAGTGGAATAAGCTAGATAGAAAGGCGATTGCAACAATCCGCCAATATTTAGCAAAGAATGTTTATTTCAATGTGGCCAGAGAAAAGATGGCAGAAAGATTATGGAAGAAGCTCCATGATCTATATGAGAAGAACATGGCATCAAACAAAGTGTTCTTGATGAAGAAGCTTTATAATCTCAAAATGAAGGAGGCTGTTTCAATTGCTGAGCACTTGAATGCATTTAATATTATTACTAATCAGTTTTCCTCTGTTAAAATAATTTTAGATGATGAAATTAGAACCATTTTGCTAATGTGTTCTATGCCAGACAACTGGGAAAATTTAATTGTAGCTATGAGCACTTCAACAACTGCAAGGCCCCTAAAGTTTGATGATGTCAGCAACAGTTTAATGAATGAGGAGCGGCGACGCAAGTCAATTGCGGAAAACTAGGGAGGAGAGGCTCTAGCTCTAGCTGATCATGGTAGGAAAATGGATCGAGGCCAGCAAGCGTGATCAAGATTGAGAGGCCGATCAAAATCAAGGAGAGGCAGGATCATCTACTTTCATTGTGGCAAACACGGGCACATGAAGAAAGAAAGTTGATTCTGGAAGAAAGGAAAAAAGGATCAGAGACCGTCGAGTACAAATCACAAGTCATCCAGCACAAATGAAGGTGAGACTACTGCTGTAGCCACATATGGTGATGTGTTGTTTACTGTTTCAGTAGAGGATGCATGTGTATATACATCTAGTAGTAGCTTTGATTAGATCCTTGACTCTGGGGCATCTCACCATGTAACCCCATGCAAAGATAGTTTTGTTTCATATAATCCTAGTGATTATGGTAGAGTGCATTTGGGGAATAATCATTTTTGCAGTATTGTTGGAGTGGGAAATGTCCATATCAAGATGAAAGATGGACAAGATATATTGTTGAAACAGGTCAGGCATGTATCAGAAATGCGCATGAGTTTAATATCTATGGGACGACTAGATGATGAAGGCTATTCCACAAGCTTTGGAAAAGGAGGCTGGAAAATTAGCAAAAGAGCATTGGTCGTGGCCAAAGGACCCAAGACAGGAACATTATACACATTGAAGACATTGATAGGAAAATCAGATTTGGCTTCTATCACAAAAGAAGGAAATTTAGCAGATCTGTGGCACAAGTGCTTGGGTCACATGAGCAAGAAGGGATTAAAAATCCTTGTTGGTAAAAATTTATTGCCAGGTTTGAAATCCTACAATCTTGATCTTTGTGAGCATTGTATATATGGTAGACAAAGAAGGGTTTCATTCCTTAGAAGTGGCCATGACAGAAAGAAAAATGTGTTAGAATTGGTACACTCAGATGTGTTTGGGCCTATTAAAATCAAATTATTAGGAGGAGCATCATATTTTGTAACATTTATAGATGATGCATCCAGGAAGGTTTGGGCATATCCTATGAAAAGTAAAAGTGAAGTGTTTTGAATATTTCAAAAATTTCATGTTGTTGTTGAAAGAGAGACTAACCAATTTCTCAAGTGTTTAAGAACATATAATGGTGAAGAATATTGTTCAAATGAATTTAAGGAATATTGTAACAGGTTTGGCATAAAGCATAAGAAGACTGTGCCTGGTACTCCTCAACAGAATGGTGTCACAGAAAGGATGAATTGCACCATTATCAAAAAGGTGTGAAGTATGTTGTCCAATTCCGGTTTGGAGAAGAATTTTTGGGTTGAAGCACTCACGACCACTTGCTACCTCATAAATAGATCTCCAACTACAGCCTTGGATGGCAGTATCCCTAAAGAAGTTTGGACTAGTAAGAATTTGAATTATTCTCACTTAAAAATATTTGGATGTGAAGCATTTGTACATATTCCCAAATAAAATAGAACTAAGCTAGATGATAAATCTATGGAATGCATTTTTTTGGGATATGCGGATGAAGATTTTGGTTATCGTCTATGGGATCCAATCAAACATAAAATTGTTAGAAGCAGATATGTTATATTTAATGAACTAGAAATGTTCAAGAGGACTCTAGGTGAGTTGAAAGTCAAGAAGGTTATTGACAAGTTTGAAGAGTAGCAGGGAAAACATACCACCAATACAAGAAAATGAATAGCAAATTCAGGAGCATGAAGAACAACATGTGGAAAATGATGAACAACAACAAGAAGGAATCTTGCAGGAACCTTTACAGGAGATTCAACCTGATAATGCACCACCACAGTTGGTTCACAGATCTTCTAGGCCTCATAAGCCTTCAGAAGGGTATCGTCCTTCAAACTATATTTTGTTGACTAATGAAGGTGAGCCTAATTTTTTTCAAGAAGCTTGTAAAGTTGAGCACAGTGAAGAATGGAAGAAAGCAATGGAAGAAGAAATGAACTCTTTACTGGAAAATAAAACTTGAGAGTTGGTAAACCTCTCAAATGGTAGAAAGGCTCTACAAAACAAATGGGTTTACAGGATTAAGCATGAAGGTGACAAAAAGAAGGAGAGGTATAAAGCAAGGCTAGTAGTGAAAGGTTTTTCCCAAAAAGAAGGTATTGACTTCACTGAAATTTTCTCACCTGTTGTTAAAATGTCATCCATTAGAGTCATTTTTGGTCTAGTTGCTCCTTTAGACCTAGAATGTGAACAGTTAGATGTAAAAACTGCATTCCTTCATGGTCAATTAGAGGAAGAAATTTATATGGAGCAGCTAGAAGACTTCATAGAAAAAGGCAAAGAAGGCCTTGTTTCTAGGTTGAAGAAGAGTCTCTATGGGTTGAAATAGGCACTTCGACAATGGTATAAGAAATTAGATTCATTCATGTTGGAACATGGTTTTCAGAGGTTGGAAGCTGACCATTGTGTCTATATCAAGAGGTATGATCAAGGAAAGTATATCATATTATTACTATATGTGGATGACAAGTTGATTGTTGGGCATGATAAGAATAAGATCAATAGATTGAAGAAAGATTTGGGTAGCAAATTTGCAATGAAGGATTTGGGACCAGCACAACAGATATTGGGCATGCGGATTATGTGTGACAGGAAAAACAAAAGGTTGTGGTTGTCACAAGAAAAATATATAAAGAAGGTGCTTGACAGGTTTAATATGAAGGATTCCCAACCAGTTGGTACACCCCTTGCAGCCCACTTCAAGTTGAGTAATGAATTATGTCCTAGTGATGACAAAGAGAAATAAGAGATGAGCAAGATTCCTTATGCTTCAATAGTTGGCAGTTTGATGTATGCCATGGTATGCACACGACCAGATATTGCATATTTAGTGGGAGTAGTGAGTAGGTTGCTTGCCAATCCAGGCAAACAACATTGGCAAGCAGTAAAATGGATTTTGAGGTATCTCAAAGGTACTAGTCATTATTGTTTATGTTTTGGTCATGATGAGACTGTGCTTGAAGGATTTACAGATGCAGATATGGATGGAGATATGGACACAAGAAAGTCCACTACAGGTTATTTGTATACATTTGCAGGTGTAACAGTATCTTGGGTGTCAAGGCTACAAAGAATAGTAGCCCTCTCTACAACAGAGGTAGAGGAGGTAGAGTACATAGCTGCAACAAAAGCTTGTAAAGAGATGTTGTTGATACAACAATTCGTAGGAGAGATAGGAATAAAGTAGGACAAGTATGGGTTATATTGTGATACTCAGAGTGCCATTCACTTGGAAAAAAACTGAGCATTTCATTCAAAAACCAAGCACATTGAATTAAGGTACCATTGGATCTGGCATGTGTTGGGGGAAGAATAGTTATCCTTGGAAAAGATCCATACAAATAGGAACCTGCTCATATGTTCACTAAGATTCTACCACGAAATAAACATAATTATGTAGAGTCATGGTAGGGCACGGTGTGACTTGATTCATGACTCTTACTTGGCTTCAAGTGGGAGAATGTTAAGTGTGAAGCCAAATTGATGCATCATTCTAGATCCTTGTACACCGCCATTAGTTTCTAGATCTCCATCTAAATCACATGCAGGATTCTAGATCCTTCTTCTGCCTTTATAAATTTGTAATTTCTCTCGCCAAGGAAGGCAAGCCAAGGTCAGTAATGCTAAGTGAGACTAATCTTGTTATTTCTCTATTTGTGTGTCTCTAAATTATTTTTCTTTGTTGTTACCTCTGAGTATAAATCTGTTGTGTGTTACATACTCTGAACTAACATAGGGTTGCAAGTCCCATTGTTCCAGGCTACAAATTCAACATAATCATAGCTACCACTTTCTTCATGTTGTATTTCATAATCAGGTATACCATCATGTTCGCTTGCATACCATCATGTTCGCTTGCATGCCCAAGTATTCATGAAAGGTGATTTGAGATTAAATCAGTTATAGATTTTACTTATTATGAAAGGCATGGGTTTAGAACCACCTGCTATTTTGGGTTGTTGACCATCTGCCTGGTCATTCACCAACCATCGATACCTTCTCTTTCTTGGAAGAGAAAAGAACGAATGGAAAGAGAAGAATGAACGGAATTTATCATTTAATGATGCACTGTCATGCTCTTTATTTCCTGGAGGCCGACCAAATTTGTCCATTTGCAAAGATAATTTGACTACCCTTTTCCCTTTTGCTATTGCCATGGCTTGTTAGGATCTGGTACCTATGACATGAACATTTGAATGAACTTAGTTCATACTACATAGATCTACAATAATATAGAGACAAGTAAATTTAAATAAATGATTTTTTGTGAATGTTGTTATCAATTCCATTGCATTCTTAACTAAATTGAAAATTCTAAAAATATTGCAAAATTTAAACAGTAAATTCAGCTATGAGATGTTCTGAGTTCCGCCCCCCAAAAGATTACGAGATCTTTCCTATTCTTGGGCGAAAGAATCGTATCATCGGGTTTCTTGTATCTGTATTGGAATAATTAAATATGAAAGGAACCTGAATGGACGTGTATCTACAGGTTTCCTGCATCTGTATTAGAATATTTTGGCATGAAAGGAACGTGAATGGGTGTGATGCAAATGGGGTTCACTGCTTTTAACAATATATGTCACGAGAGAAGAGTACGTTGAAGGATAACGATATGCTTAGTGCTCCAAGGAGTTGACCTTGGAATCAAAACTACCTTTGGATTTTTATGATTTTTTTCGATAGGGAATGCATCATTGCACAATCAGCCTATCATCAAACAATTAGGGTTTGATCAAACTGAATACTTCTGGAGGAAATGAGAAGGAATTTGTGATCGGAACTTAAATCGTTCCAACAAAAACAATGTCAACTTTTACATCATGAAGCATCGTTCCGTTGCTTCCTTCATAGGATCGGCCTCACCTTGACGAGCGGTATTTGTGTTATACTAGGGTGTATGGATCAGAACAATAAGCCACACAGGCTTCATCCTCGATCGCCTTGTTTTCACAGAATAAAAATATAAAACATTGTCAACAATGTGGTTGAAATAAGCAGATAGGCTTATATCGGTATTTGTGTTATACTAGGGTGTATGGATCAGAACAATAAGCCACAGAGTCTTCAGCCTCGATCGCCTTGTTTTCGCAAAATAAAAATATAAAACATTGTCAGCAACGTGGTTGACATAAGCAGATAGGCTTATATGACTACATTAATAAAAAAAATTTAAAGATCCCCTATTTATGATTATTAATAACAACCCTATTCTAATATAATTATATATTTATCATTATTATATTAATATAATAATAATATTAAATTATAATAATATTAGTAATATTAATTATTAATAATAATAATAGATGATAATAATATTATAAAAAAAATTATATTATTATAATAATATAATAATGTAATACTAATATATTAATATATTATTATTATATTATTAGAGTAATAATATAATAGTTATAATAATAATAATAATATATTATTGCTGCTGATGATGATGATAGTGGTTAACGTCCACCCAAACAGCCAAGATTTGACCACTTCTGCATCATATAGTAAGATGGGGCCCCTCCTTGAGCCGGCCACCTTGATGGGGCCCCATCACCCCACCTTCCAACCAAACATCCACCAAGCCCCACCAGTCATTTTCTTTTTTTAACTTCTGGTTTCGGCCTACCAGCACCCTCGGCCCCTTCGACCCCGCCCTCAGCTTATCCTTTTCTTTTTTTACTTTTGGCTTCAGCCCACCACCTCCATAGGCCAGCCCCTCGACCCGGGTTCTCTTGTCTTTTTTAACTTTTGGTTTCGGCCTACCAGCTTCAGCCTACCACCCTCGGCCCACATCCTTCGCCCTTCCACCTCAGCCCTACCTCAGCCCGTAGCCCTCGAGCTCTTGACCCCTAAGCTGGGTCTCTCTTTTCCGAGGTTGTCACCTCAACCTCTTTTTGTTGGATGGATGAATGCGTTGATGGATTCCAAATTGGTCTATGAGACCTATAATTTTCTTAGTTTTTAATTGTTTGGCTCCTCGTCTTTCTTGGCGAGATTGGTGTTGTAGCTTTCTTTTTTTTCTCTACGGTCTTCCAACTTCCTTTATCTTGCATCTCCTTCATCCCTTCTGGTTCTTGGGACATTTGTGTCTTATCTTCGCAATCTATTGTGTTCGTCCTTTTGAATATAGTCGGAGAAGAAGTTTGGTCTAGGAGATCTGCTTTGCTGTTAAATGAATATTTATTTTGTGCAGTATTCAAATCCTCATAACTGTTGATGCTTGAGGGGTCGTCGAGTTCACTTTTTTGTTGTTGGGCGGGGCTTTCTCCCTGCTTGTCTTGAGAGTTGTTTCTTTCTTGCCCGATTTCTTGTGATTCAGAGTTCTCTCTAGAGTATTCTTCTTTGATGATAGTGTAGTGTTCTTTTTGTGCTCCTTCCCACCATGTAGATCTGTGGTGGTTTTTTTAGCAGAATTTTTCTGGGAGGCTTTTGGGAAATTTTTGGCTAAAAGGCCTGTCTCAAAGCAGGATCAACATCTGAAGAGGACACTTTCATAATCGTGTTTCTCGTTCCACATAGTCTTTACTTGTTAGGTTTATTTCAGCTCGGAATCTGGCGCTGAAGTCCATTTCCACACAAATGTGTGCATAGGTGGTTCTGGCATATTCCTCTGTTTCTGGACACCTGCAGTAAAATTTTCCAATTGCATTTCCAATGGATTTTAGCGACGAAAGATTCGAGAGATGCAAGGGTAGGCTTGGCAATCTCACCCAAACTGGTGCTGAGGTTATGACTGTTGTTGAGGGATTGAATGATGGGTTCCATGGCTTATTATAATAATAATAATAATAATAATAATAATAATATGTTATTATTATAATAAGATAATAATATTTATATTATATTATAATAATAATAATATAATATAATATAATATAATATAATAATATATTATATTATATTATATCACAATATAATATAATTATTATTATATTGTTATAGTAATAATATTATATTATTATTATAATAATAATATTAACTCAAAATAATATTAGTAATATTAATTAACAATAATAATCTTCATAATATTAAGAACGGAGCAGGTTAGGGTTTCAATATGCTTCACAGTATCTGACCCTCTTTGAACAACAACAGACCTGCAGAACCTGAGCTTCTCTAGCAACCACACAACTTCGCTTTTGGGTCCACTGATATGGGTCCCCTTCCGGGGGAGGTCGCAGAGCCTCACCCAAGCGGCAATAGTAAGATCCAGATTCAAAATGAGACTGAACAAGATTTTGACATGGCAGAACCCATCAACAATGTACAACAGACTGAACCAGTAGAGCAAGGGAAACAAAAATCACCACAAGACGCAGAGGTACTGCCTCCAACTCAACAGCAAGATAATCTGACATTGAACGACGAAGTCCCCAAAGCCACCTTGACCACATGCAAACCTATTGTAGCAGAGAGACCCAAGATAGAACTACCTGGGCACCAGATTAATGCCCAAATCCAATTTATGAATGACCATGCTCTCATAGGGAAATTTATTGGCTTCAGGCCAATAGAGAAAGCCTTGCAAGGATGGGTTGCAGCCAAATGGAAACCCAAAGGACCTATGACCCTCCAGCTTGCACCCAAACGTTTCTTTATAGCTGTCTTCAACTCCATAGAAGACCGTAATAGAGTCCTAGACAGGGGGCCATATTTCATCAACTCCATTGACTTATATCTTAGAGACTGGATTAAAAGATTCAATCCGAAAAAAGAAGATTTTAGTTGGGCACCTGTCTGGATACGCCTGTACTCACATCCTTTAGCATATTGGGATGAAGAATCTATAAAAGACATTGGAAATGGCCTGGGCAACTTCATCAAGATAGTTGAAGAAACGAAACTAAGAAGGAACACTTCCTATGCTCGCATTTGTGTTTACATGCATCTTGACAAGGCACTTCCAAACTCAGTAAGTCTTTATCACGATGATTTTGAATGGATTCTGCTAATAGACTATGAACATGAACCCTTTCGATGCAGAAAATGCCATTCTCGTGGTCATCTTTTCCATGACTGCCCTCTAAATGTTAAACCCCATCCCTAGGCCTCCCGTGAAAAAACCAATGAGGAAGGATTTAGTAAATTCAACACTCGGAAAAGGTAGCACAAAAAGTCTGCTTTAGGATCCAAAAATCCCATAGCCATCTCAACCCTACCCTCCACCAGTAACAGGTTTGACATGTTAGCTCAATCAGCTTCAGAAGACACAGAAACCCCCACCCTTACTGAAGATATTCTCATGCCATCTAGGGTAATTCAGCCCTCAATCTCTCAGCAAGACCCAAAGCCATCTCAACCCTTGACAAGCCCAACAACCAAACCCACCAAGGAATCCAAATCGGGGTTCAATGGGAAAGAAATGGTTATTTCTCACCAAGAACCAATCCATTCAAATGATTTGCTAGCAAGAATAAGTGAGCCCAAACATATGGAAGAGGAACCTAAAAGTATTGACATTGGGGATCTGAACATATTCAGTCTTGAGCAAGCTTGCAAAAGGAAAGAATTTGATAAAATCCCAGAAAGACAACTAGAAAGTTTGGAGGTGATCCTCTCTAGAGCACACCAGCAGCGAACTCTAGGGATTCAGCCGGGCAGTCAATGGGATGGAAAAAACCTTCCCAAAGATACCAAGAAACGGGGAAGAAAGATAGACCTACAAAGAACCATCATCATTGGGGAAATGTTGGTGGAGTCAGGAAGATACTCTAAGTTAACAAAGTACTACAGGACGCTACCCAATCTTGAATCATGAAGCTCACATCTTGGAATTTAAGAGGGTTAAATAGCCCTGTGATGTACAGAATGATCAAAAACATGATATAGCAGGAGAAACCTCACATATTCTTCATGCAAGAAACAAAATGTAACAGTAACACCATAGGCACCATTCTCGCAAAAGCCTGGCCAGGAAGCCAGTCAGTGGCAGTGGATGCTTCAGGAGCCTTAGGGGGACTAGCAATAGCATGGGATACCCAAGCTATTTCGCTCTATGACTTTCATGCAAACCATAATCTCATTCAAGAAAATTTTCACATTATTGGAACCAATATTCATGGACATATCACCAGTGTCTACTTTCCTCAAGATGTTGTGAACAAACTGGCAATGTTGAGCACAATTAAGAGGATCAATTCCAACAGAGCACATCCTCTCTGGATAGCAGGGGGTGACTTTAATATGCTCACTAAGCTGGAAGAAAAGAGTGGACGCTGAGTCAGACTAGAAATGGAAAGTGGCCACTTCAAGGACTTCATACAAAATAACTGGCTCATAGATCTACCTTTTAACAACAGAATTTATACCTGGAATAATAAACGATCAAGCTCACAACAAATTGCCTCGAGGTTGGATCACTTTTTGATATCTAACAATGCAATCCATGTAGGAGGAGACTTTACTGCCTCAATTTTTCCGCTTTCGGGATCAGATCACTGGCCCATTTCTCTGCAATGGCGAAGACTTGGCAACTCCACCAGAAGACCATTCCGCTTTGAAGCATTTCGGCTTACCCACCCAGACTTCAGTAATATGATCACTGCCACTTGGAAAAGTTTCAAACCCCCAGAAGGATAAAAAATGTATCAATTTCAACAAAGGCTCAAACATCTCAAAACACATATCAAGTAATGGAATCAAACGACCTTTAGAAATATCTTCGAGGCCCAAAAATCTCTGGCTCAAGAAATGATGGAAATTCAACAAACTATAATTATTGGTGGAAGAATAGAAACTTTAACCGAAAAAGAACAGAACCTTCAGAAGAAACTAGATGAAAGAAGAAAGGAAGAAGAGATCCTATGGAGACAGAAATCCAGAGTAAAATAGTTAAAAGAGGGAGAGTGAAATACAAGATTATTTCATCGTACCACCATTCAAAGAAGAATGCATAACAACATCTCTCAAATCTAGAATCAATAGGGAGAAAGGATGGAACAACACGAGGATATTGAAAGAGAAATACTCCAGCATTTCAAAAGCGTTCATCAGGAACCACAAATTAATAGATAGCCAGCAATAGAAAGGATCCTCCAGCATATCCCTAAAATTATCACGGATGAACATAATCAGCTACTACTCAGACCAGTTACTCTTTCGGAAGTTGAAACAATAATGAATCAACTCAAAGAGGGGAAAGCTCCTAGACCAGACAGATTGACCTCTAATTTCTTTCATAATTTCTGGGAACTCATCAAAGTGGATGTTTGGTAGGTAGTGGAAGAATCTAGAACATTGCATTGGATGCTTCTATCTCTAAATGAAACCTTCATAGAACTCATACCCAAAGAAGAGCATTCTAGGACCTCGGATAAATTTAGGCCAATAGAGCTCCGTAATGTTATCTAAAGAATCATATCCAAAGTTATAGCTTCTCGCCTGAAACCATTGCTACCCCTATTAATATCGCAAGAATAATTGGGATACGTAGAAAGATGGAAAATTATTGATGGCATCATCCTTACACATGAGATAATCCATTCTTTAAAGCACGACAAAAAAGCAGGTATGCTTCTCAAAATTGATCTCTCAAAAGCTTTTGACAAATTAAGCTGGAATTACATGAAAAGAATGCTTAATGCCTTTGGTTTCTCTCCTACCTGGGTCAGATGGGTAATGACTATGATCTCCTAATCCTCTTTCTCCATTTTAGTAAATGTCATTCCCTCTCGTCCTTTCCAGCCCTCAAAAGGCATTCGGCAAGGAGATCCTCTCTCTCCCTTTTTTTTTGTATTAATGGCTGAAGGGCTAGGATGTCTAACAAAGAATGCTTCCCCCAGCTATCACCCATCACTAGTTTGTAGATGACAACATGCTATTTGGGCACCCATGAGTTCAAGAAGCCTCTAAATTTAAATCTTTGCTTCATGAATACTCCGAAGCTTCTGGAGCTAGTGTCAACATAGCAAAATCCCAAATTTTCTTTTTTCACACCCCCCTTTCCACTCAATCCTCTATATCTTGCATCCTTGGTTTCTCTAAAGCCTCTCTCCCCTCCGATTATTCAGGCGCCCCTTTGACTGACTCTGCCATTAAACATGCATCTTAGCATTTGCTACTTGAAAAACTAGAAGCCCGCCTTTCTTCCTGGACATATAGAGCCCTCAACATGGCCAGCCATATGGTGATGGTTAAGGTCGTTTTACAATCAATGCCTCTTTACCTCTTCTCTGTGCTAGCTACTTCGAAACGAGTACTCAAAAATTGCAATGCAACTTTCTCTGGGGATCCTCAGGTCAACATATAAAATGGGCATTGGTTAAATGGACGACAATTTTCCTTCCTAGAAAATATGGAGGAGCGGGTCTCCGGGATCCTCAACATAGCAATTCCGTTATGGGTGCAAGGATATGGTGGAAATGGGTATCAGCGCCACACACACCTTGGGAAACACTATGGACTTCAAAATATGAAAATAACAGGTCACTAGACGAATTAATCAGACTTCTTCCCACTTAAAAGGGATCTCTAATCTGGAATGCAGCAAAACAGCATAGCAACATGATTCAACAGCACAGTTTCTGGGAAATCAGGGATGGCAGAAAGGCTCAATTCTGGATGGACCCTTGGAATCAAAGACCGTGGCTTAGCAATATTTTTCAACATCCACATACAGAGGACTGGGAAATGCAATAGGAGGAAACTGTCAATCAACATTGGACCTCGAGCCTCAATCAAGGATATGGGCAATGGCTAAATGCAGCTCAGATAATCAGACAAGGAATAGAGAAAATTTATAATGCGCTAGACACAGAACTCATGAATAGGAAAATATGATTCTCAAGAAAGAAGGATATCCTGCGATGGGGATATATACCACGTGGGACTTTCACTACAAAAGAGGCGTACAATCTCTTGATTGGCCATCAGGATGAAAAGACCCACTATGGGAGAAAATCTGGTCCCCAGTTATATGGCCCAAAATCTCAATGTTTCTATGGCTGCTATGTCAAAAAAGGATTCTCACTTGGGACAATCTAAGGAAGAAAATATTCCATGGGCCTTCTCAATGTCCCAATTGTAGCCAATAGGAAGAGACAATCCAGCACCTTATGGACACATGCCATCTTGCCAACAAACTATGGGAAAAAATCAAATTCAGATGTCAAAAAAAGGGCAGAGTTACAGAGGATATCACAAACACCATTAGAAATTGGATAGTTGATCCTTACAAGAGCAGGCTGCTAAACTTACTATGGAAAATTATTCCAGGCCTACTTGTATGGACTTTATGGAAAGAAAGAAACAGGCGAATCTTTAAGAATCAATGTACTCCTCTGGATATCCTATGGAATAATTTTTGCAACAACCTACAGGAAACCATGACTCTTCAAAATTGGCATGAAGAGGACATTCCTACCCTTCCTCAAGAGAAGAATATATGGGAGAATTAACATCTTTGTATCTCCTAGCTCCATAAGCATGCTAGCAACTTCGCTCAAAATTCCAACGCTGCAAGTCACTGGCGTCCTCCTTCCCAAGGAATGGTACAATTAAACTTTGATGGAGCATCTAAAGGCAACCCAGGTAAAGCAGGTTATGGAGGAATCTTCAGGGATCATGAAGGCATACCTCTCTTGATTTTCTATGGATCGATAGGATGGGATACAAACAATTCAGTAGAATTAGAAGGATTATGGCAAAGATTGTGCTTGAACTATAAGCATGGTCTCTTCCCTATAATAAATGAAGGAGACTCACAAATCCTTATCACCATAGTCAATTGCATTCTCCAAGGTACTCATGCCCACAAGGTCGCCAGTAGCTGGAGATTAGAGGCTTGCTTAGAGCTCATTGAGAAATGGCTCTTAATCAATAGAGCTATCACTTTCCAACACACCAAAAGTGAAAGCAATAAAGTGGCAGATCGCCTAGCGAATCTAGGGGTGAATTGTGATAGAGTTCTAAATGTTGGCTTACTTGACATTCTCAATGATAGCTCACATTGATAAGAATGCATCAATCTGGTGGAGAGAGATGTAGGACCGCCCCTGGATGCAGGTGATTAATGATGGCAATACCGCACAGCTCATCTGGGCGGATAAGTGGTATGGCCACATGGCCACCCGTGCTGATACCAAGACGCCCACCGCTAGCATTCATGGCATTTTAATGCTGCCTGAAAGCTGAAATTCATTAATGACAGGAGAGAGCTAAGGCTACCTACTTCTAGTTTTTAAGATGGAGAATGTTGAGCGCCTTCCCCCTGTTATGCCTCCTCTGGCCTGGAACTACCTTCCCGATGTGGCAGAGCCAAGCTCTTGAATAGCAATAGGGAGACGATGTCATCTCTTCTGCTGCATTGAGATGATTGAAGGTGCTCACTTCTTGCACAACCCGCTTTGTTGCTACAGAATTTTCGCTCCGGCCCTCAATTCCGCCTCTGGCAATCGTATTCCTCACTCCCCTGCCTCCACGAACCATTCCATCCTGTCTCCTACTCCTCCAAGCACCCATCATACCGAAATTCACCAAGCAAATATGCCCCGCCTGAGGCACAAAATGAGAAGCCGCAGGGGTAGCAACAGAGGGAGAGAAATTTTCGCCCCTCGCTGTCCCCATTCGACTCAACCTAGGTGGATTCCTCCTTGCCTTTGACAGTTGCCCACGACATGAGTCGGTATTCCAACACTCGTAGTGGCAGAGGGCAGAACCAGAGGGCTGGCCTTCGGCATAATGCGGAAACCCAACTCCCCCATGATGATTTAGTGCCAATTATGAACCCCTGTCATTCCACCCAATTTCAATTCAGATGCACCCTAGATCACCCATGTATAATCGCCACCATTTCTGTAGCCTTCAGAGAGCCTCAAGAAACTGTAGTCCCGGCTAGCATCATTTTGGACAGGACTAGCTCTAGCAAGTGAAACACACATGATAGCAGCTCTCAGGGTGATGCTCTGAACAGGATGGACGTTGCTCACTCTGATCCAGAAGCAATGAATAGGACGAACAACACCCCTGGTGGGAATGGGAAGATGGTAGTCGTGACAAGTACTCTAGGTGGTGAACCACAGATGGAAGCCACGACCAGTGGTCAACACCACGATGTTGAAGACTTGTATGCTTACGGGTGTCATCATGGAGGAACCCCTACCATCGGTTGACACCTAGTAGGCTTTGACTTAGTCTTCAAGTTCTAAAGCACCCAGTCACCATGTCAGGGTTCATTTTTATAATTTCCATTTGCAATTTCTGTTATATGGGGTCTTTTTTTATTTTGTTTTGCTCAAAAAACTCTCAAACTTGGGATTTACATGCTGGTTCCCTTGCGTGGGTAGCTCATATTATGATTTTTGGACTAGTTTCCCCTTGAGGGCAGTCTCCTTTCCAGTTACTATTTGCTAGTATTTGGTAAAAACTTTGAGACAATTTCTGTAGAGGTTAGTGCCTCCATGTAACATTATTTTTGTATCTTTAATAGATTTAGTCTTAAAAAAAAAAAAAAAATCTTCATAATATTAATTATTTAATAATAACAATAATTATTTTAGTAAATATGGTTGATATATCCATAAGGCTTTATTTCTTCTATGACACAAACCATTGATAAATATATAACAATAATAATAATAATATATTATTCATTTTTTATAAAATTTAAATAAATAGTTATTTATTGTATTAAGAAAAATAATAATATTATTTTTAGAAAAAATATAAATATTTTTATTTTATTTTAAAATTTATAATAATAATAATAATAATTAATAAATAACAATTAAATAGTTAATTATTGTTAAACAATATTAATATTATTTTTTAATTAAATATTAATAATATGAATATTAATTAATTAAACAAAAAATAATAATAATTAATTCATCTTTACATAATAATAATTAATAATGATAATAATTAATAATAGTAATTAATTCTTTGTACCATGGTTAATCGTGGTTTCCATGGTTGATTTTCATATTGAGACAATCTTTGTCACAAAGCGACAATTGAGTATGGTTGATCAATTTGGTTTATCCAATCTGTTTGGACAATAGAAATGGCACACAACAATGCTTCTACATCCTCATCCTTTCTTGAGAGTGCATCTACCACAACATTTTTCTTCTGTTTTTTGTAGATGATTTAAAAGTCATAACCCAACATCTTTGTGACCCATTTTTTTTGCTCTTCAGAGGATAATATTTGTTCTAAAAAGTATTTAAGACTATCATGATTTGTTTTGAAATGTCTATCCATTAGGTAGGGTCGACATTTCTTAAGTGCATGTAGTATTGCCAACATTTCCTTCTCATAAATAGATTTGTGTAGATACTTTCCCTTGATTGGATGACTTTCAAAAGCAATGGGTCTTTCATCTTGCATTAAAACAACACAAATTCCATTTCCTGAAGCATCACATTCCACAATAAAGGTTTTTGTGAAGTCTGGTGTAGCTAAGACCGGTGCTTGGCACATTGCCTCTTTAAGATGTTCGAAGGCCTTTGTTGCTTCTGGAGTCCATGAAAATGCATCTTTCTTCAATAATGTTGTTAGAGGTGCTGCTATTCTCCCATAAGTATTAACAAACTTGCGATAATACCCTGTCAACCCGAGAAATCCTCGTAGATGCTTTATGGATGTGGGGATTTTCCATTCCGTAATGGCTTTAATTTTGCTAGGGTTTACCTTAACACCTTCATGAGATACAATATGACCCAGATATTCCACCTCGTGTACTCCAAAGAAACATTTGGAGCCTTTTGCATATAATTGTTTCTCCTCCAATAGTTTGAGCACCCTCTCAACATCTTCAACATGATCCTTCCAAGACTTGTTGTAGATTAGTATATCATCAAAAAATACTAACACAAATTTTCTAACGACGGGTTTGAAAATGGAATTCATCAAACCTTGAAATGTAGAAGGTGCATTGGTAAGGCCAAAAGGCATGACCAAAAATTCATAATGATCCTCATGAGTTCTAAATGTTGTTTACGGAATGCCTTCAATCTTCATTCTTATTTGATGATATCTTGAACGAAGATCCAACTTAGCGAAGTAAATTGATCCATGCAATTCATCCAATAATTCATCAATGACAGGAATGGGAAATTTATCTTTAATAGTTAGCTTGTTGAGCTCCCTATAATCTGGACACATACGCCATGATCCATCTTTCTTGTGCACCAATACTACTGGAGCAGAGAAAGAACTTTGACTAGGTCGAATTATACCAGCCTCTAGCATTTCTGCAACCATACGTTCAATTTCACTCTTTTGGGCGTAGGAATATCTATACGTCCTGATGTTTGGAGGAACACTTCCTGGAATCAAATGAATAGCATCATCATGATCACGAATAGGTGGGATACCTTTGGGAGTCTCAAATACCTTGGAATGATTGTCCAAGACTTTTTGGAGATCTGGAGAAATAGATGATTTCGATGTGGGAACCTCTAGCAAACATAATTGTGAAATTACACCTCATTCTTCCTTCTTTAGAATCTTTGTCATACCGTTAGAGTTGATTATCTCTCTCGGTTTCCCTATAATACCCCTTAATTCAACTTCCTTTCCTTCTGTAGAAAATTTCATAAAAAATTCTTGAAAATTAAAAGCTATTGTACCCAAGGATTGTAGCCATTGGACTCCTAGTACAACATCAGCACCACCCATTGGAATGGAAATCATTGGGCTATTCAATACATATTCTTCCATGGATAAGTTGATATTATGGCACTTTCCAGAGCAATTTATGGTTCCTCCACTTGCAACCATCACTTGAAACTCTGGTGTTGGATATAGGAAGCAATTTAATTCCATTGCTATCTTATAATGAATAAGATTATGGGTACTTCCCAAATCAATCAACGCTATTACCTTTTTCTTCTTGATATGTCCTTCTATCTTGATATTTTGAGGAGTGGTAATTCCAACCAATGCATTACAAGATATGGTCGGATTCATTTCTTCTTTATCTAGGGTTTGTTCTTGGACTATATCCTCTTCTTTTGACATTTCTTGTTCCTTTTCTTCCTCCTCTTCACAATCTATGTAGAATCATTTCTTCTCAGCACACTTATGACCTTAGTGTATTTTCTATCACAACTGTAACAAAGCCCTTTTGCTCTTTTTTCTTCCAATTTTTGCGGTGTCAACCTTGTAGGTTGTGGAAGGCTAGGGGCCACAACACTTCCATCTTTATAGTTGTGAGTGGTAGGCTTCCTGGTTGCCATAATTTTGCTTTCCATTTTTCTTGCTAACCTGAATGTCTTCTCTAATGAATCAGGGTCCCAAAGGTGAACCTCATGTTGGATATTATCCTTTAAAGTCACTATGAACACATCAATCCTATGCTCCTCTAGAATATATTTTACCCTTATGTTCAATTTTTTGAAGTCCTCAATATGCTCCATCATTGAACCCTTTTGTTCAAGATTTATCAATTGGCTAAAAAAGGTGTTTCTTGTTTTATCATCATAATGTGCTATCATTTCTTCCGTAAAAATTCCCCAAGTGACAATTTGTTTACAAGAGCAAAGCCATCAATACCATACAAATTGATTTGGTTCCAAATATAAAGTTGCAATACGTACCTTTTGTGTGTTTTGCACATTACGGAGATTGTTATGAAACCAACTCACAAAAAGATAGAAATGATAGATCAACGCCTTAGAAATAAGCCTCTTCGAGGGGGCAACCTCCTTTACATTACACAAATGAACAATTCGTGGATGATACAAATGACAAGACCTCCTTTCTATACATAGGAGTCTAAGGGGTCATAATATAATCAGAGCCGACATAACAATAATAATGTAAGGGCACAATAATAACACTAGTGGGCTTCTATGGGGCACAATAATAACAATATGGGGACTACATGGGTACAACAATATAATAAAGGGGTTGTACTAATATCAATAAGGGGTTACACTAGTAGTATAGGGGCCTAACATGTCCATCTCCTTCAAAAAGTGTTGTCCTTAATGCTTGAGTAGTTCTTGATGCTTCTATATAAAATTCTTGTCCTCCCATGTGGAATCTTCAGTGGGTAAGTTCTTCCACTTGATGAGATACTCTGAAATTAATCAAATTCATAGTTGTCGAGTTCTTGTTTCTGTGACTGCTCCACGTTCCAATATGATTTTTCCTTCATCTTCAAGTTTTGGCAATATTGTTTGAATTGGGATCTTCTGCAACTTTTGAATGAGTAGTCACACTTCTTCATCCTTCTTCCATTCATCCCTTTCTTCATTTATCCAATCTCATTGAATAATAGAAATAACACAAAAAAATGCTTCCACATCATCATCCTTTCTTGAGAGCGTATCTGCAACAAAATTTTTCTTCCCTTTTTTGTAGATGATGTCAAAGTCATAACCCAACATATTTGTGACCCATTTTTCTGTTCTTCTAAAGATAATATTTGTTCTAAAAAGTATTTAAGACTATCATGATCCATTTTTACCTTAAAGTGTCTTCCCATTGGGTAAGGTTTCCATTTCTTAAGTGCATGTAGTATTGCCAACATTTCCTTCTCATAAATAGCTTGCTTGAGATGTAGCCATAAAAATACCCAATCACCTACATCAAAACTTTTCTCACTACGATGTCGATCTACCTGTTGGTTCATTTTATTCTACACCAAGACAACATTATCCTTTAAAAGTTGGAGAACTTGTTGTTGATGCTCGATGTAATCTCTCACTGCTTGAACCTTTTTCTTCTTGATATGTCCTTCTATCTTGAGGGTTTGAGGAGTGATAATTTCTTTCAATGCTTTACAATATATGGTTGGATTCATTTCTTGATGCTCAATGTGATCTTTCACTTGTTGAACATTTTTCTTCTTGATATGTCCTTCTATCTTGATAGTTTGAGGAGTGGTAATTCTAGCCAATGCATTACAAGATATGGTTGTATTCATTTCTTCTTTCTCAATGTGATCTTTCAATTCAAGAACTTTTTTCTTCTTGATATGTCCTTCTATCTTGAGAGTTTGAGGAGTGGTAATTGTTGCCAATGTTTTACAAGATATTGTCAGATTAATTTATTCTTTCTCTGGGGTTAGTTCCTGGTGTATATCCTCTTCTTTTGATGTTTCTTTATCCTTTTCTTCCTTCTCTTCATAATCTATGTAAAATAGTTTCTTCTCAACACACTTATGACCTTTAGTGCATTTGCTATCACAATTGTAACAAAGCCCTTTTTCTCTTTTTTCTTCCAATTGTTGTGGTGTATACCTTGTAGGTTGTGGAAGGCTAGGAGGAAACAACACTTCCATAATTATAGTCATGAGTGGTGGGATTCCTTGTTTCCATAATTTCGCTTTCAATTTTTCCTGCCCACCTGAATGCCTTCTCCAATGTATCAGGTTCCCAAAGACGAACCTCATGTTGAATGTTATCCTTTAAAGTACCTATGAAGACATCAATCCTTTGCTTATCTGGAATATCATTTACCCTTATATTCAATTTTTGAAAGTCCTCAATGTTCTCTGCCATTGAACACTTTTGTTTGAGATTTATCAATTGGCTAAAGAAGGTGTTTCTCTTTGTATCCTCATAATGTGCTATCATTTGCTCCGTGAAAATTGACCATGAAACAAGTGGTTTACGAGAACAAAGCCCTTTATACCATAAAAATTGATCCAGTTCTAAATATGAAGATGCAATACATACCTTTTGTAATAGTTTCACCTCATGTAGATCAAAATATTTCCCCATCTGTAGTATCCAATTTATCAGATCCTTGCCATCAAACTTCCGCATCTCACTTTTTCTTGATTTTTTGAGCTCGATCTTGAAACGACTATAGCTCTGTATTTTTAGATCTTTAAGTTCTAAAATTTCGACCTATAATAGCCCTCTGAGTCCTCTTTTCAATGTCACCAGTCTGATTGAAATTGGATTCTCCAAGAAATATTTATGGAAAATCTCCCAAGATGACCTGATTATATACCTTTTTAGAAGAGCGAACTTGTATGAAGTGCTACGTGTCACTGTTTTGACCTTCAAATATGAAAAATATATACAGGAAACTACAATTCATCCTATTTCTATAGATCTTATGAAATTTCTGATGCTCAGAGAGATCATTATAACGATTTTCCCCCAGGTCAACAGTTTGGAATGTAATTCAAGAGTCTGCAAAAACGCTAACTTCCTCAGATCATATATCTGAAAATATAGTGAGCCAAGATCTGAAATTCAGACCCAAGGTTCAGACTGATTTCTTCTCAAATGTGTTTTTCTTTTAGCTTATGAAACTTCATGGCGAAAACGTTATAGCAAAAATTCCACAATGACTTGTTTTAGATGAAATTTTGGAGCTTGCAAAAACCTAACTTCCTCAGATCATATCTCCGAAAATATAGCGGGGCAACATCTGAAATTTGAAATGGAGGTTTAGCGTGATCGCATCTCAAATGGGTTTTTTTCTTAGGTTCTAAAAGGTTGTAGAACAAAAGTTATAGCAAGAATTCCACGACGACCTGTTTGGAGCAGTGAAACCCTAGAATCCAAAGCTCTGATACAAAATGTTATGAAACTAGCTCACAAAAAGATAGAAATGATAGATCAATGCCTTAGAAATAAGCCTCTTCGAGGGGGAAACCTCCTTTACATTACACAAATGAACAATTCTTGCATGATACAAATGACAAGACCTCCTTTCTATATATAGGAGTCTAATGGGTCATAATATAATGAGAGTTGACATAACAATAATAATGTAAGGGCACAATAATAACACTAGTGGGCTTCTATGGGGCACAATAATAAATATATGGGGACTACATGGGTACAACAATATAATAAGGGGGTTGTAATAATAATAATAAGGGGTTACACTAGTAGTATAGGGGCCTAACAGAGATCAAAAAATTGCTCCATCTATAGTATCCATGTTTCGGGATCCTTGCCATCAAACGTCCACATATCGATTTTTGGAACATGGTGGGTCTTCAATCCAGCATTAGAGTCTATAAAATCATGATTAACATTTCTTTTGTTCTCATCATGAGTGTCCTTTACTACCCCTTCATCACCAGTGACCATTTCTTGTAGCAACTTATTCAAATTTATCTTCAATTCTTCCATCTTATCGTCCATGCCATTCATCTTAGCATCCATGTCATTCATCTTATCTTCCATTTTACCATTCATGCCATTCATCTTAGCTTCCATCTTAGTATCCATGGAATTCATCTTAGCTTGCATGCCATTCATATTAGCTTCCACGCCATTGATCTTGGCTTCACTTACCTTTAGTGACAGTGAAATGTGTTGTAATTGGTCTTGCAAATTTGATATATCATGTTGCATTTCTTCCTCTTCTTCATGAGTCATGCTAGAGCTTTCAAGTTTCTTACTAGGTGTTTCCATTTTCTTTCTTCAGGGTATTAATTAATGCTAATAATTCTTCACTATTCCCTTCGAATTCCTTCAAACTAATTTTTCAAACCACTCTTATGAAAAATTAAAAAAACTACACACCTTTTGTTTTCACTTTGTAAGAGCTCGATATTGAATCTGTTGTATCTTTGTAATTGTGAATCTTGAATATCTGAAATTTCATCTTGCGGTAGCCCTTTGAGTCCTCTTTCTAACCCCACAAGTCTAATCAAGATTGGATTCTCCAAGGAAGAGTTATGCTAAATCTCCCACGGTGACCTGATTATAGATTAGTTCAGTAGAGTGAATTTGTATGACATGCCAAATGTCATTGTTTCGACTTTAGTATCTAAAACTAATACACAGACAACTATAGGCCGTACACTTTCTAAAAATTCTTGCGAAATTTAAATCTATGGCTCAAAACAAAAGTTATGGCAATTTTCCCCTGGTCACCTGTTTGGAATGTAATTCAGGAGTCTACAAAAACCTTAAATTTCTCAGATCATATCTCCACAAATATAGCGAGACAAACTCTGACATTTAGACCTGAAGTTCAAAACTATTTCGGCTCAAATGGGTTTTTTTGTAGCTTCTAAAATGTCGCAAAAAAAGGGTTATAGAAAAAAGGCCATGATGACCTATTTGGAGCAGCGAAACCCTAGAATCTAAAGCTCGGATACCAAATGTTGTGAAAACAACTCACAAAAAGATAGAAAAGATAGATCAATGCCTTAGAAATAAGCCTCTTCGAGGGGGAAACCTCCTTTACATTACACAAATGAACAATTCTTAGATGATTCAAATGACAAAACCTCCTTTCTATATATAGAAGTCTAAGGGGTCACAATATAACCAAGCTGACCTAACAATAATAATATAAAGGCACAATAATAACAATATGGGGACAATAGCGTCACAAAAATAATAATAAGGGATACAACAACAATAGTAATGGGGGAACCACTAATATTATAGGGACCTAATAGTTGACCATGGTTGACATAATAACCAACCATGATTGACGGGGAATAATAAACTCACGCGCTTTTATATTATAAACAAGAAGAAACAATAAACCCAAGGGATTAATATTAAAACCCCAAGGGATTTTGAACCTAAGGGAATAATATTAAACCCAAGGGTCTAATATTATAAACCCAAGGTATAAAAACCCAAAGATAAATATTAAAAACATTAAAATAAACATGGTTGAGCATAGTTTCTTTTCATATTGAAAATCCTTGTCACAATGTGACATTTAATCATGGTTGACCATGCTTGAACATGGTTGACCATTGTTGAATAATAGTAAACCCTAGGAATATAAACGCTTACATCAATAAGACCAATGGATTGAAATTATAAACTGAACGAAATAATAAACCTAAGGTGTAAAAATTATAAACCCAAGATATATAAAACCTAACATGAATATTATAAACCCTAAAATAAATAATGTTGACAATGGTTGAGCATGGTTGATTTAAATATAGAGACAATCCTTATCTCAATGAAATGTTGGAGCATGGTTAACCATGGTTGACCATGATTGATTTTCATATTCAGACAATCTTTGTGAGAAAAAAGCATTGGCCCATGATTAATCATGGTCGATTTCCATATCCATGTGGTTTGACCATGGTTTAACATGGTTGGCTATGGTTGACCATGGTTTACCATGATTAATATCATAGACCTAATGGATTGATATTAGAAACCCAAGGGATTAATACTAAAAGCCCAAGGGATAATGAAGCCAAGGGAATAAAATTAAACCCAAGGGACTAATATTATAGACCTAATGTATATAAACCCTAAGATAAATATTATAAACATTAAAGTGACCATGATTGACCACGATTGGTTTTCAAATTGAGACAATCCTTATCACAATGCCATGTTAAACCATAGTTGACCATGGTCAATTTTGATATAGAGACAATCTTTGTTACAATGCGACATTGGACCATGGTTGATCATGGTTTATTTTCATACTCAGACAGTCCTTTTGACAATTTGACATTAAACTATGGTTGACCAGAGTTGGCTATGATTGACAATGGTTGACCATGATTGATATTATAAACCTAAGGGAATAATAAGCCTAAGGGATTGATATTATAAACCTAAAGGAATAATAAACCAAAGTGATTAATACTAAAACCCCAAGGGATTATGAACCCAAGGGACTAATATTATAAACCCAATGTATATAAACCCCAAGAATAATATCATAAACACTAAAATAAACATGATTGACCATCATTGATTTTCATATTGAGACAATTATTATCACAATTCCATGTTGCACCATGGTTGACATCATAATAAACCATGGTTGACCGAGAAATAATAAGCCCAAGCAATTAATATTATAAACCCAAGGGAACAATAAACCCAAGGGATTAATACTAAAACCCCAAGGGATTATGAACCTAAGGGAATAATATTAACCCCAACGGACTAATATTATAAACCCAAGCTAGATAAACCCTAAGTGGAGATAAGTTTTATCATAATGCAAGATCCGACCATGATTGACCATAGTTCACCATTGTTGGTTATGGTTGACCATGGTTGACCATCATTGATATAATAAACCCAAGTTAATAATAAACTCAAGGGATTGGTATTATTAACCCAAGGGAAACATAAACCCAAGGGGTTAATACTAAAACCCCAAGGGATTATGAACCAAAGGGAATAATTTTAAACCCAAGGGACTAATATTATAAATCCAACATTGGTAAACCCATATAAAATATTATAGACACCAAGATAAAAATGTTTTATTTCCATGGTGAGACAATCCTTGTCACAATGCGACATTCAACCATGGTTGACCATGGTTGGCTATGATTAACAATGGTTGACCGTGATTGATATTATAAACATAGGGGAATAATAAACCCAAGGGACTAATATTATAAACCCAATGTATATAAACCATAATATATATAATATATAAACATTATAATAAACATGATTAACCATCGTTGGTTTTCATATTGAGCTAATCCTTATCACAATTTCATGTTGGACCATGGTTGACTGGAGAATAATAAACCTAAGCGATTAATACTATAAACCCAAAGGAACAATAAACCAAATGGATTAATACTAAAATACCAAGTGATTATGAACCTAAGGGAATAATATTAAACCCAAGGGACTAATATTATAAACCCAAGGTATATAAACCCTAAGTGGAGATAATTTTTTTCATAATGCGAGATCGAACGATGATTGACTAAAGTTGACCATGGTTGGTTATGGTTGACCATGGTTGACCATGATTGATATTATAAACCTAAGGGATTAATATTATGAACGTAGGGGAAACATAAACCCAAGGGATAAATACTAAAACCCCAAGGGATTATGAACCCAAGGGACTAACATTAAAAACACAACATTGGTAAACCCAACTATAAACCCAAGGGATTAATACTAAAGCCCCATGATTGACCATAGTTGACAATGGGTGACCTTGATTGATATTATAAACCTAAAGGAATAATAAACCCAATGGATTGATATATTAAACCCAAAGGAATAATAAACCCAAGGGATTAATACTAAAACCCCAATGCATTATGAAGCTAAGGGAATGGTATTAAACCCAAGGGACTAATATTATAAACCCAATGTATAGAAAACCTAATATAAATATTAAAAATACTCAAATAAACATGGTTGAGCATGGTTGATTTTCATATTAAGACAATCCTTGTCACAATGTGACATTGGACCATGGTTAACCATGGTTGATTATGGTTAACCATTGTTGAATAATATTAAACCCTAGGAATATGAACCCTTAGATCAATAAACCCAAGGGATTTGTATTATAAATCCAAGGGAATAATAAACCTAAGGGATAACAATTATAAACCCAAGGTATATAAACCCTAACATCAATATTATAAACCCTAAAATAAACATGTTTGACCATGGTTAATTATGTTGATTTCCATATAGAGACAATCCTTGTCACAAATATCCAACGTTAGCCCATGGTCAACCATGGTTGACCATGATTGATTTTCATATCAAGACAATCTTTGTCAAACGCAATGTTAGACCATGGTTGACCATGGCTGCTTTCCATATCCAACCTTGTTTGACCATGGTTGAACATGGTTGACAACGATTAATATTATAAACCCAATGGATTGATATTATAAACCCAAGGGATTAATACTAAAATCCCAAGGGATTATTAACCCAAGGGAATAATATTAAACCCAAGGGACTAAGATTATAAACCCAACGTATATAATGCTAAAGATAATATTTTAAAAAATAAAATAAACATGATTGACCATCTTTGATTTTCATATTGAGACAATCCTTATCACAATTCCATCTTCGACCATGGTTGACCATGGTTGACATCATAATCAACAATGGTTGACCGGGGAATAATAAACCCAAGCGATTGATATTATAAATGAGAAGGAACAATAAACCCAAGGGATTAATACTAAAACCCCAAGGGATTATGAACCTAAGGGAATAATATTAAACCCAAGGGTCTAATATTATAAACTCAAGGTATAAAAACACTAAGATAATATTAAAAATACTAAAATAAACATGGTTGAACATAGTTACTTTTCATATTGAGACAATCCTTGTCACAATGTGACATTGGACCATGGTTGACCATTCTTGAACATGGTTGATCATTGTTGAATAATATTAAACCTTGGTAATATAAATGCTTACATCAGTGAACCCAATGGATTGATATTATAAACACAAGGGAATAATATACCTAAGGTATAAAAATTATAAACCCACGGTATATAAACCTTAACTTGAATATTATAAACCCTAAAATAAACATGGTTGACCATGGTATACCATTGTTGATTTAAATATAGAGACCCTGATCACAATGCAAAGTTGGACCATGGTTAACCATGGTTGACCATGATTTATCTTCATATGGAGACAATGTTTGGGAGAAAAAATGTTGGACCATAGTTGACATTGGTTGATTTCCATATCCATATCATTTGACCATGGTTGAAAATGGTTAGCTGTGATTGACCATGGTTTACCATGATTAATATTATAAACCTAATGGATTGATATTATAAACCCAAGGGATTCATACTAAAACCCCAAGGGATAATGAACCCAAGGGAATAAGATTAAACCCAAGGGACTAATATTATAAACCCAAAGTATATAAACCCTAAGATAAATATTATAAACACTAAAGTAAACATGATTGAACATGGTTGATTTTCATATTGAGACAATCCTTATCACAATGCCATGTTGGACCATGGTTGACCAAGGTTGATTTTGATATTGAGACAATCTTTATCACAATGCAACGTTGGACCATGGTTGATCATGGTTTATTTTTATGGTGAGGCAATCCTTGTCACAATGCGACATTTAACCATGGTTGACCATGGTTGGCTATGATTGACAATGGTTGACCATGATTGATATTATAAACATAAGGAAATAATAAATCCAATAGATTGATATTATAAACCCAAAGGAATAATAAACCCAAGGGATTAATACTAAAATTGCAAAGGATTATGAACCCAAGGAAATAAAATTAGACCCAAGAGACAAATATTTTAAACCCAACGTATATAAACTACAAGAAAAATATTATCAATACTAAAATTAACATGATTGACCATAGTTGATTTTCATATTGAGATAATCCTTATCATAATTCCATGTTGGACCATGGTTGACATCATAATAAACTCAGATGATTGATATTATAAACCCAAAGGAGCAATAAACCCAAGGGATTAATAATAAAACCCCAAGGGATTATGAACCTAAGGGAATCATATTTACCCTAAGGGACTAATATTATAAACCCAAGGTATATAAACCCTAAGTGGAGACATTTTTTGTCATAATGCAAGATCCAAAACCGATTCACCATAGTTGGCCATGGCTGGTTATTGTTGACCATGGTTGACCATGATTGATATTATAAACCCAAGTTAGTAATAAACCCAAGGGATTGGTATTATGAACCCAAGGGAAGCATAAACCCAAGGGATTAATACTAAAACCCCAAGGGATTATGAATCCAAGAGAATAATTTTAAACCCATGGGACTAATATTATAAACCCAACATTGGTAAACTCAAATAAAATATTATAAACACTAAAATAAACATGGTTTATTTTCATGGTGAGATAATCCTTGTCACAATGCAACATTCAGCCATGGTTGACCATGGTTGGCAATGATTAATAATGGTTGACCATGATTGATATTATAAACCTAAGGGAATAATAAAACTAAGGTATTGATATTATAAACCCAAAGGAATAATAAACCCAAGGGATTAATACTAAAACCCCAAATGATTATGAACCCAAGGGAATAATATTAAACCCAAGCAACTAATATTATGAACCCAACATATATAAACCCCAAGATAAATATTATAAACATTATAATAAACATGATTAACTATTGTTGATTTTCATATTGAGATAATCCTTATCACAATTTCAGGTTGGACCATGGTTGACTAGGGAATAATAAACCCAAGCGAATTATACTACAAACCCAAAGGAATAATAAACCCAAGGGATTAATACTAAAACCCAAGGGATTATGAACATAAGGGAATACTATAAAACCCAAGGGACTAATATTATAAACCAAAATTATATACACCCTAAGTGGAGAAAAAAAAATTCACAATGTGAGATTGAACGATGATTGACCAAAGTTAACGATGGTTGGTTATCATTGACAATCGTTGACCATGATTGATATTATAAACCTAAGGGATTGATATTATGAACCCAAGGGAAACATAAACCCAAGGGATTAATATTAAAACCCCAAGGGATTATGAACCCAAGGGAATAATATTAAACCCAAGGGACTAATATTATAAACCCAACATTGGTAAACTCAAATATAAACCCAAGGGATTAATACTAAAACCCCATGATTGGCCATATTTGACAATGATTGGCCATGATTGATATTATAAACCTAAGGGAATAATAAACTCAATGGATTGATATTATAAACCCAAAGGAATGATAAACCCAAGGGATTAATACTAAAACCCCAAGTGATTATGAACCTAAGGGAATAATATTAAACCCAAGGGACTAATATTATAAACCCAAGGTATAAAAACCCTAAGGTAAATATTAAAAATTCTAAAATAAATATGGTTGAGCACGATTGATTTTCATATTCGACCATGGTTGATTATGGTTAACCATTGTTGAATAATATTAAACGCTAGGAATATGAACCCTTAGATCAATAAACCCAAGGGATTTATATTATAAACCCAAGGTATATAAACCCTAACATCAATATTATAAACCCTAAAATAAACATGGTTGACTATGTTGATTTCTATATAGAGGTTATCCTTGTCACAATGCAATGTTGGGCCATGGTCAACCATGGTTGACCATGATCGATTTTCATATAGATACATTTTCTATGGAACGCAACATTAGACCATGGTTAACCATGCTTTCTTTCCATATCCTACCTTGTTTGACCATGGTTGAACATGTTTTGTTATGATTGACCATGGTTGACAATTATTAATATTATAAACCCAATGGATTGATATTATAAACCCAAGCGATTAATACTAAAATCCCAAGGGATTATGAACCCAAGGGAATAATATTAAACCCAAGGGACTAATATTATAAACCCAATTTATATAAAACCTAAGATAAATATTATAAAAACTAAAATAAACATGACCGACCATTGTTGATGTTCATATTGAGACAATCCTTATCACAATTCCATGTTGGACCATGGTTGACCATTGTTGACATCATAATAAACCATGGTTGATGAGGGAATAATACACCCAAGTGATTGATATTATAATCCAGAAGGAACAATAAACCCAACAGATTAATACTAAAACCCCAAAGGATTATGAACCTAAGGGAATAATATTAAACCCAAGGGACTAATATTATAAACCCAAGGTATAGAAACCCTAATATAAATATTAAAAATACTAAAATAAACATGGTTGAGCACAATTGATTTTCATATTGAGACAATCCATGTTACAATGCGACATTAGACTATGGTTGACCATGGTTGAGCATGGATGACCATTGTTGAATAATATTAAACCCTAGGAATATGAACACTTACATCAATAAACCTATGGGATTGATATTATAAACCCAAGGGAACAATAAACCTAAGGTATAAAAATTATAAAGCCAATGCATATAAACCCAAACATGTATATTATAAACCCTAAAATAAACATGGTTGACCATGGTTGACCATGGTTGATTTCCATATAGAGACCATCCTTATCACAGTGCAACGTTCAACCATGGTTAACCATGGTTGACCATGATTGATTTTCATATCGAGACAATCTTTGTGAGAACAAAATGTTGGACCATGGTTGATTTCCATATGCATATGGTTTGAACATGGTTGGCTGTGATTGACCATCCTTTACCATGATTAATATTATAAACCTAATTGATTGATATTATAAACCCAAGGGATTAATATTAAAACTCCAAGGGATTACGAACCCAAGGGAATAAGATTAAACCCAAGGGACTAATATTATAAACCCAACATATATAAAGCCTAAAATAAATATTATAAACACTAAAGTAAACATGATTGACCATGGTTGATCTTATTATGTAAACCATGATTGACCATGGTAAATTATTATGTAAAAGTAATATATGTTAAACTACACATTATTGTATTCATTAGGGTGTTAAAGACCAAAAAGGGATTCTATTAGAATGATTTGGAACCATTATAGGTTAAAGCAATGTTTTGTATTAAAATCAATGTCCACTAAAACATTGTACTTGTTTATAAAATCAATCTATATTAAATTAAAAATTATTATTATCCAATCAATGTATATCAAAATCCACATTATTTTTTTAAAACTAAAAAACTATGAAACCACTATAATAATAAAAAATTAGCACTTTAAATTAAATTTTCAAATTGCAATATATTAGATTACAAATTTTCAAATAATAAAATTAAAACTATGTTTTGTATTAAATCAATGTCCATTAAAACATTGTACTTTTTTATAAAACCAATGTATATTAAATTTAAAGTTATTATTATCAAATCAATGTATATCAAATTCCACATTATTTTCTTAAAACTAAAAAATTATGAAGCCACCGTAATAATTTTTTTTATCACCTTAAATAAATTTTCAAATTGCTATATATTAAATACAAATTTTCAAATAATACAATTAAACCTCTCCTATTGGACAATCTGTATTTCAACAGTTTCATAAAGTATTTTTGTACCAAACTGCAGTTACATTTGAAGCCTAGTTTGACATTATAAAATCTAAATCTAACTAATATGAATAACCACTCTTGATCTACCTACTGCTATATATATATATATATATATATATATATATATATATATATATATATATATATATATATATATATATATAGATATATAGATATAGACAAATACAAATAGTTATACACCTAATAATTATTAATATGTATTGAGAAGAAATTTTCAGCGAACATCACATCATAATTCATTTGTCAATGTGTTTCGAACCAACAAGGGTGGTTCATTGTCATGACAAGTTGAAGAACCACACCATGGCAGCAGTTTAAATAGAGAGAGCAAATAATCCAACAACTATATTTGACCAAGGAACAGTTATATTTCACCAGGAGACTGAACTTGATTGAGGGACAGGGATAGGGAAATTTAATTAATTCAAAAGTTAGTTTTATTAAATTTATTACTATATTTGATTAATTTAACTTTTTATATTTAATGAGAATAAACTAATCCTAGATTTGTTATTAAAGCTATATATACGAATACCAACTAATATGTATTAAATAAATTAAAATTGCTAATTAAAGGCTCACCTACTTCGTTAGAGTACAATTATTCTAAAGTTATTAGTTCTTATTCATTCTTATTAAAGTTATAAAGGAAACATCATTCTTTAAATTCATCTTCATTAAGGTGAAACTTACTATCCTCACTATTACATTATATTAATAACTCAATAGGTCTTAATCTTTATATGAGTATAATAGATTTATTATTAATGCTAAAGCCATATAGATACAAATTGATATGAAATTTTTCTTCATTCTTTAAGTTTTTCTTTACATTAATTATTACATTATACCCAAAATTAGCTAAGTCTTAATTTAACTTTATATAATTAATGAGTATAAATTAATAGAATTACTGTTAATGCTAAAGCCAAATAAATTAATATTAAATTTTTCTTTATTCTTTAATTTTTCTTCAATAAGGGAAACTTATTATATTAACTATTACACTATAATTCATAAATTAACTTTATATAATTAATGAGAATAAAATAATAGATTTACTATAAAAAAAATGAAGGGTCTAACAAAATCGAAAAGGGGCAATTTCTAATTAAAAACACTGAGAAAGAAGATGGTGGTTTCTGATTAGTTAAATCCACCAATGAATATACATTAATTTAAATTAAAGTATAAATGGGATAATTGGCATCATCCTTTGAAATTATGGTAAAAATGTTATGATAACAATGCTAATTATCAAGGCTAAAAAGATTCTTACTACCTCTATAAATAAATATCTTATTATAAGAATTGTTAAAAGGGTAAATAATTATTAAAAACAAAGAGCAAAAAAAGGACAACACATGGACACAAGACAAGAGAAGATCACAATAAAGGAACAACACAAGGGGTAGGGGCAGGGCTAGAACGGAGGTCAGGCGGGGATGGCTAGGAGGAAAGGGCAGGGATCCAACATCTGCTAACCTTCTAATCATCATCCCTATTGAGATTTCTTGGCCTTTTTTAAATTTATATGGCCTCGCTAGACTTCCGGTGATGAAAAGGGGCAATCTTGGCAATAACACATGCCTCCTCAATGCATACGTGATGCTTAGTTTCCTCTGCGTGTTCTACCAAGGCGGAAGACATGGTCCTCCCATGTTTAATTTCGGCTAAGTGGTCATGAATCCTTTGATTAATAGAGCACCCAATCTCACCAACATAGGGATTCCCACAGGAACAAGGAATAACATAGACACCTTTCATGTCCATGGGGTCAATGGGGTCTTTAACAGATCTAAGAGAGCCACGGATGGTGTTAAGGGGTCTAAACGAAGAGGGTACATTATGCCTCTTCAAGATTCTCACAATTTTATCAGTGGTCCCCTGGATGAACGGGAGATCAACCCCTAAGACCCTATCCTTAGGGTATTTCTTAACTTTGGGACCTTCGCTGGCTTTAAGGAAAGCTTCCAGACCTTGGTTCCTACTGTAACCATTATTAACAAAAACGTTAAGGAGATGGTCTTTCTCCTTCTCAAGGTTCTTCTCATGAGATATTATGAGTGAAAGAGTCACTGGCATGTTGAGAACATCCAAATTTTGAGAAGGGAAATGATGGGAGTTGGCATGAAGATATTGCTCAGTATGAGTTTTCTTCCTAAGCACTTGGTGGGAGAAATAATTGTCAACATATTTTGAAATGAGAAAATCTAGGAAAGGCAAACAACCATCAACTTCTTGCTCCATGGTGAAATTAATAGATGGGAGTTGATTTCTGAGATGCTCTCTAACTCCTCCTAGCCATGAGACCAGATGACACTAGTGTCGTCAACAAATCTTTTCCAAAGCTTGGGCCAGAGACACGCAGAGGCCAAAGCCTTGGATTCAAATTATTCCATAAAAATATTAGCAACCATCAGGGACAGGGGTGAGCCCATGGAAACCCTGCATGTCTGTTCATAGAATTCACCTTCGAAGTTGAAGAAAGTAGATGTGAGACAGATTTCAACTAAATGAGTGGTATCGAGATCGGTCAAGCAGTTGATGACTTCAATGGCCTCCTTTATAGGAATGCATGTGTAAAGGGAGACCACATCAAAACTCACAAGAATGTCATCAGGGTAAAACTTTATGCCCTTAAGCTCATTGATAAAATACAAAGAGTCTTTAACGAATGACTCTGTGAGGCTCACAAGGGGTCTAAGCTTCGAGGCCAGGAATTTAGAAAGGTGTTTTTGGGAAAACTAGTGTCTTTTCGAATGACTAGCCCTCGAGGTTTGGCAGCTACCCTAGAAACAACAATTTAAAGCAATTCATGATTTCTTCTATGTATAATAGATAAGAGAAAGACAAAGGAACCAACCTAGATCTTCACTTAATCCCTTGCTTGATCTCTCTCCCCCTTGATAGAGCTTGCAACTCCTCTCCGTACTTATCCTGCTTGGAGAGTACCTGTAGAAACACAGCAACAGAGAACTATCAAAGTATCTTGATCTATTATAACATAAACATTACAGAATCAGATATATAATGAGCATACAATAGCATTCACAAATGATAACATTCACAAGTGCACAATTATATGGAAGAAAACATGAAGAACTTTATTAAATAGAACAGAGAATTACAACTGAGTTGTCTGATCCAACATCATCCTCCCAGCATCAATCCCTCTTCACTTCATGAAATAGGAAGATCACACCAACAATACAATGCTCTTTCTTCAAATACAAACTATCAGCACTTCCTTGCAATTCACCATATTTCAGCCTCTAGATCTCTTAGATGAGGGATCCATTTATAGATGTGTGCAAGGGTGTGAGTCATCTCTGGGGTTTTGATTAGTGTCATTCCACTCGTTGCATTTTGTTCCACTTAGAGATTTCTTGGATCTCTTACTCATCCCTGGGTGAATTCAGAGAGGCAAGTGTCATAAGAGAAGTTTCTAGAAGATCCCATGAGCATCCACTTAGAAAACTGTCTCGGACATTTGTCCATCCTCACCCATCGCACCCTACAGAAGGCCTAATCAGTATGCATCGCACCTAAGTAGTGTACCACTCAGTATGCATCGCACCTGGCCAGTGTAGCAGTCAGTATGGTTCAGTTTAGGCCATTTCTGAATGGTTTTTCAAGTGGAACTTTTGGGGAATGATGTAATCAGATGACCATGTTATTTTAGGGTATGAAACAACTATTTTAGGGGTTTAAGAGCGCTATTTTATTGACATATGAGATTGGGGTTGAAGTGCCCAAATATGCCTATAACAATTTCCCCCTAAAGCATGAAGTCGTAAATCTTGATGTCGGGTGAAATGCTTTATCATGAGGATCTGAGGTTTCAAACTGGAAGGTAACCTGTATAAGATACAATACAATACATCATCATAATTTAATTTTCATGATCTAGCTGAGGTGGGCATCCCCATGCTCAGCTTTATAAATTCATTTCATGTACATAGAACAAATAGTCGTCTTCCTATGTAGACTGGTGATTCTTCAGATGTAGAGTCATCATCCTTGATCCGGATGACCATATGTGTAGCATATTTGTACATTTGATGTTTTTATATCCCTGAATATATCGCAGCCTGGATGGATGAAACTAGATTCAGGGTCTTCAAACTCATTCAATCTTTACTCGATGTACAAGTCAATCCATGTGAAGAGATGTTCTGAAGTCGAACATGGAAAGACATCACCTAATTACCAGCCAATAATGTGAGCTATTAACAGGTGCGAGAGGAATCACTGATAATGATAATGACCCTCTAGGTACTACGGTACAATTCACGTGGTGTGAATATATGATCCAATGTCAAACACCACGTAAAATCTTTCGGTTGAAGGCCATTGATGTCAACCTATCACCGGAAGTGAGAAACTTTCCATTGAGGCATGTAAGCTTCAAAGTACTAAAAGGGGTGTTTCTAAGTCAACTTCTTGGATAATGAGCTGATGTCGACAAGAAGTGACTCGTCGTAGGAGGGCCTTAATGTATCCCACATCTACGACACAAAACAAAGCAAATGATTTTTTGGAGGTGAAAACGATCTGACGACACAAGGTTCAGGAATGGCAGTCATGAAAAATGAAGGTAGAAGGTATTGCAGTGGATGAGGCATTAACTGGATTGTGGTTTCTCAACTCAATGACTTCTCTTGAACATTTCGGTGACACTGAGATGGATTGGCAGCATTAACCCCAAGAGATGGATGGTGTGGAAGACTAATGGTGAGATGACCGGTGAATGGAATAACCCAACCCGACTAAATAATGGTGATGGAGTGAAAGTGTCATGTTCAAGAGCGACCTGCTACCATAAATTTCTTCAAATTTTCTTCCCTTTTTCCCAAGTCATTGCTAACCAGTACCTCTTTATTTTTGTCAAGCTTGAGGAGGATAACATATGCTTGTTCTATAATTCGCCCTTTGGGAAAACCTGTCGCTATGTTTTAACGAGTCCAGCGACAGTGAAACTTGGTCTTGTCTACAATTGAAAAGTTTGTTGCTATTGTTTTAACGAGTTTACGACAAGGATAACTCAGTCCTTTTCATGTTTAGAGAGTTTGAAAAGGGACGAAAAGGGGACTCTGTCTCGTCTAGAATGGATGAATTTGTCGCTATTGTTATAACGAGTTTAACGACAAGGATAACTCAGTCATTTTCATGTTTAGAGAGTTTGAAAAAGGGATGAAAAGGAAAATCCATCAATTATTTTTCATGTAATAATCCTTTAAGTCCGAAAAAGGATCAAATAATACGAAAGGGATGACTTTTCTGATCACTTTAACGAGCCAAAAAAGACAAGCGCTCAAACTTTTTCGTGAGATAATCCCTCAGGTCTAAAAAATATTAAAATGTACAAGAGGGATGAAATTTCCAATCACTTTAAAGAGCTGGGAAGGCTAGTGCTCGACAATCTTTTCATATTTAATGAGTCTAAAAAGGGTTTAAAGGAGACTCAATTTTGAGGAACGAGTGGTGTCTAGGGTAGCAACTGGTTCTGGGTAAGCTTGGAACTTCTCAAAACATGGTCGTTTCTGGGAAGAGGATGGCTATCAAGACCACTCGTCATAGCTGTTCCTCAAAATGGTAAACAACCAAGTGGAAGCGTATGATCAACCAAAAGAATGGAGGTGATGGGAGGTACACAACCAAGGCTCAAAGGTTGATAGCATGGTAATCACAAAGATTATTTACTTGAAGGTGGGTTCATTTTTTAACAAGCTTGAACCGTGGGGGAACTATGCTCAGTTTTAGTTTTCTTTTTTTATGCAAGCTCGAAATGACAAAACTAAAAATTGAAAAAAGAAATATCTAAAGCTTGAAACAAAAAAAAACTAAAAAGCTAGAAAACGACAAAGCTAAAAAGCTAGAAAATGAATTTGAAAAAGTTTTGCATGCGCCCAACATGATGAAAAGGAGAGTCTCCAGTAGCCATATGGAAACTTCTATGGTTAGGCAGGATGGTTTCGTCCACAGAATATACAAAATACTTCCTTGGCTTCATCCCCAAAATAGACAAAGGTGAATGGTGTGTCAGACAAATCACATAACCTACAGGGAAACTTATCTTTTCAGCTGGGTTCTTCTGCAGAATAGACAAGGGTGCATGCCCCCTAAGATTCATTACATTCACCATATTGCTCACACCAATTAGGTGGATGGAATGAAGGTTGAAGAGATACTACTGATGTACAAGGACCATTTAGGGATGATGATCGACTTGGAGCTATGCTTGGCCCTGGAAATGAAAGCTGGTCAACAGTGACAATTTTGCCTTCATATGGGAAACACATCACTCGGAAGAGTGTTGAAAGAATAGCTTCCATGTTACAAACATAGTCACGTCCAAGGAGTAGATTGTAGTCTAACAGTCCTAGGACTACCATCACGTTTATATGAACGGTTTTCCTTCTCAAAGTGATCGGTAACTTAGGAAGGATCCCTAACGATCTACTAGTTCCTTTGTTAAATCCTGAGAGATTTTTCGTAACAAGCATAAGCGATGGCAAACCAAGCGCTTTCCAAGAAGTTGAGGAAAGGATACTCACTGATGCACCCTCATCTATGATAGTGCTAGACATAATCATTTTGTAAACTTGTACTATGATTCGGAAAGGTACATAAGAAGGAAGGTGCAATCTTGCTAGTCGATTCCAATCAAAGGAGGTGACTAGACTGCTTGGAGGGGATACCGAATAAATAGGAGAAATAACCACTTGATTTACAAGAACTGGGGGATTTTCCTCCTGTTGTGAAGGAACGGGTGGATTGCCCCCAATTTCATCGGACTCTGAAGTGACAAAAAGAATTTGAACGGTATTGTTCTCACTCTCTTCGGGAAGGGTATGATCTTCTAAAAGTAAAACTAGGTCAACTGTCACCTCGACTTGTTGATTTCGGTTGGGTATAGACTCATAAGATTCACTTTCAGAGAGAGTGGTTTCGACCAACGGTTGATTTAAGTCAATTGGTTTTTCAACTAGTAAAGGACTTGGGGAGAGTTTCTGGTAACCGGATGGAAGTCACTACGATGAAGCAGGATGGTTATCCAACACTCTTTTGGCTTCATCCAAAAAATGACAACGGTGAAGGGAATGATTACCTTCACATAACCTACATGGAACTTTAAAATTTCCTTTGTGTCCATGAACTTCACTATTACTAGTTGATGGTGTGTTGTCAACATGATCACCAGAGGTTGATGACACCGGATGGTGTGAACGGGGAGACCATTCTCTCAAGATCCACAGAAAGCAAGGACAATCTCGATGAAAATGGTCTCCTCTACAAATTATGCAAGGAAATTTGGGTTTAGGAGATTTAATGTGTGGATTTTCACCAGATGATTCATGGTTGCCCCCTTGTTGAATTGGCTTCTTCTTCTTCTCCTTCCCTTTCTTCTTCTTCTCAGTCACCTGGTTACTAGCATCACTACTTTCACCAAGCGAAGAGGAAGAAGGGGAGGGAGAAACAAACAAAGAAGAAGGTGAAGGGTCAACTTCAGTATCAACTGGATGCTGATTCAATTGCAGAGGAATCACGGTATTTTGAACCACAGAGGTTGAGAATAGCCATACTAGTAGGCCAATGGTAATTCCTGGAAGGGACAATGTAGCCATATATGGGGCACCAATATTTCCCTAAGAAGAAAAAGGACTAGGATTCCCCTCAAAAGGGATTCCTTGATTGGTGGACCCTAAATTTGTCTCCATACATCTCAGCCTAAGATCAACTAAGGAACAGGGATGTTATTCTAAATTTAATTAATTTTAATGATGCTTTGACACAACTTTTCTTTTTCAGTTTTTAAGAGTCAAGAAAAATCTAAAGATGACTCTAGTTTCCTTCGATTTTTAATGAGCCTGAAGTGACAAGTGCTCAAATGGACCTTTTCTTCTAAAGAGTCGAAAAGGAACGAAAGTAACTACATTTGAAAATCTAGACAGAGGGATTACAAAACCAATCGCAAAACTGCAATATACACCTTGGTGATAAATTAAAGAGAAATTACTAAGGACTTCTGTACAGCAGTCAATCTTCCTAAATGTTGTTTTCAGTGCATTGTGATCGATAGGGAGGTAGACTCAGCTTCCTATGGATAAAGTATATAAGCCTATTGTGGTCTCCCAATATATACGCAACGGTACGGGGAGCACAAGTCCATGCTAGCACTTGTCATATCAAGGAGGAGGAATCACCCAAGCTTCGATGAAAACGATAGTTACTAGTTTTTACAACGCCGTAACACATCTCTAGCCTAGACCTTTAGATGTGTTGCGTTAAGTTCCAAAGCATTATTAGGTTCATTGAAATTTATTTTAAAGTTGATCTTGTTTAAAGTTTTCCTTTCAATGGTTCACCGTGTGATGGTGATTTTAAAATTCCTAAAATGCAATCTACAATGATAAACAATCATTGTTTATTTTGAGCAATGAAAATCCTAGCTACTAGGGAAAGAATATTACAATTCTTTCAAACAAAGAGCAAAGAGCACACACTAGTGCATTTTCCTAAATCATTTTTCGCACACAAACTAAATGCAAATGCAAATGCATGTATTTTTTTTTCGTTCCCCTTAATGTGAAAAATGCCAAAAAGAAAAACTAAGTGTAGCAAAGATCTAAAATATTTTACTCAAAGCGACATTTTTGCCAATTTCTTTTTCAAAAGAGAAAGGAATACTAAACGACACTTTTCAATTTTGAATAAAAAAATTCTTTTGACACTTCGAATATCAAAAAATCAAACCAAATACATGATGAAAATTTCAATCGACTATCCAGGGAAGGAATAATCCACGACACTTCTCTTTTTGACACAAAATGACAGTTACGACACTTTTTGTACCAAAGCGACAGATCGATTTAAGCAACTTTTCGACAAAGGATTGTAAATTATGAACAAATACAAAAAAAACTCACTAATCGTAATCAATGGAGGCTGATATATGTTATGCAAGCAGGCTTCAGTAAGGAGGCATTGTTCATAAGCAACAAATCAACTAAGCAGAACTGAAAACAAGGACAAAAACCCCCTATTTCAAGAATGGAAATAGGTTAAATCAGTCATCACACCTGGGCTTCACAGAAATAAGGATGCATCACACCTACTACACTCAAGAAGTGTGATGCATACTGGTTTATAGTGACAGACAATGCGATGGGCTAGGGAGTGCAACTGAAGTGGATTTTGGCTCAAATATGTAGCTGATTTTAGTGAGTTAAGTTGAGCTATGATGGACAGTAAAGAGAAAAGTATAGAGGAATGTCTTGAGAGGTTACTGAGCTACCAAAAGGGCATCTAGAATGCTTGTAAGTCAAATGTTTAATTCATAAACTAAACCAGAGATTGACTGAAGCAGCATTCATCTACTATGCAATTGCAGAGCAAGAGTAGTTTGAAGGCTACCTGGCTAACTTCAAGCTCTGTCTATAGTTTATAACATAAACAATAACAATAGACAAACATCTATTTTCTCCCCAGCAGAGTCGCCATTTTGTTTCTGGGAAAACTAGTGTCTTTTCGAACGACTAGCCCTCTAGGTTTGGCAGCTACCCTAGAAACAACAGTTTAAAGCAATTCATGATTTCTTCTATGTATAATAGATAAGAGAAAGACAAAGGAACCAACTTGGATCTTCTGCTTAATCCCTTGCCTGATCTCTCTCCCCCTTGATAGAGCTTGCAACTCCTCTCCGTACTTATCCAACTTGGAGAGTACCTGTAGAAACACAGTAACAGAGAACCGCCAAACAATCTTGATATATTATAACATAAACATTATAGAATCAGATATATAATGAGCATACAATAGCATTCACAAATGATAACATTCACAAGTGCACAATTATATGGAAGAAAACTTGAAGAACTTTATTAAATAAAAGGGAGAATTACAACCCAGTTGTTTGATCCAGCATCATCCTCCCAACATCAATCCCTCTTCACCTCATGAAATAGCAAGATCACACCAACAATACAATGCTCTTTTCTCAAATACAAACTATGAGCACTTCCTTGCAATTCACCATATTTGAGCCTCTAGATCTCTTAGATGAGGGATGCATTTATAGATGTGTGCAAGGGTTTGAGTCATCTCTAGCGTTTTGATTAGTGTCATTCCACTTGTTGCATTTGGTTCCACTTGGAGATTTCTTGGATCTCTTACTCATCCCTGGGTGAATTCAGAGAGGCAAGTGTCATAGGAGAAGTTACTAGAAGATCCCATGAGCATCCACTTCGAAACCTGTCTTGGAAATTTGTCCATCCTCACCCATCACACCCTACAGAAAACCTAATCAGTATGCATTGCACCTCAAGAGTGTACCACATAGTATACATCACACCTCGCCAGTGTAGTAGTCAGTATGGTTCAGTTTAGGCCATTTCTGGATGTTTTTTCAGGTGGAACTTTTGGGGAATGACCTAATCAGATGACCACGTTCTTTTAGGGTATGAAACAACTCTTTTATGGGTTCAAGATCCCTAGTTTATCGACATATGAGATTGGGGTTGAAGTGCCCAAATATGTCTATAACACAAGGACATAGGTTGGACCTCCTATGGTATTGACAATGGGTATAAGGGGAGCCCCTTCTTTTTGAATCTTTGGAAGCCCATAGATCCTCGGAGTGATGGGGCTACTCTCAATAAGCTTATGGCAAAAGGAACCCACAGTGCTACTAGATTTAATAGCTAGGGTGACTCTTCTGGAGATCTTTTTTAAGGGATTGTTGTTAAGTTTTTTATAGCTTTCTTTGTTACCTAGATGATCCAACATCTTTTGTTGATAATATTCTTTATTAAGGATGATGGCAGCCACTCCTTTGTCGGCTTTAAGAACCACAATGTCCATGTTGTGGTTCAAGGATTTTAGGGCTTCAAAGTTAGCTTTACTAATGTTGCTTCTAGGGGGTTTGCCTTCCTAAGGACAATGACGCAGTCTTGCCTAACAATGTCCTTAATATTATTAGGTAAGCCCTTAATCCCAAACTCAACATCGCCCATAATGTCTTCCACTGGGATCTTGTTTGGGGCGAGGGAAAAATTTAATCCTTTCCCAAGAAGGCTAAAGACAGAAGGGGGAAAGGAAAATTTAGAAAGAATAACGACCCTATTATTCTGAGAGGGATGAAGAGGCTTGTTATTATTATTATTATTATTATTGTCACCCTCATCATCATCATCATCATTGATATTACTATTGTTGTTGTTGTTGTTGTTGTTTTTGTTGTTGTTGTTGTTATTATTATTATTATTATTACCTTCAAAGTTGTACTCCTCGTTATTAATAATATTCTTATAATCATTTAACACACTATTATTATTAGTAATAAACCTAAAATTATCAATGTTGTTATTATTAGTATCACTAACAATTCTATGGAAATTATAATCTCCTAAATAATAATAATTATTAATATTCTTATTAATATTATTCAAATTAAAATTAAAATCCTTTAGCCTATTCGACTGAAACCATTTATTATTATCATACTTACTACACCGTTTATCAAAGATAGAAGAGCATGGAACAGAGAAGGTTACTGCAGGTTGGATGGGAGAACTAGAGGGCGCTTGACCGGATTTAGGAGAACACCAAGCGGGATTGGATCCAAGACACTGGATAGGAGAACCACCATAGATATACTACAAAGATGGCAAGGATCCAAGAGCCGGACTATGCTCACCCATATCAATAGTTAAAGGAATACTGTAGAGATGGTAAGGATCTAAGAGCCGAACTATGGTCGCCCAGATTAGCAGTTAAAGGATTCCTTTATTCACTGATACGGGCAACCACAGTCCGACTCTTAGATCCTTACCATCTTTGCAGTATATCGATGGTGATTCTCCTATCCAATGTCTTGGATCCAATCCCATTCGTTGTTCTCCTAAATCCGATCAAGCCTCCTCCAGTCCTCCCATGGAGCCTTCAGTAACCTTCTCTATTCCACGCTCTTCTATACTTGATAATCAGTGTAGTAAGTATGGTAATAATAAATGGTTTGAGTTGAATAGGTTAAAGTATTTTAATTTAATTTGAATAATATTAATAAGAATATTAATAATTATTATTATTTGGGGAATTATAATTTCCATAAAATTGTTAGTGATACTAATAACAACAACATTGATAATTTTAGGTTTATTACTAAGAATAATAGTGTGTTAAATGATTATAAGCATATTATTAATAACGAGGAGTACAACTTTAACAACAACTTTAACAACAACAACGACGACATTGTTAATAATAATAATAACATTACTAGTAATATCAATAATGATGATGATGATGATGAGGGCAATAATAATAGTAATAATAATAATAATAATAATAATAACAAGCCTCTTCATCCCTCTCGAAATAATAGGGTTGTTAATGTTTCTAAATTTTCCTTCCCCCCATCTGTCTTTAGCCTTCTTGGGAAAGGATTAAATTTTTCCCTTGCCCTGAAAAAGATCCCAGTGGAAGACATCATGTGCAACGTTGAGTTTGGGATTAAGGGCTTACCTGATAATATTAAGGAAACTATTAGGAAAGATTGTGTCAATGTCCTCAAGAAGGTAAAGCCCCCTAGAAGCAATATTAGTAAAGCTAAATTTGAAGCCCTAAAATCCTTGAACCACAATAGGGACATCGTGATTCTTAAAGCAGACAAAGGAGGGGTTGTTTTCATCCTTAATAAAGAATATTATGGACAAAAGATGTTGGATCATCTCGGTAACAGTGGTAGCTATAAAAATCTTAATAAGAATCCCTTAAAAAAGATCTCCAGAAGAGTCACCCTAGCTATTAAATCTAGTAGCACTGTGGGTTCCCCTTTCCATAAACTTATTGATAGTAGCCCCATCACTCTAAGGATCTATGGGCTTCCAAAGATTCACAAAGAAGGGGCTCCCCTTAGACCCATTGCCAATACCATAAGAGGTACCACCTACCTCCTTGCTAAATTCTTGGCCTCCAAGCTTAGACCCCTTGTGGACCTCATAGAGTCACTCATTAAAGACTCTTCATCTTTTGTCAATGAGATTAAGGGCATAAATTTTTACCCTGATGAAATTCTTGTGAGTTTCGATGTGGTCTCCCTTTACACATGCATTCTTATAAAGGAGTCCATTGAAGTCATCAACCGACTGATCGATCCTGATAACACTCATTTATTTGAAATCACTGTCATGTCTACTTTCTTCATCTTCGAAGGTGAATTCTATGAAGAGACATGCGAGGTTGCCATGGGCTCACCCCTGTCCCTGGTGGTTGCTAATATTGTTATGGAATACTTTGAATCCAAGGCTTTGGCCTCTGCACGGATCTTTCCCGAGCTTTGGAAAAGATTTGTTGACGACACTGGTGTCATCTGGTCTCATGGCCAAGAGGAGTTAGATATTTTTCTGGAGCATCTCTACAATTGATCACCCTCTATTAAGTTCACCATGGAGCAAGAAGTTGATGGTTGTTTTCCTTTCCTAGATGCTCTCATTTCAAAAAATGTTGACTATTCTTTTTCCCACCAAGTGTTTACGAAGAAAACTCATATTGAGCAATATCTTCATGCGAGGGCCCATCATTTCCCTGCTAAAAGGTAGGGTGTTCTCAACACTCTAGCAACTCGTGCACTCGGAATCTCTCATGAGAAGAATCTTGAGAAGGAGAAAGCCCATCTCCTTAATGTTTCTGTTAATAATGGTTACAATAGGCACCAAGGTCTGGAAGCTTTCCTTAAAGCCAGCCAAGGTCCCAAAGTTAACAAATACCCTAAGGATAGGGTCTCACGGGTTCATCTCCCGTTCATCTAGGGGACCACTGATAAAATTGTGAGAATCCTCAGGAGGCATAATGTGCCCTCTTCGTTTAGACCCCTTAACACCATCTATGGCTCTCTTAGATCTGTTAAAGACCCCATCGACCCCATGGACATGAAAGGTGTCTATGTTATTCCTTGTTCCTGTGGGACTCCCTATGTTGGTGAGACTGGGCGCTCTATTAATCAAAGGATTCATGAACACTCAGCCGACATAAAACATGGGAGGACCAAGTCTTCTGCCCTGGCAGAACACACGGAAAAAACTAAGCATCATGTATGCATTGAGGAGGCCCATGTTATTGCCAAGATTGCCCCTTTTCATCACTGGAAGTTTAGGGAGGCCATAGAAATTGAAAAAAGGCCAAGCAATCTCAATAGGGATGACCGTTGGAAGATTAGCAGATGTTGGATCCCTGCCCTTTCTTCCTAGCCGCCCCTGCCCCGCCCCCACCCCTTGTGTTGTTCCTTTATTGTGATCTTCTCTCGTCTTTTTTCCTTGTGTTGTCCTTTATCCCTTCTTTTCTCTTTGTTTTTAATAATTACCCTTTTTAACAATTCTTATAATAATTACCCTTTTTAACAATTCTTATAATAAAATATTTATTTTTAGAGGCAGTAAGAATCTTTTTAACCTTGATAATTAGCATTGTTAACATAACATTTTTACCGTAATTTTAAAGAATGACGCCAATTATCCCTTTATACTTTAATTTAAATTAATGTATATTAATTGGTGGATTTAACTAATGAGAAACTTCCATCTTCTTTCTCAGTATTTCTAATTAAAAATTGCCCCTTTTCGATTTTGTTAGACCCTTCATTTTAATATTTTTTTAGTAAATCTATTATTTTATTCTTATTAATTATATAAAGTTAATTTATGATTTATAGTGTAATAGTTAATATAATAAGTTTCCCTTATTGAAGTAAAATTAAAGAATAAAGGAAAATTTAATATTAATTTACTTGGCTTTAGCATTAATAGTAATTCTATTAATTTATACTCATTAATTATATAAAGTTAAATTATGACTTAGCTAATTTTGGTTATAATGTAATAATTAATGTAAAGAAAAATTTAAAGAATAAAGAAAAGTTTAATATCAATTTGTATTTAATGGCTTTAGCATTAATAGTAAATCTATTATATTCATATAAAGATTAAGACCTAGTGAGTTATTACTATAATGTAATAGTGAGTATAATAAGTTTCAGTGAGTATAATAAGTTTCACCTTGATGAAGATGAATTTAAAGAATGATGTTTCCTTTATAAATTTAATAAGAATGAATCAGAACTAATAAATTTAGAATAATTTTTCTCTAAGTAGGTGAGCCTTTAATTAGCAATTTTAATTTATTTATTAGATATTAGTTGGTATTCTTATATATATCCTTAATAAAAAATCAGAGGATTAGTTTATTCTCATTAAATATAAACAATTAAATTAATCAAATATAGTAATAAATTTAATAAAACTAACTTTTGAATTAATTAAATTTACCTATCCTTGTCCCTCCGTCCAGTTAAGTCTCCTAGTCAAATATAGTCGTTTCCTAGTCAAATATAGGTGTTGGATGATCTTCTCTCTCTATTTAAACTGTTACCATGGTCTAGTTCTTCAACTTGTCCTACCATGAACCACACTTCTTCGTTCTAAAATGGTCCACAAATGAATTATATATATAGCTTTAATAAAAAATCCGAGGATTAGTTTATTCTCATTAAATATAAACAGTTAAATGAATCAAATATAGTAATAAATTTAATAAAACTAACTTTTGAATTAATTAAATTTCACTATCCTTTTCCCTCAGTCCACTTAAGTCTCCTAGTCAAATATAGTCGTTTCCTAGTCAAATATAGGTGTTGGATGATCTTCTCTCTCTATTTAAACTGTTACCATGGTCTGGTTCTTCAACTTGGCCTACCATGAAGCACACTTCTTGGTTCTAAAGTGGTCCACAAATGAATTATAATGTGATGTTCCCGAAAATTTCTTCTCAATACTGATATGGATCATAGAAGCCTCAATTCTACAATTATTAATATGGTTGATATAAGCCTATTGATGTATTTTCTAATCTAGTTGTATATGTAGTTGAAATAATATTATGTGGTTGTAGTAGTATTAAGCAAAAATCAAAACACATCATATTAAAAAAATTAATTAAAATTTTGGTTGTATATTTGGTTGAAATAAATCTATCTCTATATATCAACCACATTAGTAAATGTAGTTATATAACACATTAATAAATATGGTTATACTAATATTAAGCAAAAATGAAAACACATCCTAATTAATTATTATATACTGTAGCTTGTAGATCAAGAATATTTATTCATATATATTATTATTTTTTTCTAAACTTAAATTATTTTATATTTTTAAAATAAAAATACATATCATAAATGACATTGTATTATGTTAACCATTTTGGAAAAAGAGAAAATGAAAAGTGAGATAAATGAAATCAAATTAAAAGCTACATATATATCATTCACATACACAAACCATATTAATTGTCATTTTATTTTAGCTGAAATAAAATATTATTATTATTAAACTATATTAATGCATTAAACTTGATATTATTATTATACATAAATCTAATATTAAATCATTAAACTAATATTAAAACCTAATATTAAATCATTAAACTAATAGTAAAACCTAATGGGTAAAAGGTAAAAATTAAAACCTAATTTTATTATAAACTCATTTGCAACTTAAAAGTAAACTTTAAATTATTATAAAATGAATTACACTATGCGTAACTAAAGAATTCTATAAACAAGATCTTTTTAGGATTATAACATTTGGTTATCTTCTGGAAACTTTGTCTGGTCAAATTCATTAGGCAGATTTGATCAATATATATTAACCATCATACAACATGATTGAAGAATTAGTTTTTCTAATGGTGCCTACTCATTTCAAATAAAGTACTAAGAGAACTTATACCTTAATAATGCAGCTTGTATTTTTCCATTAGGATTGAACAAATCTAGGGTTGTTTCATTCATGTAGCAATATAACTCTACTGATTATCAATCAAATAAAGTATATGCTAAATTATAAATTGAATTACACAACACTAGTTATACATCACACAACACTGCTTACACAACACTTAACTAGAATCCGAAACAAAATGACAATTTTATTGTTATAGAAGAATGGTTGTAGTAGAAGTTTCTTAATCCAATGCACCTTTCCAACAAGGAAGCCATGTTTATAACCACAAACAAAAGTTTAATAATAAGATACATATTAATACTTTATTTTATTGAAAAACATTGTAAATGAATAAAACCTTCCATCAATATTTACTAGCCTATTGCAAAAACTCCTTTCATCATAATTATATCTAAAGGTACATTAAGATGATAAAATTTAATTTAACTTTCCTTGCACAATTCATAGGTAACATTTTTATCACAACAAATGATCGGGGGCATAAGAAACATTTTTAGGACAACCAACAATGCAACTTGGAGAAATGCTGCAAATCCACAAAATAAACAAATATTTAATACAAAATCATACCATGTAAATATGAGTAAGAATAATGAAAAAATGCAAGTGTAATAATGAGAAATGGTACTGAAAAAATGAATTGAATTTGCAATACCCTTGTGCATTACTTTGAGGATAAGTTGCAACAAAAAAACTACACCTCAACTCTACTTTATAATTAAACCCTAAAACATTATTTCACTTTTCTATACAAAATAATAAAGCTAAAAAATTACTTATTTTACTTATTATCAAATTATAAAACCTCATTTTACTGGTTAGTTTTGTAGATAGAAACAAAACCTGATAGAACTTAAGTTCCAGTCTCTAAAACAAGCTAAAACCTGGAAGGAATTGATATGAGTATCCTGCATTGAACATGAAGAACTGTCCTCTAATATTCTTCTCAAACTCATAGCAAGGTCCACTGTGGAATTGATATGAGAATCTGGCATCTAACATGAAGAACCGTTCTCCTTCAATATTTCTCTCAAACTCATAGCAAGGTCAGCTTTATGACTGTTAAATTTATAACAGCTTGACAATCCTCTACCAAAACACCATCTAAAATAGCTAAAAAGAAAAAAAACCTTTATGGAACTGAATACTGGCTAGTTATAAAAATATTAATAACCACTAATGAAATAAATGTATAATAGCCTAACAATCCTCTACCAAAACACCATCTAAAATCATAAAAAAAAGCAGCTTTATGGAAGTGAATACTAGCTAGCTCTTTAAAAAAAAAAAAAAAAAAAAAAAGGGTAAATAACCAGTGATGAGAAAAACCTGAAATGAGCTCTGTCGTTGAGCTCAAAAGATCAAACAAATTCATATTGAGTCTGCTTGAGTCGGTATTTATGTTATACCAGGGTGCATGGATCAGAACAATAAGCCACAGAGTCTTCAGCCTGTTTACCCGGGATAGGTCGCCCTGTTTTCACAAAAAATGAATTTTAATTCTTGTAGGACTATTTAATGGAAATGGTTTCATGGACTAGCCAGTATGAATGAGATGTGCGAATTATGCTATGAAGTGTTTATAATGACTGGAAGTAACGATTAACCCCTATTAAATGATCACTGATGTAGGTGAAATTAGCTCCCTACCTGAAGCCATTTGTACCGGTCTGAATCCCATCCGAAAGTCTGCGTAGGAGCCCATCATCAATATATGTGCCCCTGCGACCTCAAAGGAATAAAAGAGGTTTGAAGGGGAACCACTTTCTTCCGACATTTTCCAGCGTGCATTGTTGGCTTTGAATGGTGTGCTAGCCAGTAAGAGGATTTTCTCGATCTCATGATTTCCCTGGGTGACCCTCCATGGTCTGGAGCTAGCCAATGGCTCTACAAGCCTTCCGAAGGAGTCCCATATAGGATGATTGTCATCGGCATATGAAGTATCGTCGGGAAAATGAAGCACATCGTAGTTCATCTGTTGCACATGATGGAGGGTGGTCTCACGTATAACAAACCCATAATTAACAATGAGGGAGAGCCCAAGCCGGATAGGTTAAAAGAATACAGATACAAATCTTATTATATTAAAATGGATATAGTAGATGTTGGATTTTTTTGAAACTCGCACACAACTGCAAACACTATAAGATGTTGGGTTGGTGGTGTTTTGAAAGAATACTTTGGGCCATTTCCTCCGCAGCGATAATAATAGACAGTACCAGCTTCAAGCGGTCCAATTACAACATGGTGGACCTTTGCAGATTTGTAGAGCAGATAACGGTAATTAGTATTTTCCCCTTTTGTAGAAGATGTGTATTTTCCCGAAGAGGTTCCATACTCAACAATTGACATTATATTGTCGTCGCTTGTCATCCAGGAGATTCTCATATTATTATAATGTCGTAGCTTGTCATCCAGGAGATTCTCATATTATTACTCCCTGAAAGAGAAATATGAACCTGCAAAACAAAGGAAAAATTATAAATGTTTTCTTAGTAACTGTAAGTTATGTTTTTCATATTGATCAAATCATATCTGTTGAGGATCTGATCAGGACTTTGTGTCCAGATGAACTGATAATGTTGATCGAGGAAGAGGCCGCACATAAGATCCAGATGAATGGGTTACAACGATCAGAGTACACTGTAAATCAAAATCCAGTGAATGAAGATTCATTCTGTATGAAGACACTAGAAAAAAGTGTGTATTTCTGCCCCAAAACACAAACATGGGATGCATCATTGAATAGTTTAATGTCCATTATGTTTTAAATAGATTAATATTGTAAATGGTACCAATTCAAGTTCATCCAATATGGTTGAATGCGATGCATGGTAAGACAGACTACGTTTTCAAAGTTGAAACATTGTGATGAATGACGTATAGTGGAGCTAATATTCTGCAACTTTTGTTTATCGTTAATTTTATTTGGACATGTTTTCAAAATTTCAATGGTTAATAAAAATGAGATTGAAATTAAAATAAATAAATATTTTAATGATAATAATTAAAATAGGAATAAGGATAATAGTGGTGGTAATATAGTGCATTTTCGGTTTGTTAATTTTATTTGAACATGTTTTCAAAATATCATCTGTTACTAAAAATAAGATAGAAATTAAAATAAACAAATATTTAATGTTAAAATTTAAAATAAGAACAAGGCTAAAGATATAGTATTTTAGTTTTGTTTTGTTTTGGTTTTTTATTTTTTCTTCTTTAAACTCCCCTCATTGTTATTATGCCTAGTTTTGGCATGATCGATCTTATATTATTAGTCGTTAGATGATTTTTGAGATTTGTCTCTAACCCCCTCAATTATGTCACTCTTGATGTGCCATGGGTCTCCTCGTTTCTTTGTCATCCATGTATTTTCCGCTTGACATGTGTTCCATGCAAGGTTTTCTCATATTTGATATGGTTAATTAAAATCATGGGTGCGAATTTTGGTTAGTTAGGGTTTATATCCATTGATTTCATGAATTTTTTTCTCACAAGTGTCCCAAGTTTCTGAAAATTAATTTTGTTTCGTAGGGGCATTGTGGTAGATTTGTAAGCAGTGACAAAGAAGAAGTTCGCTCACTCGAGAAGTTGGGCACTCCTAGACCCAAATGGAAAGGCTTATACGCTAGATGCTGATAAGTATGTTTTCATGCACCAAGTTCGACTTTTTCTATTCACTTCCTTCTTGCAAGTGGTCTTGTTAGATCCTTTGGGGTAATTTTCAATGCCATAGATCATGCTAAGAGAAAAAAAAAGTATAAGCGAACAATGTGGTACTCCCAAACTCAATTAATCTACAAGCTTCACTTTACGGATCTACAAAGTGTTTATGCAAGGTTTTGTTCATTTTTTTTGCCTTCAATTCCTTTTACAAGGGAAGAATTTAAGTCAAACAAGTGATTGAATTTTTTGTTATGAGTAGGATATGTAGTATTGTGTTTAATTTCATTTTTATTTTTGTTATAAACTTTTCAGAACTATTTCGTTTTAGAAGTGTTATTAATCTTAAAACAATTTTTGGCAATATAACTCAAGAATTTTGAATAAGTTTTAGTTGTGGAGACAGATCACGAGACATATGTATTGTCTTACTTATAGTTGAGAGTAATGATACAAAAAATTGATTTAGAGCATGCCATTCTATTTTCTTTTCGATTCGATGCCTATTCCTCTAATTTATTTGTTAATGCCAATTGATTTTCAGAGTTTCTCTTGAAAATATGTGTAGAAATCAAGAATCATATATGTTTCCGATCTGATAATCACCTTATGAGTGACATCAGTTTAAGATTTATTAAACAAAGGTATTACAGACTCATGTGCTGGTGTGTGTTTTGTGTTATTTAAGCAACAGATCGATCAGATTGCCAACACACAGACATTTAAATGGAAATACATCAGAGAAATACAGTAAGCAAACACAAAGACACAATAATTTTAATAAGGAGTTCACCTTATCCTCCTGGGCTACGTCTCCGGTCCAGCTCTCAGTGGTGGCCTTGTTTTATTGCGTCTTTAAGCAGAGAATTATAGTGCAGGGACTCAATGTGAGTTCTCCTGAAGCAGGTTTTGCTTGGCAGGGTGGTTCTTGGATTCCCCAAGCCACTGGAATACACAGACTCTTCTTCTTCCTACCAGCTCTGTGACCGTCTGGTCTATAGTGGAAAGAGCCAAATGTGGTGCTCAGTCTCGATAGATTCCTCTATGGGATGGCTTGAATCTTCAAGCTCTCTGGTGCTCGATGCTGCCGCTGGTCAGCTTGACCCTCTCTCTCTTTCTGCTTTTGCTTTACTATTCTCTATGTTCTGTCCTCCTCTCGCGATTCTGGTCTCTCTGTCTTTTTTTTTTTTTGTCTCTCAGGCTGAAAACTCTGACTTGAATGTGTATTTTTTTCCTGTTCATGGCTTTTAGCCATTCGTCCCCTATGTATGTTTGATTCCTCTTCCACCATTGTCGATTCACCTTTTGCAGTTGTGCCTAGAGTTTCGTGTTCGGCGTCATCATGAATGCTCAGGAAGTGGCCACATGTCCTCCTCTAAACAGCACCAGCCTGCTTCATTGGTTTGTTTCTTTAGTTACGTCATGGATGCGTTCTTCCTCCACTGTGGCAGTCAAATGGATTCCAAATCCCTTCTAAAATATGGCGTATTCCCTGTTGATTCTGCTTCCTCCATCAGGTGCGATCTTAGCCGTCTGATGTGGGTCCCCTAGATCCAACGTCATATGCACGTCCCGTGGGGTTAACTTGCTTGACCGATAGCACGCGATCAACGATGGTTTTCTCTCACCTCCACCTACCAGGAGTCGATCGGTGTATGGAATCACTCCGCTCTCATCCAAAACCTCTTACCATTTAAGGGCACCCCGATTAATACCGTCGGTTTTCTAGAGCGCGAGTCCTGCCTTTGTACTTTAGCACTTTTTCCTTTTCCTGCCCACGATTCTCCGATTCCCGCATGTGACTGAGTGCTCGGGCTTTTCCTTCATAGCCCTGTTTTCCTAGCGATATCAAAAATCACCTCTTTTTCCCATTTCCGGGCTCCGAGTGGCTATTTTGACATCCTTCATGGTCTCCATGGGCCTCGGTTAGCGCACTTTGACCATGGTCCCCGTCGTTCCACATTGGCTGCCATTGCCACTGGTTCAGGGTGCTTTTGATTGCTCTTTTGAATTCCATAGAGATTTGTTTTGACTCGATATAGTCATGGTTCCTTGACAGTCTTTTATGGATCTGATTCGGATCATGGCCTTCCCACTGAGGAAGCTTTTGGACCACTAAAAGTTGGTTTTCTTTCAAGCATCAACTAAGTGAGGGTATTGCTTCTCACTTGTCCAATCTCAGTCCACTTCGCACTGCTCGACTTTGAACCTTTGAGTCCAATCCTGAGGTACTCAACATCTCCCCTGCGTGTTGTCCATACCTTCCTGTCCAAAGCTGTGTCTTCCTGCAATTCACTCAGATATTCAGGTAGTATGTCATTAATAGAAGGCAATTGACTTTGCTCTTCAAGGTCCCCAATCATTGAAGGTTCAAACAATCTCAAGCAATTTACATTTACGACTAAGTAGATGTGCATGTAAGCTAGTAGATCAAGCCGAAAATCATTTTCACCAAACTTCTCAAGTATCCTAAAAGGTCCATACATGATAGGTTTTATCTTTTCACCTTCACCTTGCATCGTGTCCTTGCTGATATATAGCCAGACTTGGTCTCCAACATGAAAACTATGCTCCATCCGATGCTTTTCATGTCTAGCCTTGTACTTGGTCTGGCTCTTTTCTAGTTGTTCCTGTACTGCCTGGTGGATCTCCTGGATTTGTTCAATGAACCTAGTTGCCTTGTCCACATCACTGTGTCCATCAACCATGGTATCTTTACCAAAGACAAAATCCAAAGGAGACCTTGGGATGAATCCAAAACAGGTCTCAAAAGGAGATCTCTATGTAGAAGAGTGGTTGGCTCTGTTGTAAGCATGTTGCACATAACACAAGTGTTCATCCCAAAGCTTAGGATGTTTGCTGCAATATCCTCTCAGTAACTGGATTAATGTCCTGTTAACTACTTTTGTCTAGCCATCTGTTTGTGGATGAAAAGTTGTGCTTTTCTTCAATTTGGTGTCCATTAGTTCCCACAGACTCGTCCAAAACTTCCCCACAAATTGGGTGTCTCGATTAGATACAATAGAAGTGGGTAATCCAAAATGAACCCATACATGTTGAAAGAACAATTTTGCAGTCTGTTTAGCTGTAATTTGCTTATTACAAGGTATCAAAATACACATTTTTTTGAATCTGTCCACGTTAAAGTATAGGTAATCATGACCTTTCCTAGATTTAGGCAGCCCTCCAACAAAATCCATGGAAACACTTTCCCAAGGGTGAGAAGGAACTGGTAAAGGAGTGTACAAGCCTAGTTTCCTATTGCTGGGCTTGCTTTTTGCACACATGGCACACCCTCTTATATATCTAGAAACTGTCTCATTCATTTTCGGCCAATAGCAGAACCTTTGCAGCTGTGTAACTGTTTTACTTACCCCAAAGTAACCTGATATCAGAGAAGTGTGTGCTTCCCTAATTATCTTTACTCTCTCTATTTGTGGAATGCAGAGTTTCAAACAATGATATAAGAGTCGGTCCTTCACATGATAGTTCAATTCTTCTACTCTTTTGCCTTGAATCAAAGTTGCATATACCTCTTTAAAGTCCATATGCTGAGCATATTGTTCTATGTAGCTTTCATGTAGCACAGAATTATGCTTAAGTATGGTAGATGCATTTATAATGGGTCTATAACATGTCTGCAACCTTGTTATGTATGCCCTTTTTATATTTGATGACTAAGTGAAACTATTGTAGGAAACCCATCCATCTGTAATGTCTTGATTGCTGCAGCTTAGTTTGGGAGTGTAGATATTGAAGTGGTTGATGATCAATATGTATTACTGTCTCTTTTCCCATTAAGTAATGTTTCCACTTTTTCACACTTTGAACCAATGCATACAATTCTTTATCATATGTAGGATAGTTAACTACTACAGGATTGAAAGTCTCAGAATGATAACATATGGGTTTGTCGTGCTGTGTCAACACTGCTCCCATGGATAGTCATTGGCATCAGTTTGAATCTCAAATGGTCTTTGTAGATCTGGTAGTGCTAGTACAAGTGCTGTACTAATCTTTTCTTTCAAGGTATCAAAGGCTTTCTCATGTTTGCCTCCCCACTAAAACACCTTGTTCAATCCTGTCAAAGCATGTAAGGGAGCTGCGATTGAGGAAAAGTTAGAAATGAACTTCCTCCAATATTGTGCTGCTCCTAATAAGCTTCTCACTTCTGCAGAAGACTTGGGTTTAGGCCAGTTTACAATGACTGCCACTTTAGAGGGATCTATTTTCAATTCACCGGCCCCTACTATATGACCCAAATAATTTAGATATGTTTTGCCAAATTCACATTTTGAGAGTTTCACATAAAGTTTTTCTCTTTTCAAAACATCTAATGTCTGCTTAACATGTGTTAAGTGTTCTTCCCACATCATACTAAAAATCAGAATGTCATCGAGATACACAATAACAAAATCATCAAGAAAAGGTCTGAGTACATCATTCATTAATCTCATAAAGTAGCAGGAGCATTAGTTAAGCCAAAAGGCATAACCAGCCATTCATACAATCCCTGCTTTGTTTTGAAAGCAGTCTTCCATGCATCTTGCTCTGAAACTCTGACTTGATGGTATACACTGTACAAATCCAGCTTGGTGAAATAAACAGCTTCCTTCAATTGATCTAAAATATCATCTATGCGAGGAAGGGGATAACGGTTTTTGATTGTTATCTTATTTAGTGCTCGTAATCAATACACATTCTCCATGAGCCATCTTTCTTTCTCACAAAAATGATTGGTGACCCACATGGTGATGTGCTAGGCCCGATGAACCCTTTTTCGAGCAACTCCTGCACTTGCTTCTTGATTTCAGCATTCTCTAAAGAAAATAACCTATACATCCTAATGTTAGGCAATGGAACATCTTGCTACAAACAAATATCATGTACTATTCCCTTTTTGGGTGGTAGACCTTTAGGTTTTTGAAACAAGACTTCATACTATGAAACAATCTTTTCTATATCACCTTTTTGATTAGCATCACAACCCTCAAATACATTGGTTTTATCAGGTTTCTTTTCCTTTAAAACCATTAGTAAGAATTGTTTGCATGAATTTATCATTCTTTTCATCTGTCTTGAGTTTATGGGAGTATAATTATTCTTGAGCTTATGAGCTCTTACAAAGTATTCGATTCCATCTTTAACAAGTAGATACTTGTTCTCAACTCTATAAAAAATAGCCTTTCTATCATACAAGTAAGGACTTCCTAAAACAATTCCACATATATCCAAAGGAATTATGTCTAACTCAACCTCATCTACAAATGCTGAACCAAAAGAAAACTTGAGTTTGCACTGTCTAGTCACTTGTAGTTGTGCTTTATCATTCAACCATCCTAATAGATATGGTTTCTTATGAGGTGTAGTTGCTAATCCCAATTTCTTTACAATTGCTTCAGAAATTAGATTTACTTGTGAGCCACTATCAAACAAAGTATCAATCTTTTGATTTTTAGAGATAACTCGAATATGGAAAAGCTCATGTCTTTTTCTCTCATGTTCTTCATCAATAACAGATTGAGCAGAATCACTAGTAGATGCTTCAGAATTCTTACCTTTATACCTGTGGCTGCAATGATTGTTTCATCTCCCGAGTCTGACCCCAAATCTTTCTAAATAGCTGCAAAAATCTTCTTCTTCTTGCCCTCAGACTTCTTAGGTCTCAACTCTGGATGTAGAATCCAACAGTGTTCATCATCATGCCCTTCCTTTTTACAGTGAGTGCATGAAGCTTTGTCGTTTTGTGCAGTGTTAGCCTTCCTTGATTTCCACTTCTGCTTTCTTTTCTCCTTGCTCTTGCCTACAATGGGTTGGGATGATCCCCCAACTTCTGGATTTCCATTCTTTCCTCTAGCCTCTAGATGAGTAGCTTGTATAGATACCTCATCTATACTAGTGGGATTAAACATGAGCATGGTATGCCTCATGTAGCTGTGTAGACCACCAATGTACCTCAAAATATTCTCTGGTGAGTCTAATGAGATACCCAACATCAATGCTCTCTTTCTAAACTCTTGAGTATACCCTTGCACACTTTGCCCTTTCAACTGCCGAAGAGTTTGCCAACTCATCATGGCTTGTTGCATGTAGGCCAATGGATAGAACTGCTTTTTGATTGTAGCAACAAACTCACTTCAGACAGAGATGGTCTTACCATGTATTTTCATATCAGCTTGGGTTCTGCCTTCCCACCAAACCAAGGCAGTGCCTCCTAGGCGTAGGCTTGCCAGCTGAATCTTACTCTTATCTGAGTCTATGTTCTATACCCTGTAATACACATCAATTTGTCTAATCCAGTTGTCCAACTTTTCAGCATTTTGCTCTCCATCATATATAGGCAAGTCAAATTTAACATCTAGTTTAATCAAATATGCTTTCTTATTATGCATAGGGCTATTAGGAGGTGTGAGAAAGCTTTCCTCTTTTCCTTTTCCTTTGGAGTGGTCATGGGAATGAGACTCATCTTCTTCTTTATCTCATTTAGAACTTGATGAATCTTCATCCTTGTGCTTTCTAAAGTCCCTATGCATTTCTTCTACCATAGACTTTATTGCTAGGAAACTCTCTATGAATTGAGGGTCTAGCCCCACAGAACCTTCCTCTGACATTGTCTTCCGAGAATAGACTCTCCCAATTTCAGGATTAGTCTCCACCAACTCTCCTTCTCCTTATTTGAGCCTTAATCTAGTGAGCATTCACAGCTAAACCAACACAAGCTTGTCTAACCTTACAGCCTAAAGATCTGATACCACTTGATCTGATAATCACCCTATGAGTGACATCAGTTTAAGATTTATTAAACAAAGGTATTACAGACTCATGTGTTGGTGTGTGTTCTATGTTATTTAAGCAACGGATCGATCAGATTGCCAACACACAAACATTTAAATGGAAAGGCAGCAGAGAAATATAGTAAGCAAACATAAAGACACAAGAATTTTAATAAGGAGTTCACCCTATCCTCCTAGACTACGTCTTCGGTCCAGCTCCCAGTGGTGGCCTTGTTTTATTGCGTCTTTAAGTAGAGAATTATAGTGCAAGGACTCAATGTGAGTTCTCCTGAAGCAGGTTTGCTTGGCAGGGTGGTTCTTGGATTACCTAAGCCACTGGAATACAGACTCTTCTTCTTCCTACCAGCTCTGTGACCTTCTGGTCTATAGTGGAAAGAGCCAAATGTGGTGCCTAGTCTGGATAGATTCCTCTATGGGATGGATTAAATTTTCAAGCTCTCTGGTTCTCGATGCTGCTGTTGGTCAGCTCGGCTCTCTGTCTCTTTCTAGTTTTGCTTTATTGTTCTCTATGTTCCATCCTCCTCTCGGGATTCTGGTCTCTCTGTCTTCTTTTTTTCGTCTCTCGGGCTGAAAACTCTGACTTGACTATGTCTTTTTTCATGTTCATGGCTTTTAGCCATTTGTCCCCTATGCCTATTTGGTTCCTCTTCCGCTATTGTCGATTCACCCTCTGCAGATGTGCCGAGAGTTTCCTGTTCGGCGTCATCATGAATGATCAGGAAGTGGCCACATGTCCTCCTCTAAATAGCGCTAGCCTGCTTCACTGGCTTGTTTCTTCAGTTACGTCATGGATGCATTCTTCCTCCACTGTGGCAGTCAAACGAATTCTAAATCCCTTCTAAAATGCGGCATATTCCCTGTTGATTCTGCTTCCTCCATCGGGCGTGATCTCAGCCATTCGATCTGGGTCCCCCAGATCCAACATCATACGGACGTCCCACGTGGTTAACCTGCTCGATCGATAGCGCGAGGTCAATGGCAATTTTCTCTCACCTCCACCTACCACGCATTGATCGGTGTATGGAATTGCTCTGCTCTCATCCAAAACTTCTCACCGTTTAAGGGCGCCCCGATCAATACCGTCGGTTTTCTAGATTATGGGTCATGCCTTTGTACCTTAGTGCTTTTGCCTTTTCCCACCCGTGGTTCTTCAGTTCCCCCATGTGACTGAGTGCTCGGGCTTTTCCTTCACGGTCCTGTTCACCCAACGATGTGCAATTAGTGCTAGTCGCGCATCAAAAATCACCTCTTTTTCCCATTTCGGGGCTCCCAGGGGCTATTTTGACCTCCTGCGCCGTCTCCATGGGCCTCGGTCAGCGTGCTTTGACCAAGGTCCTCGTCGTTCCACATTGGCTGCCATTGCTACTGGTTTAGGGTGCTTTTTATCGTTGTTTGGAATTCCCTAGAGATTTGTTTTGACCCGATATAGTCATGGTTCCTTGATAGTATTTTATGGATCCGATTCGAATTAGTTTCAATTCCATGAGCTTGTTTAGATTAGGCCTTTTTTGTAAATTATTTTATATTCTGTAGATGAGACAAACTTCTATGTTGTAAAAAAAAATTAATTGAATTCATTTGGAAATTCAAGAGTGTGGGTTTGATGTGAAGTTACTCCCTGCATCAATGGTCAATTTTACATAGGTTGCTATGTGAAATTATTTCATTTTTTATTGATTTCAATGAAAGGCTAGGACCTTGGAAATGCCCAATTATTATCTGTTATATCAGGTTCATGATGATAATAGAAAAACCAATATAGTTGTGTTACAGACAAAGAGGAAACATCTTTCATTGATCATGAGGGGTGGCATTACATAGTTGGATGTCACAATTCTAGAATGGAATGGATTAAAAATAATGCCCAGCTCTAGAAATCGTGTTGAATTGGAAACATTGTGTTGGTTAAGGAAAAATCTAGAATTCTCATTTATGGAAGTTTGAATCTTATTGTTTCTTACTCTGAATACAAATTGTTTATTTAATGTTGCTAGTTGTTAATGAGACAATACATACTAATGAAAATATTGAGTTCATACCAAACACATAACATAATTAATTGAAGAGGACAACCTCATAGTGTTTCTAAGTTCACAAATCTAGAGCCCTTTCTAGAATTTGCATTGAATCAGATCAATTGAAAGCACACATTTTCAATTCACATGAGAGTTCTAGTGAGTCCATAGTAATTTGTAATTAACATGACATAAATTGAAATATATCTTTGGATACATAATTTCTTCGAGCCATTGAAATTTATCATTGCAATTACAATTTGTTTCAGTAACATTTGCATCTATAAGTCATTATTATTGGAATGTGGCAACCACCTCAGGATTTTCTGCAAATCAATCTCCTTTGGTGAAGCAACTGATCATTTAGTTAGAAATGAGATATATGCCATCAATTCAACAATATATTTTTTAATATTTAGAATGGTTTTGTTATCCATCCTTATGGTTTCTCTTGAAAAGAAACATAACTCGTTTTCTATTTTTAGACATTAAAATTCCAATTTAAATAACAATTAAAGAAATCCTTATGTATTTGTTTGATCATGATCAAAATTCGAATTAAAAGAATGAAAAAATCATTAACTTTGATATGCTGCTCTTTCCTAAGCTATCACCTTACAATGTTTCCTTTGCAACATGTGGTGTAATCGCTAGTTAAATTATTATCATTTCACTATTGAACTTAACTCAACCACTCATTATTTAAAAAGAGAAAAAAATACACACTACCTCTGCTCTATATTCTATATATTTTGTAGTGTCGTCCTTTTCATGTATATCCACTCAGTGCTCTAGTATTATTCCAATCTGGTGCAGCCGCATACTTACATTCGATAAAATTGAATTGATGCATTAGATTACTGTATTAGATTTGATTTCCTCAATCAACTTATTGCTCTATTGAATCAATGGGTTGGATATGATTGCATATGATTGCTAGGTGGAGGTAGTAACATTATGTTTGAAGCATTTTCAACACTGGTATATCGTTATATTGTGAAGGTTTGTAAAATGATTCATTGACATAAACAAATTACCATTTTTTTTGGTAGTTTTTATCCCAAATTCCCTTTGGTTTTTCCTTTGAAAAGGGTAAACATTAAAACAATGAAAAATTAAAAAATATCAAATTTGTTGTATCAAAATTATTATGTGATAAAGTTAATCTTGAAGGAAAATTATTCTTTGAAATATTTGGCACATTGTAAAGGGGTGTATCTTCTTCTAATGCAATTGGACGTGAACATGTGTCAATGAAATTTAATTGCGTTTTTTCAATGGAAGTGTCTCCTAGGGCCTCTTGCTTGTTATTCTTGGGAAATAATGTGAAAGTGAATTTACATACCCACTAAATCATTGAAATAATATAATATCATAAAGAGGTAGTGCTCCTCTCAATGTTGATGAAAACAATGAAGAATATATTTCAAAATTTAATGTCAATGATTTGTGATAAAGGTTGAAGCAACCCGAATGATGAAAAAATGGAGATGTCTACATTATCTATTAAATCATAATGGATGTGACAAAACCATGAATGAAATGATATACATGAAACCAAATAGAGATAGGTTTGGTAGTGCTATGTATAAACAATTCCAAATGATTATTGCAAGGAGAAAATTGAGGTTGAAATGGGACTAAGCATCAAATACGGACTAGATTACATGTAATTTGGTGAAATGTCCCAACATTATAGAATCAATGTTATGGTATTATAATGAGATGAATGCCTTATTAAAATTTGAAATGACTGAGTCTAATTAATCCTAAAAACAATGTAACCATGAATGATTAGTTAGAGCCTTGGGAAAATTTGCTGAAAAGCTTTGGTACCATTTTGTATGTGATGTGGAAGATCGGAGTTTTAATTGTAAATATGTGATAGTAAGGAAGTATAATTGTGAGATAGAAATATACTTATAGCTCTTTTTAGGCACATGGAAGCATTAGATATTGTAGGGTTGAAAAACTCAATATTGCTCATTTTTGTGAGGCTAGTGCATTTGAATGTTCGAAATGTTAGAAAATTTATCTCATTCATATATCCTAGTAACTTTATAGGTCCCTATCCCCAATGCCTTAAACATAGAGTACTCTCAAGAACAAACATAAATGTTCTCAAGTTCTTCCCTTTTTTTCTTCCACAAATGGTAAAAGGCATCTTCTACCCTCATTACACTAACATAAAGTGGGTAAGTTGCCAATTTTTCTAAGCTATATCTTCTAGCTCTAAACTAAGAATTGAGCTAGATCAACATAGCTATTTGAAAGATAATTTCTTAAAAGAATTGCAATGAAGATTCAATTCTTACATATTCAATATCTATTTTTAAGTATGTTTCAGATAATTTCTCAATTTATCATGTCTTTAAAGATCAAAGATATCAAAGATAGAGTGACAAATTGGAAGTTGAACTCAAACTACCATTTTGGTGACAACCATAATAAAGGAATCAAATTTAAGAACCATGGAACCATGAACAAACCTATTATTGGAAAAAACAAAAATCCCTCATCCAAATTCTCTTAATCAACATCTCTTAATCAACATGACCATATAAAATTTGTAAAAAAAATAATCCTTATTTAATAGTCATTTAATTTATATAATTAACTTACTTAAATATTAAAATTATATCTTTATGAGTGGAGTCCTCAAACTCCACTCAAACTTTCTCCAAAGCATGATACTAAAATAAACATGGAAATAATTAAGCATGAACATGACAAGAATAAAATAAAATAAATTTAATGAATCATTATAGGAAAACGACGATGCCATGGACATTATTATGCTTTTTCAAATAGGAAAAGGACACTATGATGGACATTATTTTGTGCGTTTTTCTACATTATGGGGCATTACAAATTTGCTAACGCCCACGTAATGACCTTACATCAACGTTATCTTTCTTTCCACCCGGCAATAACTAGACGCTTGTGTTATAGACATTTTTGTGCCTCGCGTCAAGGAGCAGGAAATGTCGATAATTACAGGGATCCTCAGTCCCTAAACATGTTGTTCTTACCCCTAAAAGAACAAGGTCATCAATCAACAGCACTTCCAATCAGTTCTCCACCTGAAAACACTTCAGAACAGGCTTATTTTGGATCATGTCAGCTGCTTAACTGAGCTTCTGCGCTGTATTGCAACTGTCCCACTCTGTACCTGCGCTGGAAGACAAAAACAATGAAGGCTACCTGCGCTGGGCGAGATTGGCCAAGTGGCACAGTCCTCCTGCAAGGTGTCAATTGCCCAGGAAGCTTCCAAACTGACACTTGGGTCATGAGATTCGCCCTGTGATGAGTAAGAGGTACTTGATCACCATGTGTAAGCAAGGATCTCCAAGTGGACACAGGAACTGAAGATTAACTGGAGATGGAGAGGACACAAGGCAGCTTCATGTCAGTCTCAAGCTGACTCATCCTTTTCTCTTCTCTCCTATATATAGAGCTCTTCTATGAGGTCTATAGAGGCTGGAATTTTGGTATAAGCAAGGAGGTGCTGTTGGTATACTGCCAGGATTATTGGGTGATTGTTTTACTAGAGGTGAAGAAGAGAGTTCTTGCTGCCGAGGAGGTGCTGCTGGATTGGGGCCAACATCATTGGTTGTAACTTCCTCTGGAACCCTGTTACTTTCTATCAATAAAGTTTGCATGTTCTTCTATATACTTGTTTTACATAGATGCTTTTGTGTTTACATGTATATTTGATGCAACCTAATCCATGCTTCAATTATGATTGCTTGTATCTCGTAGTTTGCTCCCTTTTGTTGTGCAGATTCTGTGTGTAGCTGGATCGGCTTGGAGAGTAAAGAGCTGGGAACAGGATACAAAGCGAGAAGGACGAGGATCGACTAAGCGCAAGACACCAGGTTGGTTGATCCTCTTTCTATTCTCTCTGTGCTTTCATAAAGATGAACATGAAAACTTTGTCATTCAGTTGTTGCTAAAGTCTGTCACCTTTAGAAAGGGTTAGTGTCATCCGCATCGGATACTTTTCCCCACAACAAACTGGCGACTCCACTGGGGAGATCCTGGTATCTTGTTGTTGTAGTATTTTGCTATTCATTTCTTGAAGAAAGGAGTACCGAATCGAAAAGCTTTTGACTCTATCAAAAGCGAAGTAGAGGGTTTTTGCTACTCTTGCTCCTTTGCTGAGCAAATTCAAGATTTAAAGAGCTAATCTACAGATGAATCCTTACTCTTTGTGATAGATCTTTATCCTCTTGATCATCCCTTAGCCTGTACTTAACCCATAGCATTTTATTTCAGTCAAAACAGTACATTTTTGAGCTTTTTATGACCCGGAATTCTTAGCAGACGTAACTCTCGTAAGTCAGTGCAGGCTGTCCACAGGCAGTCTGCATTACAGCGCAGGTGCTCCCTTCGGGAACTGCGCTGAGAGTGAGATTGGCAGACCAGTGCCTGCGCTGGTCCAGTTGGCCTTAGTCTAGCTCAGCTCTTCCTTTGTGTCTTGGCCCTGTTTGCACTTGTTTTTTGACTGATTGCTTGCTGGTTATTGTATTTGCTGTAGACCACTTCTCCTTGACATTATTCCGCCTCAGTTGTGTGATGAAATTGTAAACGTTCTTTCAGTATTTCTTGTTTCAGTTACAATTTCCCATTGTGAAAAGCGAACCTAGTAGCTGTGGCCTCTTAGATTGCGATCTTATGAGTTAGTGTTATTGCTGTTCATAGCTGTTTTGGATTGGTTTGCTTCTCACTTTATGGTTTGAATCTATACTTTTCCTGTATTTAAAACAAGTCTTTCATAAGGTGTTCTTTTGATTGTGGACAAGCTTGTTTATTTCTACTTGAAAGTTGATTCAAAAATCATACAACAGTTTCCTTTTGTTAAGCATCAACATTAAGGATAACGAAAAGAAATACATGCATTGTGCATTTTGCATTTGACTGTATGCTTGACGATTTAGGAAAATGTGCATTTTAGTGTGTGTTCTTTGATCTGTGGAAAAAGTTGTGTCTTGCTCTTTCCTCAAGTAGATTAAGGTTTTCAAAGTTGAAAGATTGAAAAGATTTTGCTTCTCATTCTTAGATTGCATATAGGAAGTTGTATATATACATCTCGTGGCGAACCTGAAAGGCAAACTGTTAAGAAAGATCAACATTAAAATAAACTCAATTTACATAACAACGCTTTGGAATTTAACGCAAACATCTAGAGGTCTAGGTAGAGACGTGTTCCGGCGTCGTTAAACATAGTGACTGTCGATCTCTACGAAGGTGGGTGATTCCTCCTGAGAGTCGGTGGCACTAACACGGATTTGAGCTCCCGCGTACCGTCGCGTATATTGGGAGACCCCTATAGGCTTTTATCCTTTATCCTTAGGAAACCGTGTCGGCCGCCCTACTGATCGCGATGCAGTGAACACAGCATTCACGAAGATCGACCACCCGTACCGTAAAACGTATTATGTGGTTTCGCGAAAGGTTTGGCACACCCTCTGCCTAGATCTCCAGAGCAGTTTCTTTTGGCCCTTTTCAAACTCTATAACTGAAAAGGTCCAACCGAGCATTTGTCACTTCGGGCTCGTTAATACATCGAAGGCGACTAGAGTCATCTTTAGCTTTTTCTCGACTCTTAAAACATGAAAAAGCAAGTTTGTGTCTAAAAGCGTCGTAAATAAAACTTATTTTAAAGCGGAACATAATCACCTGTTATTCCCACGTTGATCTTTCAGTTGAAAAGTATGGAGCCCACCAACCAAGGAAGTAACCTTGGCGGAAGTCCAAATCCCTTCTCCTCTTGGGGAGATGTTGGTGCGCCTCATATGGCTACATTGTCACTTCCAGGATTGACAATCGGCCTTCCTGTTTGGCTCTTTTCAACTAATGTTGTCCAAATCGCCACTAATCCTGAGCAGTCGAATCAACTGTCAGAACAATCTAGAACTACCCACCAGCCTTCTACCTCTTGTGATACTTCCTCTGATCCTTCATCTTCGCAGGGTAGAGCTGGCAAAAGTTAGCCTCCCAAGGAGAAGAAAGAAAAGAAGAAGAAAGGGAAGAAGCAGAAGGAGCCTCTGGCGAAGGCGACTGGGGGCAAGCAGAAGAAAACTGACAAAAACCCACACACTGCACCGACCGGGTCTAAATCGCCATGTGTCATTTGCAAAGGGATCCATTTCCATCGTGATTGTCCTTGTATTCCCCGGATACTAAGGGACTGGTCCCCGAGGTTGCACAATCCGGTAGCATCGACCTCTGGTTGTCAAGTTGATTGCATTCCCTCAACTAGCGAGAGTGAAGGACGAAGAAGGGGACCAAGATCACCCTGTCTATTGTGTGAAGGTCACCATGCCATCCACAAATGTCCATTCTTAGATGAGGCAAAGAGAGTTTTGGAAGATCGCCCGGTGTCACCGGTGCAACTTCCGCCTGGATACCGAAAACTCGCGCCTAATCCCTCGATAGTTGAAAATCCAGTTGAACCACTCAAGTGGTCAGCTGATGTGTCAGTCATTGAGAATGAACCTACCGAATCTAGACCAGACGAAAGTCTAAAGGTCGAAACGGCAGTTGACCCGGTTCTTCCTTCAAAGGTTCTATCGTCCAATGACTCCGTCATTGAAGACCTGTCTTCAAATGACACCGTCACCGAAGTGTCGTCTTCATGTGACACCCTCACTGATGAGAACAAGGATGACACCATCCAGGTTCTCTTTATCAGCACCGACTCCGACGAGCATCCGGGCAATGCGCCCATTCCTTTATCGCAGGAAGGAACATCATCTGAGTCGTATCCGGCCGTATATTCGGTCCCACCACCAAGCAACCTGGTTGTATCCTTTGATTGGAATCAACTAGGCAGACCCCGGTTACCAGCCAGTACACCATTTAGAATCATTGTCCAGATCTATAGAATGGTTATGGCTGGTACTATCATTGATGAAGGGGCGTCTGTGAGTATCCTTTCCTCTATTGCTTGGAAAGCACTGGGTTCCCCAACACTTTTACCTGAGTTGAGAAATCTCTCAGGTTTTGATAAAGGAACCAGTCGACCATTAGGAATCCTCCCCGATGTACCTGTTACATTGAAGGGGAAGACCGTCAGGATGAACGTGTTGGTAGTTCAAGGACCCTTGGATTATAACCTACTCCTTGGACGCGACTATATTTATTGCATGGGAGCGATAGTCTCCTCACTCTTTAGAGTAATGTGTTTTCCACACGAAGGAAGGGTGGTCAAGCTCGTAGACCAGCTTTCATTTCCGGGATCTCGCATCGCAAATAGTCAAATACCAATCCTAAATGGTCTGTTCACTCAAGATTCGCCTCCGCCCCCAGTCCTCCTTCCCGATGAGCGCGAGTAATTCGGAAAGAAAGACTAGGACCCAGGGGGCATGCACCCTGGTCTGCTTCGGGCAGAAGAAACTCCGGGTACAAGGAAGAATTTCCGCAGGAGAACATGACTAGTCCGTACCCCGTCCGAAGGAAGTGGGGTTGTTCTGGAATAATGATCTTTTGTTAAAGTTATGTGTTTGGGAATCATTCACCTTTGTCTAAAAAAGTGGGCAATGCCCAAGTAGGAATTCCCTTATTGTAACAAGTAGTCACCATCTTTAAATTCAAGCCTCGCCCATCGAAACATATGTTTTGAAGGATAAGCAGGGGCAGTAAACTAAGAAGGAGACCGTATTGTTGTGACAGAGGGTAACCATCTTTGGACAACCCAATGATAGACACCGCCGAAGAAAGAGATTGATTTGCGGCAGCGAATAGAACCACTCTTCGGATAATAAGAAAGAGGCAAGCCTCCCTCGATAATACCAATGTTTTATCTTTGAGTAGTGTTCTTCTATTGTCACAATAGCTGTTTGTTAAAAGTGGGCCGACAGGAAGTCTGAGTACTGTGTAAGACCCCTTAAAATAACGAGAAGACAAGTATCGTTAGCATTAGATTAGCAAGATGACAAATAACTGTGAACACCCAAAGAAAAGCAGAAGTAGGAGAGAGGAGGGGCAACCTCGAAATTCTATCCTATACCTGGGGGCATGCAAACTTTCTGGAGTGCAAGCTAGGGGCGGTTATTTATCTGGTTTTAAGATTAGCCGTTTCCAAACTTGCATGAAAGAAAGCCTGTGGGGCAGCAGTAAAATTTGCCAAAATAAGAGCATAGCTGTAGTAAGGCATAAGCTCTATAAAAATTGGTCCTTATAGGAGGCGTTCTTATGACTGGTATATCGAGCAGTTTTAGCATATAGTTCATGCTCGTTAAAAAATAAACGCGAAATTCGAGCAGTTTTAGGCCTGAATTTATGCTCGTTAAAAAATAGAAAAGTGTGAGCAAATGTTTCCCCCAGAGTTCAAGCTCATGGAAAAAATGAACCGGTAAATAACCTTTTGAGATCGTAAATTCATTAGCCATAAGAACCTTGATCGTGTTTTCATCCAGCACCTCCACCGTTCATTTGGCCGATCATTCACTTCCATTAGTGTGTTTACCTCTTTTGAGAAACAGCTGTGAAGAGTGATTTCACCTAGCCATCCTTGTGACACTGCCGTGATTGGAAATTCCAACCTGTACCTGGAATCTGTAGCTATCCCTGTTTATCACTCGTTCCTCAAAAGACGAGTCTTCTTTCAGCTCTTTTCACTGACTCGTAAAATATGAAAAGTTAGCCGAGTTTTGGCCTTCCAGCTCATTAAAATGACCGGAACGCTATCCCTCCTCTAAATTTTAATCTTTTTGGACTTGAGGGATTATTGCACAAAAGGATAGAGCGCTTGCCTGGTTCAGCTCGTTAAAAATACCGAACAGCCATCCCTTCTGTATTGTTTTATACTTTTTCGGACTTAAGGGATTAGCTGACGAAAAAGGAATTATGGAGTTGACTTTCTGTACCTTTTTAGGCTCTCTAAAAATGAAAAGGACCGAGTTTTCTTTGTCGTTAGACTCGTTAAAATGATTAAATAGCGACAAACTTGTCTTTAGACGAGAACGAGTTTCCCTATCGCTAGGCTCGTTAAATCTTAGCGATGGGCTTGCCCGAAGGGCAGGTTATAGAACAAGCATATGTTATCCTCCTCAAGCTTGACAAAAATAAAGAGGTACTGGTCAGAAATGACTGGGGAAAAATTGGGAGAACATCAAAGTTTAGAGGTAGCAAGTCGCTCTTGAACATGACACTTTTCTTCCGTATCGCATCAGGTTGGGTTGTCTCATTCACCGGTCTCGTCACCATGGTCCTTGCCACACCATCCATTCGGGGTAATGCTACCGATCCATCGCATCAGTGTCGTTATATGTTCAAGAGGGGTCATTCAGAAAGTGTCAACCGTGTCCCATCCACTACCATACATTTTCCTTCATCCATTTCATGATCGCCACCCTGAATCATATGTCACAGTTTGTTTCACCTCCACTAAATCATTAGCTCCGTTCCGTGTCATTGATGTGGGATTCATCAAGGCCCTCCTTTGACGGATCACTTCTTGTCGACTTCAGCTCATTATCCAAGAAGTCGATCTAGGAACACCCCCATCAGTACTTTGAAGCTTGCATGCCTCAATGGCAAGTTTCTCACTTCCAGCGACAGGTATACATCAATGACCTTCGACCAGAAGATTTTGCGTGGCGTTCGACGCCAAGTCCTTTATTCACGCCACGTGAATTGTACTGCCGTACCTTGAGGGTCATCATCATTATTGGTGATTCCTCTCGCGCTTGTTAACGGTTTTCATTATTGACCGGTAATCAAGCGATGTCTTTCCATGTTCGACTTCAGCGTAATTCTCACATGGATCGACTTGTACTTAGAGTGAAGATCGAACGAGTTTGAAGACCCCGGATCTAGTTTCATCCATCCGAGCTGCCATATATATTCAGGAAATATAAAAGCATTTGCCATGTACATCATTGCAGCAGATGATCATCCTCCTCAAAGGATGATAATTTTAGCGGAAGATTATCAGTCTGTCTTCAGACGATCGTCTGTCATATGTACCAAAATGTATTTATAGAAAGCTGAGCATGGGAATACCCGCCTCAGCTAGATCATGAGAATAATGATGAATGAAAGATAATGTATTGTATTGTATTGTATTACAGGGCACTCTCCTCGGCACTGGAACGAACTTCGGACCCTCTAGCTAAAGCATTTCACCCGATTAACGGCCTCATACTTTAGGGGGCAACTGTTATAGACGTTTTTGTGCCTCGCGTCAAGGAGCAGGAAATGTCGATAATTACAGGGATCCTCAGTCCCTAAACATGTTGTTCTTACCCCTAAAAGAACAAGGTCATCAATCAACAGCACTTCCAATCAGTTCTCCACCTGAAAACACTTCAGAACAGGCTTATTTTGGATCATGTCAGCTGCTTAACTGAGCTTCTGCGCTGTATTGCAACTGTCCCACTCTGTACCTGCGCTGGAAGTCAAAAACAATGAAGGCTACCTGCGCTGGGCGAGATTGGCCAAGTGGCACAGTCCTCCTGCAAGGTGTCAATTGCCCAGGAAGCTTCCAAACTGACACTTGGGTCATGAGATTCGCCCTGTGATGAGTAAGAGGTACTTGATCACCATGTGTAAGCAAGGATCTCCAAGTGGACACAGGAACTGAAGATTAACTGGAGATGGAGAGGACACAAGGCAGCTTCATGTCAGTCTCAAGCTGACTCATCCTTTTCTCTTCTCTCCTATATATAGAGCTCTTCTATGAGGTCTATAGAGGCTGGAATTTTGGTATAAGCAAGGAGGTGTTGTTGGTATACTGCCAGGATTATTGGGTGATTGTTTTACTAGAGGTGAAGAAGAGAGTTCTTGCTGCCGAGGAGGTGCTGCTGGATTGGGGCCAACATCATTGGTTGTAACTTCCTCTGGAACCCTGTTACTTTCTATCAATAAAGTTTGCATGTTCTTCTATATACTTGTTTTACATAGATGCTTTTGTGTTTACATGTATATTTGATGCAACCTAATCCATGCTTCAATTATGATTGCTTGTATCTCGTAGTTTGCTCCCTTTTGTTGTGCAGATTCTGTGTGTAGCTGGATCGGCTTGGAGAGTAAAGAGCTGGGAACGGGATACAAAGCGAGAAGGACGAGGATCGACTAAGCGCAAGACACCAGGTTGGTTGATCCTCTTTCTATTCTCTCTGTGCTTTCATAAAGATGAACATGAAAACTTTGTCATTCAGTTGTTGCTAAAGTCTGTCACCTTTAGAAAGGGTTAGTGTCATCCGCATCGGATACTTTTCCCCACAACAGCTTGAACGATATATAGCCTCGTCATGTTTCTGTAACCCAGTCAGTTGTCTAACATTATTTGTGTTTTTTCTACATTATGCGTCCCACGATAATCACATTAGGTCACTGCTTTTATCTTTTTTCCACCCGGCATTAACGAAACGCTCCAGGGATTTATGCTATATGACGACATTATGGAACAACTTTCTTAGATAGCTCACTGTGTCCATAGATTTAGTCTCATTGGATTTAAAATTTTCTTTAATTCTAGAATTTGATGGTAGTTAGTTATGGTCAGGATCCGTAGATTTAGTCACTGGATTTAAACCTTTTTTAAAATTATAGTCAGATCCAACAAACTTGCTACTTGATATTCTTCAACTGGGCATGTCATCACAAGTCATTTTCTTTATCTCAATTATAGGTTTTGAACTCAATTATAAATTTTGAAAATATTTATTAATTTACTTTCATTCATTAAATTCTAAATTCTATAATCTAGAATATAACCCTCAGATCACTGGATTACCATCATTTTTATCATTATTGAATTATGATCCTTAAAATTAGTATTATAATCAGGATTCCACTTGTTGACGGGTATGCTATAAGAGGCATTTTTCAATTAAGCATGCCAAGGTCACTCATCTATAACCATGTATCAGTCACAATAGAATAAAAGGCTCCATTCATTTCGACTTTCAAAATATACATTGAAAACTAAATTCATGCATTGAGTCTCTGAAAAACACATCTATCGAATAAGTCACAGTACATGTGTGAGTTGACGTTACTCGACCTGCCAACATTCAGGGGATCTCCACGATATGAAACCTGAACTAAACCTCACACCGTTTGGTGTAGGAGTCCCATCTGGTACGATCGTCCGGTTGCCATTCTTTTAGACAATTGCCTTAGCTCTTGTTGTTCAGCACATGAGATTGTTATACTTGTAACTTCAAGAAAGTGACGTGAGTGTGCCTCCTAAGTGCGTAGTGTAACTTTGTCTCCAGGTTCTCTTACTGTCAAAGGGGGAAGGTAAAGTGAGCCTCTTGATGAGAGAGAATAGTCTCAACCTAAGAGGAAACACATAGGAACAACAAGAATGGTTTGTCAGACATCTAGCGGAATAGTCCATAGCAAATGCAGCAGTGGTGAAAATAAAAGCTCAAGGGAAAACACGTACACCTTCTAACGGAGTAGTCCACACGGATGGGACAACAGTGATAAAGAATACAATACATCTTCAATAGTATGAGTACTAAAATAATCGAAGTACTGCAACTATCTCAGTATAGGTTAAGAAAACATGCATTACAAACTTTTAAAGAATAGTCTCACAAACAGATACAAAACATGCATTAAAATGTGATGGCCTAAGACAGGGTTGTGAATTAAGCAAAAGATCCAAGACACATTTGTACACCATACATCACTAGTCCCAGTAGTGGAACATTGGCGCAACTCCTTGCTCCTCAAAGAAAAGATTACAGACTCTCAAGGCTATGTGGGAGGAGCCAAGGTGAAAAGTCCCTTGTTCATACAATGAGGGGGTATATATAGCCAAGGGGGTATAACTGACCCTTGTGACTCTTCATCTTCCCTCTTGACTATTTGACTTCCTATGACTTTTCAAATTTACGCGACTCTTCGATTTCATATGTGGGTCTCTTGGACTTCCACTTTACATTACATTGATTATAACAAATATGGCCCATAGTAGTGATGTGGTCGAGACAACTCATGACACAACTTGACATGACACTGCTGACATGTACTGGCTGACTGTGGTATCTATGTTGAGCTGTTATTCTGCTATGTGATGATATGATCTCAATGTGACATGTCTTCACCTCCACATGGCAAAGTGTGCGGGGTATTTGATAATATTGTTCTTTGCTTGACGGTGCATGTGAATGTGTCCCCTTTGCTCGCTTGCTAGATGTGCTTCATGTGTTCGTTCAACCGCGAGAAAGTCTTCTAACATGAACAATTTTTCCATCTTGTTTGTCATCGCGCCATGTTTCATAGATGTACATGTTCATGCAATCACTCATAAAGAGATGACATCAAATCCAAAAAAATCTCCTAGTCTACCATAATGCATTTTTTTCATTTCAGTATGGGTGACCAGGAGAGGGACAAGGTACTGAGACTGCGAGAGTACAACACATGCTGGGATGCGAAGCTCTAGAGCACTATCAGGAGAAATTGCGAAGGTGTCACTAGGAGACAGATTTTCACAATCTGAGACAACAATGACAGTTGCGGGGCAAAACCCAATTGGGAGGCAGAATTGTGCAGTTTTCGAGAGGAAGGCCGGGCGGGTTGTTGGGGAGCTGTTAGGCCAATCAGCACAATTCTTCAAGGGAGCACTAGGCAGGTCAACCAGATGGGACCTGTATAATTTATTTGGGGAGGATAGTGCAAACAACAAGAGGCACTAGTAGAAAGATCTGCACAGCTTTCAAGAGGGCAAAAAAGTCAGGTTGCAGGAGTTGTTGGTCAAAACTGCGCAATCTTAAGACACACTTCAAGCCCTGACAGGTCTATGTAGTTTCTAAGTTGGTTGCACAGTGGAGAATAAAGGATGGAAAAGGCAGCTCTGCACAATCATGAGTTGTTTGCAGAGCGAGCAAGAAAGGATCGCAGGGAAGGACAACTCTCCACAATTCTTGGGTTGTTTACTGAGCGGGAAGGAAGGGCAAGACAGGATAGCTATGCATAATTTATGAGATGATTGCAAAGTAGGCATGATGGGCAAGACAAGCTAGCTATGCACAATTCTGGAGCTCATTTTGGTCCAGGGTCATAGCTCAAGTTCTTTTTATGGTTGACCAGTGGGAGGCTTGATGGAAGATCTTGCGGAAAACATAAAGTGGATCGGCTTTTGGGATAACTTCTACGTACTTCTAGGAGTGAGTGCGCTGGCTCATTTCTAGAATTGCATAGAGCAAGATGCTCGAAGGACATCCTCAAACTCTGCATAGTTCTGGCAGCAGTGCAAGGTCACTAAGATCGGGTTCGGGTGACGGAAGGTTGTCCGGTCAACAAATTTTTCAGGAAAATTGGCTAAGTGTGAAAGCAAGTGTACTCGTGCAAACATGACAATGTGATCACACACTCAGCACAACTTGATGACAAGACACCTCAAACCAGCAAGACCACATATGCTTAGTGAGACTGACTCGAAGGTTGAGAGCAACAAGTGCGACAGTTGAAATATGTCTTTAAATGACCGTGATGACACTTGGGCGACAATGTTTACAACTTAGTGTGTTATTGGAATCAATGTTGATAGAGTGAAAACAACTCATACACACAAAAAAAGACCTTCAAAATGCCAAAACAAACTCACAAACATGACATAGTGATCAACATGCCAGAAGATGACTGGTGATCAATCAAGCGAAGAGGGTGTGAAAACTCAACAAGACCTCGTGGGATGAGCATGATTGTTTGTGACCATCAAGTTAAAAACCAAGGAAGGCTCCGAAATTTGGATGCAAGCCAAAATTTTGGAGGCTGTTGTAGTTGCTACAACACTTGGAGACACATAGGTTGAATACCAGCTTCTCTGTTTTAGTTCATTTGCAGCACATGGCCTTGGACTTTCAGGAAGTATTGATTCGTTGTTCAGATTACTTTGGCTTCCCCACTTACTTCATGGACTTCCATGGTTCACCTTGTACCAACTCAGTCAAACACAACAAAATTTTCAGCTAGATCACAGTGTTCCAAAATCGAGAAGGTTAGTTTGGTTCATGAGCTTAATATTCGGTGAGTATAAGTTTTCATATTTGGTGTTTCTCCGCTGCCAGCAGACCTGGAAAATACCCTGACAGAGTCACACAAGAACACAATCATTTCTCCACTACCAGCAAGCCTGGTCAGTACCCCAGTGGAGTTGCCTGCTTCACTTGTCTGCGCAGGAAGCCTTTCTCTTCTTTCACCTTGTTTTTTTTTTTGAAAAGAGGATTGTGCATAGGTACTTATTTATTTTTTGGGTGGAAGAGAGATCCTGATTTATTGAGAGCATAAGAGGTTGTTCCTTCGGTGAAGCATATAAGACCTCTGATTTAGGTTTGCTTGTTCGGATTTTTCCCCTTCTCCGTTTCTACTAGTTGGATTAAGCTTGAACACATAGAGCAAAAGATTGAGTACAGGCACGGGGTTTTCCAGTTTGGACATAGGCTCATGGTTTGACCATAGCTTCCCTTACAGACAGTTCTTATTTTCTGTCCAGGCTTCATCGGCCAAAAGTTACAACCAAACACAGAGAAGATGAACACAAGACTGGCCAAGTGTTGTAGTGTCACAAGACTCTTTAGACTTAGTGACATACTTATTCAAAAGCCAGAATAGTATAAGAAAATACTCATTTACAAAACAAAATGACAAGACAACCATGACAATGCAAAGAAAAGAAGGAAAAAACAGGGAAGTAAAGTAGCAAAACGAAAACAACAAAGTAACAGAGCAATAGTAAGCATGCTATGTACATGGGTGGGGTGCGGCCCCAGATCACTGAAAATAACATTCTAAATGTTGGCCATTGATAGGAAGGTTGTTAATCCTCTCGTCAAGTGATTGAAGTGATACATGTGCTAGCCAAGTTGTTCATGAACCGTGTACAGACCAATCCACAAAGACTAGAACTTCGCGTGTTTTCCTTTGTCTTCATGGGGTTTATCCCATTTCAAGGCTAAGTCACCAACAATGAAGCTAGCATTCCCTACAGACATACGATCGAACCATCTCTTGATACAGTTCTAGTGGAGTGTAAATTTTTCTTTTTCTTTCATCTGTTCTTCCTGTAACTTGTATAATGTGTCCATCCTATGCTGAATCAATAGACATGACTTGCCTCGTGATTCTTGAGATAAGTGAAGAGTATGAAAGTAGATATTGGGTGGCAGGATGACTTCTTTACTGTATATAAGGAAGTATGGAGACGTGTTCAGAGAGGGCTTGGGTGTATCTTGGTCAGCCCAAAGTGCATTCACCAGGGTGGAATGTGAGATTCACTGCTCAGAATAAATGTTCTTTTTGATGATGCGAATAAGATTCTTGTTTGTTTATTCAGCGAGACCATTTCCATGCGGGTAGTAGTTATATGAGTTTTTAAGAACAATACCATATAGCAATGCAATATCATACAATTTCAACGAAGAGAAGTAAGTTGCAGTGTCAAAAATAAGTGATACAGGAACACAAAAACTCGATATGATGTTCTACTGAAGTAAGTTGATGACTTCATGGTCGTTCATTTGTTTGAGCGGAACTGCTACCATCCACTAAGTGAAATAATCTGTAGCAGTCAGAATGTAAAGGTACTGCCTTGATGAATGGGGGAAGATTTCCCCAATGATATCTAAGCCCTACTATTAGAATGGTTCATCCATTGCAATAGCCTACAGTGGGGCTACTGATCTTCGAGTTCTGTCGGCATATCGCTAACAGACCGGGCACTTGCAGGCAGAAGCATGTGCATCCCTAAATAATGTGGGCCATTAGAAACTGAATCTCATGAATTTATGCACAAGTGTGTTACCCGCGAAGTGACCTCTAGCTAGTCTGTCATGCATGTCATGTAACACTCTCTTTGAATCTTGTGCCTCTAGGCACTTGAGAAAAATTTCGTTATTGTGTTTTCTGTAAAGTACTTTGTGCACCAACTAGTAATATAAGGCTTTGAGGCGAAGCTCCCTCTTTTGTCTCATGTAAAAGTGACAGGGAAAGGTGTTGTGCTCAAGTTAATGGCGCACTTCTTCGTAGCAATAGTTTCTGTATGAAGTGGGTGGTTCTCTCTCTATATTATACATCTCATTTTCTTGCTCCCAATCGGTGAGCTCTTCTTCTTCCTCTTGGGTGTGTGCTACTTCTACTGCTAGTCTACAGAGACCATGGGACTTGACAGTGTGAACTGACTTGATAATGAGATCATACTCCTGAAGTCCTGTCATCTAGTTCGCATGTCTTTCACCCAGCTCTTGTTGAACAAGCAGTGCCCTCACTACTAGGTGTGGCATACAGACTATGCAATGATTTTTCAACAGGTAGGGTCTGAAGTTTCTTACTGCCTTGTATACAACATATGCCTATTTATCCAAGGCGATATAGTTGAGTTCGGTTCCCTGCATGCTTGCACTCATAAAGGAGATGGGACGTTCGTTGTTCAGTTCATCCTTCTGTGTGAGCATTACATTGAGTGACTTATTGGAAGCGAATGTATACAACAAGAATTTTTTTCTAAAATATGGGTTGTACAGTGCAAGCGCATCTGCTATTTCCTACTTGATATGGGAAAACGCATCTTTTTCCTTCTTTCCCCAGGTGTATACTGCATCCTTCTTGATCATATCTTCGTTAGGTTTGAAAATCTGCGCATAATTTGAGATGAACTTTCTTAGGAAGTTAATCTTCACAACGAAGGCATGCATAACCTTCTTATTGACTGGGTGAGAAATCTGCATGATAGTCTGAACTCGGTCCGGATCAACCTTGATCCCACTCTTTGCGATAATATGCCCAAGGAGGTTCCCCTGAGACACTACAAATACACTCTTCTTGGGATTCAAGGATATCCCGTAATTTCGACATCGCTCGAATATCTTCTTGAGATGGCGTAGGTGGTCTGAACATTTTGTTGAAAAGACTATCATGTCATCAAGGTAGACCAACCTGCTCAATCCGTTGATCCCATGGAAGGCAATGTCCATAGCGCGTTGAAAGGTTGTGCCTCCGTTTACAATCCCAAATGGAATTCTTCTATAATGAACGTACCCCACTTGGTACGAAAAGTAGTTTTATGTCTATCGGGTTCTATTGTGAGAACCTAGTTATATGCAGAAACTCTGTTAAGGAGAGAAAACATTTTAGCTCCAAATATTGTTTGTAAGATGTGCTCCATAGATATCACAGGGTATTTTTCTTTGTCTAATTGTCAGAGGCCCTCTTAAGATTTAAGAAACCAATGCATAGGCAGATCTCCCAGAACTTATTCCTTATAGGAACTAGATTTGAAACCCATGTAGAATGATGAACCTTGTATATGATCCAAGCATCGAATAGCTTAGTCAATTATTTTTGTATGAGGGGTTCAAGTGACGGATGAACTTTCCTGACTTTTTGCTAAAACGACTTGACCCCTTCTTCTATTGGAATGATGTGTTGGATTATTTGTGTGTCATATGTGTTCAATTCATCGTATGTCCACGCGAGTACATAACGATATTGTCTGAATAGGTAGACAAAGGATTTCCGCTCCTATGGTATGTCACATGTACCAATATTTAAAAACTTCAGATCCTTTTCTGTTCCCAAGTTGATATGTTTGTGCATCAATGCGGAAATGTGGGTTTTGGTGTCCCTGAGCCCTTTAAAGTGATTCTGCAAGTCATAGAGTTTCTCAGGTGAAACCACACCCTTGGGGATGGGGTTTCCTTTGTTGTCATTAGGTGCGTCTTGCAGAGACTGCTCATGCATGTCTTCAGTTATGGTTGTGTCTTCGAAAATGTTACCATTGGCCATAAATTGCAATATATGTTCATCATCATCAAAAACACGCAAATTAGTTATGTTGCCAGGGATAGACGACTTATGCAAAATCTCAATAATAAATATATCCCTAAGTATTATCATCCTAGTAGTTGCATTTTCCAGAGAATTTGCAGCTGCATTGTGTATTCTTGCTACAGATATGATATTAAAATCTTGAAAATTAGAAATAATTTGTCATGCCTCTTGTTGGCAACCTTTAAGACAAGGTGAGAAAAAATGTATGGTTTTATGCACCTGACATACCACAATCACTGAATCACCTACCACTTTAAGCATAACACCATTGAGGCTGAGGGCTTTGTGCAAACCCAAGACGAGTGCTTCATATTCAGTAGTGTTTTTTTACGCTCAAACTCCAAGTGTCTTGAGACTAAATGCTTTCTTTTCCTTGGGTCTATCAAAACGTACCCATCTCCATAGCCATCCTATGTTTTTGATCCATCAAAGTACAAGGTCCACAACTCATATGTGAAAGGACCGCTTGCCACACTAGTACTACTAACACTACAACAACTATTGTTACAAAGTATGGTACAAGTTTCATTTTCTCTAGTTGGGCAAGGAAGGAGATCCAATTGTGTATCTAGTGGGGTGGGGTTTGGTTGTGCGAGATAGCACCCTAGCTGCATTTCCAGAAATCAATTGTTGAACAAAAGATTTGCGAAAGCCAATGATTCATTATGACCATCTCGGAGAACACTCAAATGTGGTTACTTCCACCCTGATACGAAAGCCATAAATGTGACTAGTTTATAGCAAAATATCCTTGCAACTTGCTTGACTAGTGTCTACTGAGCAGTAAGACATATGCTTCTGGTATCTCCCCTATCACAATGTTCATGCATCGGTGAACTTGTCCATCGGACGATCACCAGATCATCACATGCCAGATTTCACCAATGTTTGGTGAACTCTGGGATGTACTGCTTCATTGCGCATTGATCCTTTTAGTAATGGAGAGTGGCATGACATTGACTAATGTGCCAAAGTCAACCAATGAATTATGGACATTGGAGTTGAAAATTCGAAAGATAACAAAAATGGTGGGCAGAGGGAATTTTCTTCTTCTCTTTGAAGCGTGTTGAGTACAGATGCGAGTGATTCGGGAGACTTACTTGATCCCTTGCTGGAAGAGGCAACATTTTCTATGGAGGTTTTCCCCATTGCACGCAAAAATATATCCCTCTAGCCCGTGAGTTTGGTGAGTTCATATAGAGATATGTTCGCACGAGTCTTCTTCATGTCTTCAACAATGTTGTAGTCCAAAGCGGGAAGATTCACCGAGCTATCTGGGGGAAGACTTGTGTTTGTGTTGTGTGGTGGAGTGTTCTAGAGTAAGCTACTCATGGACATATATTTCGTTGTAGCTATATTCCCAGACTTGTTTTGTGTTTTTTGTGTTGAGAGTACCAGTGGTTCAACTTTTCTAAACATTTTCTTGAATTTCTATTTTGGTACACCAATCACAGTAGGAGCCCCTTCACTTCCTAAGTTATATCGACCATTCTGTTTTCGGGCCTCCTTTTCGGTGGTTGTTTTGTTCTGGGAAGCATTTAGACACTGATACATGTAAACCTCAGGACTTGGGGTTCATCAGATGCATCATCATCTTCATCATGTTCATCTTCTGGCTGAACGTGCTCATTGGAATTAAGATGATTGTTCATTCTTGAATCCACGGAGCCCAAAACTCAGTTCTAATCTGTACAAGTCTTCTATGAGTCTCGCGCTTGGTGAAAATCACAGAAGTTATCCTTACCAAGTTGTTCTGCGTGGAACACAACATTTAAACTCTGCGTAGATTTAGCCTAGTGACTACTTCTTCTACCTGATGTCCCATTCTTTCTGCGCACAAAACCGAAATATTTGTTGCTCACTGCTATCTCATTTTTTCGTTGCTTGGGTTCTGCTACTTCAATTTTCAAGGACCTAAGGAGATGAGTAAGGGTCTCAATTTCAATTGTTTCTTTTTCCTTTTCCTTATTCACAATAGCCTGAGACTTCATGCCCATGTATTTGGAATCCTTCATTCATTCATTATCTATAATGAATCCAATCATGTGTAGGTCCTTCTCCACATTGATTGCCTCTTTGAAATTTTTGGATAGCATTGTTTTCACAACTCGCTTGACAAACTGCGCAATGTTGGTCGGCAATGCAGATGTGTAGTAGCCGAATATGATGGAGTCATGAGGTTTTGTATCTGTAGTGAACTTGTTCAGGATACAGTTAAACCTCTATTTGAAGTATTTCACTTTCTCTTTCAGCTCCATCTTAAGACTACCCAACTATTTCAACAACATGGCGGGGTTTTTGTTGTCAACAAAATTTTCAAGGAAAATTCTTGTTAACATCCCCCAATTCTGAATGGAGTTGACAGGAAGGTTGTGCTACCATACAGCTTCTCTACCATCCAAGGTACGTGGAAATAGTCTACATGCAACATCATCATAATGTACCTCAAGTGTCTACAGATGTAGGTAGAATGTGTCTAGATGGTCTTCCACCTTCAATGCTCTGTTAGGGTCATATTTTGTTAACAGTTTCTCTGTGTGCCTTGGCATCTTATGCAATGTATAGTGGAGTTCCAATGGGAACTCAGTCATCCATTCCAAATTTTGATCAGCCATGTCTTCTTCTTCTTCGTACTCCTCCTATTCTTCTGAATCAGACGGTTGAGCTTATGAATCTGTTGGTCCATCTTCTCCTCCGCCTCCTCCGCTACCCTCCCCTCTATTGCCTTCGATGAAACTTGATCCCAAGATTGTTTTATAACTTCTTCTCCTTATAAGAAAACATGAGGCTCCTCTTCATTCTCAATAGCCTAAGCCAGCTCTTCAAGAGTGGCAACAATTACTTGTTCAATAGAAGAGACTACCACTGCAGTGGGTGTAGTCTTTTTCATCCTCTGTGAAGAGGGAAGATTGTGTACTCTTGGAATCAATCCAAAAAATTTGGCAAACTAACAGGTGATGGGACAAACTAAGCGAAGGTGATGATATGAGATTTCTTGTTCGGGTCTAGGTCGTAAGGAGTAACCAACTTCAGAGTTGTGCATGGGATAGATAAAGTTCTTGTTATTGACTCAACCAGATGCTAGATGTGTGGGGTTGAGAGGAAATTCAGCCATAAACAACTACCGACCCTCCTTCCAGCACTAGAAATGTTGACATTCCTAGACCCACCAACACTTGAGGGATCTCCCCAGTATGAAGTCTTAGCTAGACCTCACACTGCTTCGTGTAGGAGTCCCATCCAGTACAATGGCCCGGTTTCCATTCTCATAGAGATTTTCCTTAGCTCTTGATGTTCAACACATGAGAGTGTTATGCTGGTAACTTCAATAAAGCCAGGTGAGTGTACCCGGTGAGTGTGTAATGTAACTATGTGTCCAGGTTCTCTTACTGTCAAAGGGGGGAGGTAAAGTGAGCCTCTTGATGAGAGGGAATAGTCCCAACCCAGGAAGAAACACACACGAACAACAAGAAGGGTTTATCTGACATCCAGTAGAATAGTCCACAACGAATACGGTAGTCGTGAAAACCAAAGCTCAAGGGAAAACACATACACCATCCAGTGGAGTAGTCCACATGGGGGTGACACTCATTAAAATTGAGAAAACATAAAGAGGGTATGTCTAATTTTCAGTGATGTAGTCCACATAGAGAGGACAACAGTCATAAACAATACAAAACATATTCAACAATATGAGTACTAAAATAACCGAAGTAGTTCAACTATCTTAGTACAGGTTAACTAAACATGCATTACAAAAATTTAAAGAATAGTCTTACAAACAAATACAAAACATGCATGAAAATTTGTTGGCCTGAGACAGGCTTCTGAATTAAGCAAAAGATCCAAGACATGTATGTACACCATACATCACTACTCTGAGTAGTGGGACATTGGAGTCATTCCTCGCTCCTCAAAGAAAATATTACAGAATCTCAAATATAATGAGGGGATATATATAGCCAATGGGGGTTATAACTGACCCTTGTGACTCTTCGACTTCCCTCATCATTGTTTGACTTCCTATGACTTTTCAACTTTACATGACTCTTCAATTTCATATGTGGGTCTCTTGGAGTTCCACTTTACATTACATTGATTACAAAAAGTGTGGCCCATAGTAGTGATGTGGTCGAGACAATTCATGACACAACTTGACATGATACTATTGACATGTACTAGTTGACTGTGGTGTCCATATTGAGCTGTTGTGCTGCTATGTGATGATATGATCTTGGTGTAACATGTCTTCACCTCTGCATGGAAAAGTGTGCGGGGTCTTCGATGATATTGGTCTTTTATTGACGTTGCATGTGAATGTGTCCCTTTCACTAGCTTGCTAGATGTGCTTCATGTGTTCATTTGACCGCGAGAAAGTCTTTTAGCATGCACCTCTTTTCCATCCCATTCGTCGTCACGCCATGTTTCATTGATGTACCTATTCCTGCAATCACTCATGACAAGATGACATCAAATCCAAAAAATCTCCTAGTCTACCATGATGCATTATTTTCCATTTCAGTGTAGATAACTAGGAGAGGGATAAGGTACTAACACTGTGGGAGTACAACACAGGCTGGGATGCGAGGCTCCAGAGCACTGTCGGGAGAAACAACATAGATGTCACTGGGAGACATATTTTCATAACCTGAGACAACATTGACAGTTGTGGAGAAAAACCCAGCTAGGTGGAAGAACTGCACAGTTTCCGAGAGGAAGGCCATGTGGGGTGTTGGGGAGTTGTTGAGTGAATCTGCACAATTTTTCAAGGGAGCACCGGGCAGGTCATCCAGATGGGATCTATGGAGTTTCTCTTGGGAGGATAGTGCGGTAAGTAAGAGGGACTGGTAGAAAAATCTGCATAGTTCTCCAGAGGAGCATAAAGTCGAGTTACGGGAGTTGTTGGTCAAAACCGCACAATCCTGACACACAGACCAGGCCCGAATAGTTCTGCACATTTTCTGAGGTGGTTGTAGAGAGGGGAAGAAGTGTTGGAGAGGACAACTCTGCACATTTCTTGAGTTTTTTTTAGAGCGGAAAAAAAGCGCTGGCATGGCAGGACAACTCTACACAATTCCTGGGCTGTTTGCAGAGCGTGAAGGAAGAGAAAGACAGGAGAGCCCTGCTCAGTTTTTGAGCTGGCTGCAAAACACGCAAGATGGGCAGGATAGGGCAACTTTACACAATTCTTGAGCTTATTCAGCCGAGGGTCACAACTCAAGTTCTTTCTCTGGTTGACTAGTAGCAGGCTTGATGGAAGATCTTGTGGGAAGCGGAAAGTGGATCGACTTCTTAGAGAACTTTTGTGTAGTTCTAGGAGTGAGTCAGCTCGCTCATTTATAGAATTTCGTAGAGCAGGCTACTCAAAGGGTAGCCTCGAGCTCTACGTAGTTCTGAGCAGATGTGCAAGGTCACTGAGATCGAGTCCAGTTGACGGAGGGTTGTTCGGTCGACAGATTTTCAAGAAAATTGGCTAAGTGTTGAAGCAAGTGTACTTGTGTAGACATGACAATGTGATCACACACTCAGCAGGACTCGACGACAAGACACCTCAAACCAACAAAACCACATATGCTCAGTGAGACTCACTTGGAGGTTGAGAGAAACAAGTGCAAAAGTTGAAATATGTCTTCGAATGACCGTGACGACAATTGTGCGACAATGTTTACAACTTATTGTGTTAGTGCGACCAATGTCGACAAAGAAAACATAACTCATACACACAAAAACAGACCTTCAAAATGCTAGAACAAACTCGCAAGCATGACATAACGATCAACATGCCAAAAGACAACTCGTGATTGATCAAGCGAAGAGGGTGTGAAAACTCAACAAGAGCTCATGGGATGAGCCCGAGTGTTTGTGACCATCAAGTTAAAAACCAAGGAAGGCTTCAAAATGTGGATGCAGGCCAAAAGTTTGGAGGGAATTGCAGCCGCTACAACAGATTGAAACATTCTAGATCAAGTTTTTGTATTTCCTTAGACTGATCTGGGGCATGTTAAGATCTTGATAAGAATGCGGTCAGTACAATAGTGGTGAAGAAGGATTGTTGGCTAATAATTTTCTTTCAGAGATGGTGGGATGTCATTGGGAGCGGCAAGTAGACAGGGAGATGCTAGAGGAATTGAAAAATATGGTGGTGGAATTGGTCTTGAAGGAAGACTATGGTTTGGAAGCGGTACATGCAATAGTGTCAGAGAACCAAAATTTGGAGGCAAATGACCCAAATGAGGGGCGTAGATGAATGGGAAACGGAATATTGGAGGCTACCTTTCATAGAGATCACTTAGTTCAACACATGATAATGGTTTCTTTAATGGGCTAAAGGCCAGTTCCATAGTGTGCTCAAAGCTACTACCATTAACAAAGGAGATGCTCTTCTCTGTGGTGATATTGCAACTTGCATGGAGGCTTGTTTTCAATTGGGCCTTCCATACTTGCGAATCATAGTAACCATCTAAATTCACATGAAACCTTCCATTTGAATTGGTCAATGCTTCAGAGCATAGAACTTGGTTGCCACTATTGTTTATGCATTGAATGACCACGGTGACTCTTGCATTGACTAAACAAGGATCATCGCCGAATGAAAATATTGTGTGAGCGAAATAAAAATTGAGCAATTGAGATGTATTTATGTATTTTTTTTACTAGGAAAGAGAATTTATTGGTAATTGCGGTTGCCACTATTATACTATATACATCTTTTTTATAATGCTATATATATTTTTTATAATGTTATAAATTGACCAATTATTATTACACCATATATAACTATTTTATAAATATCATAAGTTCATCAATTATAATGATAATTGAACTTAGTGACAAAACTAATTATCTATTTCATAAATATCATAAATTGATCGATTATAGTGATAATTGAACTTAGTGACAAAACTAACTAGGATTTGCACTGGATGAAAATGATGATGATGATGATGATTAAGTCCATTAGGATCAATATGGTCTATTGGGCTTGAAGAAAGAAGTGGTTAATTGAGATTATTTATTTCATTTTGTGATAAAAAAGGATGGAAAGAAGCCTTGAAAGGTCACAAAAGGAAGTTGGTAGTGGGGCAAATGTTGTGGAAATGAGAAGGGAAAGTCACCTTGAAAGATTGACCATCATTATTACACCAATTACAATTATTTCATAAATGCTATAAATTGACTAATTACAACATCTCGTGAAAAATGAATTTAGATTTTATTTCTAATGCGAAAGAGAATTTGTCTATAACTTTTAAAGATTGACGGCCACTATTACACCCATTACAATTATTTCATAAATGCTGCAAATTTACCTGTCACACTTAATCTTCTAAAAATTAAACCCATTTAATAGAAGAAACAAATTATTCACCCAACAATTAAAACTAAAATACTCTAGTACAAGTTAATTTACCACAAAAATCCAATCTAAACCAACTACATATAAGTAAAAATGGGTGAGCATCTAAGAAATATAGATTGCATGGTGCATTGTAAGAAGAAAGTAAATAGGGTTAAGCGCCGAGCAGAGCATAGATCGTAGTATACACGACCTCTTACAACACGTTTTTCACATTTTTTTCCTTGATTGAGTGAGGTCATCATGTCGGCAAAAACCCAATACACAACATGGATATTCTGAGCCATTTTGATCTCAACGCGGTTAGTGGGACAAAAAAAAAATTAGAAATAACTCTATTTAACGAGAGGAAAAAGTGGATTGTGTGGAAACTCCCTGGTTGATACAGTATGCTATTAATACAGTATGCTATTAATTGACAAACGACGAAGTGTACAATGCTGGATCCAGTGACAACTATAATTGACAAACGACGAAGTGTACAATGCTTATCCAGTGACAACTAATGCTTATCCAGTAACAACTACTTAAGTTGACAAATGAGTAGTTCAAGGCAGTAGCGCCCCAATTGAAATATAATTGACAAACGACGAAGTGTACAATGCTTATCCAGTGACAACTAATGCTTGATCCAGTAACAACTACTTAAGTTGACAAATGAGTAGTTCAAGGCAGTAGCGCCCCAATTGAAATCTGATCGGATACATGAGAAGGATGAATAAGGACATGATGTAAGCGAAACACCTCTTTAATGTGTGGCAGATGGAAACAGGATGAGTTTGCCCATGATGTTAGGGTTTGCCCCTCTATCAAGATCAAGGGATTTGAAGAATATAGGTGAAGCGAGAGTGCTCAGATTTTATTAAAATAAATAATGGTTATGAATCTATTCATTTATAATTGAACCATCCAAAATAGAAATATTCGTGCATAGAAAAGATAAAAAATAAAAATGAAAAAATCGATTAATTTCCATAGATATCATAACAGAACTAGCATATCCATTTCGAATATATATCCCATTTTTGTAGAGCAAGGTTATGAAAATCCTTGACAAGCCATTGAAAAGCCTAAAACATTCTCAATAAGTCGCTGAAAATATTTAATAAGCAACTGGAAGTATTGCATGTGTAATTGTCATTGGTCAAAAGGTCTGGTAATTGCTATTCTACTTGCCATAATTGCCAATAACGTATTTAAAGTAGTTAACATTCTCTATAATACACAAATGAAAAATGTTTTTGTTAATTATAAAAGGAATTAAACCGATTAAATTAATAATGAGAAATAAAAGTTATGAAAAATGTTTTTGTTAATTATAAAAGAATTAAACCGATTAAATTAATAATGAGAAATAAAAGTTATTAGGAATAAAAACATAATGGAAATTAAGTTTTGTAGATATATATTTTTAAATAAATTGAAATAAATTTAATCTTTTTATTATTATTAAATAATTTGTATGAAATATCACATTTAAACCTAATTTTCCCTCTAATTGAATGTTAAAAACAAAATGTTTGGGTGACGCTCAATTTTTGCTTGTTGATTTATGGGCAGGGGTATGGGCAGGGGTAGGATAAAGGATTACCATTTATCATTACCCAAAGTAAACGATGAGGGCACTAACAATCACATTTATCAAACAAATTAAGTTCCTTTTATTTATCTCGTTAGGTATGAGAAATTTTCAAAATAAAGAACTAGGTGATGGTTTCCTTGTTTTTTATTTATTTTAAATTATTAAAGTTAGCTATAGTAATTTTGAACGAAAAAGATTATTTATTTATCTAATTGTATGAGAATGAATTAAGTTTGGATAGTTTTGAGATATTTTTTATTCGATAAAAAAATTATTTTTAATATTTATTTGTTTCATAAAATTTGAAATTGAAATTTAATTTAATAATAACTAAATTCCATACAAATAGACTATTTTATAATTTTAAGGGTTATTAATAATTTTATTATTTAATAATGATGAATTCAAAGATTTAAAGTTAAAATCTAAATAATTATTATTGGAAATAAGCATTTTAATCTTTTTCCTCCATATTAGAATTAGGCTCTTTAATAATTATTATAAATTCAATAAGATGATTGAAAATAACAAATGTTGGCATATTGTGGAGTTGTCCCAAAATCAATTAATAGAGTTTCAAATGATAAATTCTTTACCTATTTAAATAGATATAAAGATTGATAAAAATTAGATTCAATTGCATTAAAACATAACTTTGTAAAGGTTCATACATAACTTACCATAAATGTTTTGAAATGTGACTTCACTCTTGAAAGATGGATTGAATTATGAAAAGTACCTTCTCCCCACATATTTGTTCACGGTTTGCTTGCTCATGTGAGAAAACTCTTATATTAATATAACATTTAACATTATTAATATAACCCTTATACAATGGGATATAAGTTGTTGGGTAATATATATGAACTTAATATATATCAAATTTGTAATATATATTAAGTTTAATATTAGTACTATGAATATAAGGCTTCAGTAATAATATAAAGTTTTACATTTAGTAATAATAATAATAAAATTTAAAACTAGAATATATTTTATTATTTATGGGTTCGGATGTTCAGAAAACAACGAAACCAGAACAAGCATAAAAATAGCATATTGTCATACATGAGAGAGACCATCTGCCCATAATTGGGAAAACAGAAAGACTTGTAGGAAATGTTTAAAATGTAATTATCATCCAAAATACCAGAGGGAGCTGGAGATGTGTTTACTGATCTTAGCCTCCTAGAGAGTCTTTTAGGAAATGTTTAAAATGTAATTATCATCCAAAAATACCAGAGGGAACTAGAGATGTGTTTCTTGATCCTGAGGGCACTCTTGATCATGGTGGGAAGTAAGCGAAGCGGTTCTCTGGCCTTCGGGCAGCCACAGAGGTTTCCTCCATCCAACAACTAACCAGGTGGTGTCCTCATCCTGATGCGTTGCTGGCTCCTCCCTATTTGCAAGATGTGGTTTCTCGGGGTTGGTAGGGTTGGTTGAAAGAGAAAACAAGTTCAAGGGATAGGAAGCTACTACGTCAATTGAGTGACAAGCAGCTACTACATGTTTCAATGTTGTAATGTTAGGCTTTGAGCTAATCTGTTAGCTAACTGTGATAAAAATGGCAATGTTTGTATTAAGAAATAAAACCCACTGGTCAGCTCTACGAAAGAGAGTATGACCTAGGAGCGTCTGGCTCTACACAACGCTCTACATTTTTCATCAACATTACACATTAAATAGAATACATAGTTTTAGGGAAGTTAGAACAACATCCTAGGAAATATAAACTAATTCCTATCCTGAGGCTACGTGAACCAACTCTACTCATTCTAGGATATTCTCCATTATCTTCAACACTCCCCCTTAATGGAGAATGGGTTCACAAATATGCCTAACATCTCCCAAAACATCTGAAAGTTTACTTTTCCAAGTGGCTTAGTGAAAATTTCTGCAACATTATCACATGTATATTAATATTCCAGATGAATTTCTTTAGATTGCACTTTCTCCCTTACAAAATGGAATTGAGTATCAATATGTTTCGTGTTTTTGTGAAACACCGGATAGTTGGCCAGGTTGATTGAACTTTGATTATTGCATCTTATTGTTGTTGAAACTGTCTGTTCTTCCCCAACATCCTGGAGCAGTCTCCACAACCAAACCGCCTCGCACGTTGCTGCACACATGGCTTGATACTCTGCTTCCGCTGAGGACAAGGAGACTGTGTTCTATTTCTTGCTGCTCCAAGTGATCACCATGGATCCAAGACTGAATGCATAACCTGTTATAGATCTGCGATCATCTACATTTCCTACCCAATCTAAATCTGCAAATCCTACCAGTCTAACATCAGAAGAGTCAGTGTAAATAATTCCATAATCTACAGTACCTTGTAGATACCTCAAAACATTCTTCGCTGCATTCAAGTGGCTTTCAAGTGGCCTAGACATATATTGGCTTAACACGCTGACTCCATAAGCTAAATTAGGTCTAGTGGTGGTTAGGTAGATCAGACTCCCAACCAGTTGTCTGTAAAGTGTTGCATCCGCCACTTTTGAGCCATCCTCACACTACAATTTGATGTTCTGCTGCAATGGTAGTTGTGCAGACTTACACTAATCCATTCTAAACTTCTCGAATAGGCCTTTGACATGCTTTGCTCGAGACAGAAATTTTTGACCTGAATCTCTCTAGATCTCGAGGCCTAAGCAATATCTGAGTTCACCGATATGCTTCATCTCAAACATTTGTGACATCTGCTGCTTGATTTCATCAATTAGATATATAGCATCACCTATAATTATCAAACCATCTACATATAATGAAATCAGCACTACACACCCTTGTTCATCTTTCATGGTGTAAATATTAGGGTCATTCTTGCTTCTATTATAGCTAGCTTGCAAAAAAAATGAATCGATTTTCTCATACCATGACTTGGGAGCTTGTTTTAGTCCATAGAGTGGTTTCTTCAACCTTCAGACTAAATGTTCTTTTCCCTTCTGGACAAACCCTTCCAGTTGCTCTAAATAAACCTCTTCTTTCAGTTCCCCATTTAGAACTGCAGAGTTTACATCTAGTTGGTGCATCATCCAATGTTTCTTGGTAGCTAAGGCAATTAACATTCTGAAGGCATTCAATTTAGCTATAGGGGTGAAGGTTTCTTCATAATCTATTCCTTCTTTTTTTCTGTACCCCTTTGCAACCAACCTAGCTTTCAGTTTTTCTATAGTTCCATCTGCATTAATTTTGGGTTTATATAACCATTTGCAACCTATGACCTATTTTCCTCTAGGGAGTTCTACCAATTCCCAAGTGTTGTTTCTGATTATTAAATCATATTCCTATTCCATGGCTATTTTCCATTCATTACTTTCATTTTCTTCTTTATAACTAGATGGTTCAACAACATTCATCATACTAGTTATAATTGCATTTTCCCTATATCTTGTAGGCGCTTGAGCTTTCCTATTGTTGTGGCTAGCAACAACCCCCGTTTTTTTGTTTAGTATTAGTAATAAAACTAAATAAATGGGGACCCCTCTAAAAATAAAAAAGTAGCACTTATATTTCCCTTTGAATAAAACACACTATCATAAACTTAGGAAAACACCCGCAAAACCCCAAAAAACTTAAGTTTTATGGTAAGTTTCAAATAAAAATCATTCTCTCAACAATAAAACATCGCATCACAAAAGGTAATGGAGGACATCATATAAGCAAACTTTCGAAATTGCGAAAACGTGATACGAGATTACATGCCTTAAAGACTTATCGCACATCGCAGATTTCATATGCCGCAAGTATCACCTAATATGAAACATCCCGATCCTACGATATGTGATAAAGCATCTCACAAATCGCATCTCACAAATCGCATCTCACGGTCGCATAAAGAAATAAATGATTGTTAACAAAAAGGATTAGCGATATCGTGATCTGCAATATTGTGAAGCAAATCGCAAAATCGCTTTATCACAGATCAGTAGGGCTCATTCTTCAATGAAATATTTCTCGTAATCCGATACTGAGTTATGTGCATTAATGTCAATTTAGTGGTTTATTGATGGTCATTTATGAGATAAGATTTATATCTGATCGAAAGGTTGTTTCATGTAGGGTGATATATTTGATATGATTTCGGAATTAAGAGCTTTCCCATCACCTTATCTCTTACCATTATTCTTTCCTTACTTGTAAACTTGCAAGAGCGGCAAGTAGAATAATATACACAGCAGTGTGCAGAACGTAATGGGAAAGAAGGGAAAAGCTCTGGTTGCTGAGGACAAAGAGATGACGCCCTTATTCACAGACACCACCTGTACCAGAGATGCCAGCATATCCACTTGGGAAGGCATGTATAGTTTTCTTGAAGAAGAAAACCCCAGAGTTATGGAAGTTAAAGCGACAGCAGACTCACACGGGTCATTTGAAGCATCAATTACTGAACTTGCATGTTCATTCCTACACCAAATAGCGGCAAGGCCTAAGATACTTCCATATACAGACATGGTCAAGTGGGTATTGGATAGTGCTGATATAACAGATAGAAAATTCAAGTCTCGGAGCCAAGAGCTCATTGGGTCATTCACCCCACAAGATTTAAGGCTTATGTATCATTTACCAGAGCCACAGGCAAGCTACAACAAACAGTTCGTGGAGAAGTTCGCCAAAGAAAACGAAGATTTGGTGGAGTGCACCAAGAACTAGTCGACAAAGGAAGAGCCATTGAAAAAGGAAAAACATGGTATGTACAATACTGGTTCCCTCTCCTCCCCATATTGTTTTGCTGCTACTATGCTATGTAGGCTATTTGGAAGGCCTGACATCAACAAGTTTTCATTCGAGTGGCTACCCCTATTAGATGCAGCCACTAACGCCACTATTATGGATTGGGCCCAGATATTGTCTGATAATTTAGCCTCAGCTATTTGGAACTACCGGTCTAAAAGAACTCCCTCTCAGAGGATTTATCCTCCTTTCTTTTTAGCTGCTTATGTTATGGATGCAATATATTCTGTTTCCATATTTCCTTTAATGGGTTGGAAGTGGACTATACAGAATCCCTTTCCCATTCACATTTACCATAAGGAATTGTGGGATTCCAAGTTTATCCCATATTTTTACAGAATTTGTCATGGAGTTATGTTACCTCTTCACAGAATGTTGTATAATAAGGATGCCCCAAGATTTTCCCCCGAAGCGGAAGTTGATATTCTCCCTATCGAAAGATGGTTTGGAGAAGAGTTTTTCACTTACGTCAGAGTATTTGGAAGCATTGCTTCCCCTCATGTGCTACCCTTATATGTTCCTAATAAGTTATTGGCTCGAGAAATTGCCTACCAGACCTGCGGGGTAGGAGGAATGAGCAAAGAATTGAAAGACAATAAGAGGGCCGTCTCGCTGCAATTCCCTATGGCTTGTGGGGCCTTTTCATTGTTTGATTTAGGTCATGCCTTCAAAGAAGTAGACAACATGCTGAGTCTACAACTGTTTAAATTTCCAGGGAGACAATTCGATCCCTTTGATGTCATTAAGAATTTTACTACAGCTATCAAGATAAAGGTATTTTCTAAAGAAGATGATCTCTTTGATGACATCTTCCAGCAGAAGAGCACATTGAAAGACATTTTTCATATGGCTCAAATTCAATTTCCCCCAGCGGAATTCCAAGAATTCAAACTGTACAGAGAGAGGAGATTAGCAAACATCCCCTTAGATAAGTTGCACTTAGAACCAATAAGGGAGCCAACTCCCAACATTAGTTTAAGTGGAAGCTTGGGTACAGACAAGTCCAGGTCTAAGTTTGGGAAAGAATCACTAGAACGCTCTAAACGGTCCAAGAGTGACCATAATAAAAGTGAAGGGTCAGTCAGAGATACTGCCCAATCTAAAGAGCACCCAGAGCAACAGGTTTTGATGACACCACAGGTGAAGGTTCCCCCTCCCCTCATCCAGCCACCAAAGCCAGTGAGAACTGAGCTGGATAAAGAGTGGGAAACATTTAATGAATTGATTAATACTGAAGAGCAGAACACGAAGACACTTGAGAGTACAGTGCAGAAAATGACAGATATGGTCATTGGAACAGTCAACAATGCTCCAGAAATGGAACATATTCCCATTACCCCATCATCTGAAATCATGTTGAAGATAGAGGAGATTCCTCCTCTAGATGTATTTTATAGTCCACATCACAAGGTAGTGGTAAGAAGACAAAGAAAGAAACAGAAATTGGATAGCATGCTCTCACCTGAGGTAGAGCAGCTAAATGTCCTTTGGCGAGACCCTGCCACTGACCCTACTAAAAATTTGACTAAGTTATCCTAGATCGCAGGATCCTATGCTTTTGCTACTATCGATAAAGCGTCTGAGGAAAAACTATTACTTAAGGATAAATAGGAACAAATCCTAGCTTTGTAGCAACAACTACATCAGGCCAATGCCAACCGAGAAGCAGAGGAGAAATTAGAAAAATTACAACAGGATTTTCAACAGATGTAGCTAGGGTATCAAAGCAATTTGGCCAAAAAGGAAAATCAATTACAGGCCATGCTAGAAATGCATAAAGATGACCCCAAAATCACAGAGTTTGTCTCAAAAGCCCTTGCCTTGAATGACCAACTCTTGCAACAGCAAGAGGCACTCTGCCAAAGAATATCGCAATGGAGTTCCCATTGCGAGATGAGCAATAAAATTACAAGTCAAGTCATGGATTTGCGACTCGACTATGATTTAATTGATAAAAGAATTTTTTATTATTTGATTTGGGAGGAATCGAAGGAAGGAAAGAAGGCAGGCTTGCTCAAAATCAATGAAGCCCACAAAGAAATGTTGTTCCATAAGTGGGATGCAGAGATTAAAAAGGTAGAACAAGCAGCAGAAGAAGTAGTGACAACAGCGAACAATGTCATTGATTGTGTCAATGAAAATCTGCATGGAGCAAACCTGATATTAAAACCCACTCTGGGATTTCTCCCAAAGGCATAGCAACTGCAGACAAGCTGGAAACAGAAGGCTGAGGAAAAGGCAGAGTCCATCAAGAAGTTAACCAAGTTGAATTGGGACACTTATTGGCAGTATTTGGTTAAACCACACAATCAATGCATGACTCTCAAGTGCCTTACAAATTCTGCTGATAAGATAGCACCAGCACTTGCTGATTCTGTTTTTGCAGGACAACTAAAATTGGAGGTCAACCAACTGATGCTCCTCAAGCTGATGCTGAATGCTTGCAATCTCAGAGAACAAATGCATAGATAGTTAATTTCCATATACAGTTTTAGTTTTATTTTTATTTTTTATTTATTTTTTCCTTAGATGAGGAAGATCATTTAAACCTCCTCCTATATTTTTGTAATAAAATATTTTTAGTATTTAGTTAGTAGTATTTTAACCCCTCTCATGCATTTAGAGAGGGGTCCTGAAATTTGTCAAAAACGTTTCCTCAGAACATGCACTTCTGCACCCTCGGAGGAGGTTTTGATGAATGAATGGAACGATATTTATTAATACTTGTGTTTAATGTCTGCTAATGAAATGCATTTCTGTACTCTTAGTAGATATTCAAATTAGGAAGAGATAAATCTATATTGCTGAAGCTCATGAGTAGAACTTGTTATCAATGGTACTTTTATATCTTAATGATTTCTACATATGTGTCAAAGTAATATTTTATGTTCAGTTATTTATATATGAAGGCTTGAATGTTTGAGTTATCATTTGGCACTTTTGTACAGTGGTGACTATTCTATTTATGCTTTAATGTATGAATGACTTATTATGCGATATGCTTCTCACAATTGTTTTGGCTAATTTCTTATACGAAACAATTCATTTTTAATGAATTCTTTTCTAGTAGTGATTGAATGATCTTTATTACCAATTGTTGTTAGAAACTATTTTAGATCGCATAAGTAAAAAGTTAATTCCGGGTTAGTTTTAGAATTAGATATTTCTATTCATTAGAATAAAATTGCATGTTTTAAATTAGACTTAGATTAAAAGCATTTTATTTAGAAATCTTTAGAAAGGGAAACATCAATTCTTATCATCACACACAAATTGGGAAACTGGTCCCATTATCCCCAGTCAGACCCACCATCCCAAACGGAAAAGGAGCTGCTTTCAAGGTCCAGACCGGGTGGGTATCCCCCTTGTTGTAGACCCGATTTTCGGGGCTTCAACACCTACCTAATCTCTTAAGTGGTGGGGTGGTGGTTTCAAACCTAATTTCTTCTTGTTGCTACTATTATTGTTGTTGTTGTTGTTGTTGTTATTGCTGCTGTTGATGTTCATCCTCTGCCTTTGTTTGCCACTGATCATGGTTGTTCTTTGCATCCTCTTCTTCAAAGTATGGAATGTCCCATCCATCATAGTGCTCATCGGTTTCTTCACTATCCTGTTCATGGAATTTAACATCTCTACTAACAAAGATTTTGTGAGTAGAGGGATTAAATAATCTGTATGCTTTATATGACGAACAATACCCTATAAAAGTGCATCTGATGGCTTTTGAATCTAATTTTCTTCTATCTTCTTTGGTGTGTGGGCAAATGCTTTATATCCAAATATTCTTAAGTGTTTTACTGCAGGCTTATATCCATAAAAAGCTTCAAAAGGAGTTTTAAACTCAAGACTTCTTGTAGGACTCCTATTTTTTAAATAAACCCTATTACTCACTGCTTCAGCCCAAAAAACATTCGAAATATTCTTACCTTCCAGCATACTTCTCGCACATTCCACCAGAGTTTTGTTCTTCCTTTCTGTTACTCCATTCTGCTATGGAGTATGGGGTACTATAAACTACTACAAAATTCCATGATCTTTACAATATCTGATCAGTTCATCTTTCCTATATTCTCCCCCTTGATCAGAACGGAGAATTTTTATCTGTTTCCCTGTTTGTCTTTCAATCATATTTTTAAACTGCTTAAAGTATTTGAATGTATGACTCTTCTTACTTAAGAAATACACCTAAGAAAACTTTGTACAGTCATCAATAATCAATAAGAAATACACTGCACCTCCTAATGATTTTGTCTGCATGCGACCACAAAGGTCTGTGTGCACTAACTCTAGTATATCCCTCTATTTCTTTTCTACTCTAATAGGGAATTATTCTCTATGCATTTTTCCTAAAGTACAAGCATCGCAATCATTATGTACTTGCTTTAGCATAGGAAGATCTCTTACCATTTCTTTCCTCTGTAGTAACAACAAATCATTGTAATTGATGTGGCTGAATCTCTGGTGCTAAAGTTCTTCTGTAGTCAGGCTCGCTGCTATCAATGCTCGAACTGGTGCAGTTCTCACATCCAACTTGTACAGTCCTCCTGTTTAGATTCCTGTAGCAATTGTCTTCATTCCATCTAGCAGATCCTTAATGTAGCAGTTATATTTTAAAAATTCAACTTTCAAATCATGATCCGTAATCATTGATACAGAAATCAAGTATTTAGTTATGCTAGGCACATACATTACATTATAAATTTGTTTAATATTACCATTAGGTAGAATGACAGAAACTTTCCCACATCCTTTGATTTGATGACTTCTGTCATCACCTAGGTAAATATGTGTGCCTTCGTTGATCTCTTTAAAATCCTCCAGGCGGTGCTTGTTCCCTGTCATGTGTGTTGACGCTCCTGAATCTACATACCAAATGTCTACATTAACATTTTCATCACGATCTGCCATGAACAATCTCAAATTCTACACCTGATCACTATTCACGAGATGATCTGTATGTCTCTTTGACTTCTATTGTTATTCATGATACTTCCTTTTCCTACATTCCCTGGCAATATAACCCAATTTTCTACAGTAAAAACATTTTTCTTCAGAGCAGTTTTTATTCGGGTGCATACCTTGGGTTAGATTTGGCCGTTTATGTGAACTTGCTCCGTTTTGCTGTTGTGGACCTCCTTTCCCTTTGTAGAAGTTCTTCCTCGCCACCAATGCAAGATCAGTACTTTGGGGCTTTAGAGTCGAATTCCTCTCTTCTTCCTGCATCAATATACCTGTCAACTCTTCAAAATGCAGGACCTTTTCTCTGGCATTGATCCCAGTGATGAACATTTGATAATCATCAGTGACACCATTCATTGTAATGGTCACAAGATCTGTATGATCCATTGTATGATCAATATCTAATAATTTGGTTTTCAGATCCTTGATCCTTGCTACAAATGAAGCAATAATTTCATTCTCCTCCATCTTCATGGATGGGATATTGCTCTTGAGTAACAAAAGACAATTTGAATTTCTGATCTCGTACAATTCCTTTAGAATTCCCCATATCTCGTTAGCTGACTTACCTTCTCTGATGTGCAGTATAATGTAGTCTTTCACTGACATCTTTAACATTTTCCTTGCTCTGCTTTCTCATTTCTCCCAATCTGGGATTGTTGCAGATCTAGCCACAAGCTTCGGCTCATCCCCATTCATAATCTGCCAAGCACTCTGCGCTTCTAGCAGAGTCTGCTTCTTAAACTTCCAATTTGCATAATTGGGACCATCGAGCTCATTATGCTCATTCATGCATGCTTCAAATATGTTGTTATTCATCTTGGCAATTTATAAGAAAAAAAAAATGACATGTAAAAGATGTTAAATTTACCCCAGATCTGTGACAGAGACAGATCACTGTTGTTCAATCTCGTAGCACATGCGTAGATCACCGTGTCTTCCTTCTCAACCTCCAGACAACCTCCTGTTGTCAGCTACAGACTTGTTCTTGGCTTCCCCACTTAGCTTCTCTGACAGCTACAACCTTGTTCTTGGCTCCCTTTGCAATTTCTTTGATTTACACGACCGTCGTTGATATTTGCCCAATATCCGAGACTAGTCGCTGAAATATGCCCAATTTTAGACACTGTCATAGTTTTTCATCAATTTTCCACGACCGTTGTGGCTATACACTTGAAAAGTGTGACGATTGAAAAATGAAAAATTCCGGAAGTGTAAGAGTGATCATCGCAGCTATACACTCAAAACCTGCGACGATTTAATAGTGATCATCATGGCTGTCCACTCAAAGCCTGTGATGATTTCGGTTCAAAGAACCACCCACCAGCCAACATACAGGTTCCTCAGCCTTGACACTCTGATACCATGATAAAAATGGCAATGTTTGTATTAAGAAATAAAATCCACTGGTCAGCTCTATGAAATGGAGTCTGAACCAGGAGAGTCTGGCTCTGCAGAACGCTCTACGTTGTTCATCAACGTTACACATTAAATAGAATACATAGTTTTAGGGAAGTTAGAATATCATCCTAGGAAATAGAAACTAATTCCTATCCTGAGGCTATGTGAACCAACTCTACCTATTCTAGGATATTCTCCATTATCTTCAACAAACTACTGCTTGGAAATCCTCATGGCTACCATCTCCAAACGCTTTGTGAAATAGGTATGACTGGATTATAACCATGCCCAATCTATTTGTTTTATTACAACCATGCCCAATTGATCTCTTTCTAGAAGATTTTCAGACGTACATAAACAACTTGCACAACTTTTCCCGTCTCCAGTGCTTCTTGGAGTCCATTGCTACCACTATGCTATGTCAAACATGTTGAGTTAGTGCCTCTCTTTCAAGAAGGGACTTTCAAATATTTTGTTTCACTTTCAAGTGTTTCAGCCACAATCTCAACCGGTGTAGAAGAAATGTAAATAGTTGTTTGGGTGTAGACGAAAATTTGGGTGACTGTGCTATTCGCTCGCATCCGACTCACAAGTCTCTAGCAAATATTTTGCACTATAGGGGTAACTATGGATAGCGGAGACAGATGGTTCACACTTTAAAGGGATTATGATATAAACATTAAAACCACTTTTGTCATTTTAAAAGCTAAAAAATTTCATCTCAAAAATGGAATCAATGTTCTTAATACTTATTGGTTGGTTGAGTTTGAGTTTATAGGACTATGTGAGGTGATGTTTTTTATTACCAAAAAATATTGTGGTTACTTCCTCCAGCTCGCTCAAAACTTCTCCATCGTGCTCAAAAAGTTTAGTTTTATTTTATGGATATTAATCATTCATGCATGGGTTAGTGAGTAAACCAGGCTTTTCCAAATGGGATTTTCCACTAAAAGGAGAATGAAATATATGGTCATTAATCTCACAGTCTCGTAGCTAGCGTTAGAAATATTTAGGAAATTTAGAAGCTACTTTCAGGCAGCTAGGTTTGGGCATTACAGAGCCGGGCACTGCTGAGCATATTTTGCGCACTACCTTTGCACACAGCGGAGTTGGTTTCGCGCAGCTACCTTCGGGCATCGTAGAGCTATTTCAGAGATTTAATGAATAATATTTACTCACCACAAAAATAATAAAGTAGGTTTGGAGCAACACACTAAAACTTAGTATTGAGTTCTTAAACATGAAAAAGAATTTACATGAGACTGGTCATTCACTAAGTAAAGAAAAGGTTTTGTGGCGATTTACACTTACGCGGAATAACACAGTAACTATTGTTTTCACATGCCCACCAAAATTTGCTCCACCATTTTCTCCTGTGCTCTCTTTTTCTCTAACCTATTACAAAATCACTTTTACATTCATATTTAACTCAACATATGATTTTACATTTAATTCATGACAAAGCAAAGCAATTAATATGATGTTGTTGTTGAGTGTAATCAGAATCGCGTAGGTGTTTGTGGAGTGTGGGCAATAGTTGCTGAATGAACGTTTTCCCATATCTATTTACCAAAGTACATTAGATGCTTTAAATTCCTTGTTGCGTTTCAGAATGGTTTGCGTCAGTGATCTAAAAATGGGGCTCTTAGGCTTCTTGTCTAACTTACAAGAACCTCTTCCATTTCCAAAGCTTATTTATTCCCAAGTCTTCATAAGTAACCAATGTGGAATTAATAATATTCTTGAAAATATAGGTGTATGCTTATGTTTGTTTTAAATTGTTAATGTGTTGTAAGTTCACAAAAAATGTCACAGTAAATAAGGCAGTGAATTCAATAGAGCAATAAGCAACAATAATGCTTGTAAACAGGTGTAAGCTTATGGTTGTTTAAAACTGTTTATGTGTTGTAAATCAATTTTCTTAGACTGATATAAAACATACGACATTGAAACAATGTAGCAAATGAGCATCACACATAAGACAACACTTTAATTAGGAGTTCAACCAAAACTCTTGGGCTACGTCTCCGTGAGCTCTAGTCAACTCGACTAGGCTCTCTAAGATTATAGTAGCAATGTTTTTACAATCTCTCTCGCTCAACTACACCGTTTAACACAGAAACAATGGGTTTAGAATGCCATTATGTCCTCAGCTCTAAAGCTCTCGGCCTTCTTGCTCTGGTTTTGGCTCTCACGCTCTCATGCTAGCTCTTTGGCTCTAGCTTCTCAGCTCTGTATCAGCCTCTGCAAATTTTCTTTTGCTCTTACAAATCTCTCCTTTTTCAATTGAGCTCTCTGTCTCAGCTTTGCGGGCTCTTTTGCTTCTCCTCTATCTCAACACTACCTTCTCCTCTTCATTCTGTCATTTTGTGGCTTTTTAAGCCAAGCGACGCTATCTGTTCATTTCCTCTTCTCAGGCATTCTAGCTCCCGGCCTCTGTTTGTTCGAATCCCCCTTATGAGCGTTAGCAATCATGGCATAATGCCTTTAGGGGAGGTGGCGACCTGTTCTGCAATGGAAGAGTCCATCGAGCCTTTGAAATCCCTGAAATAGCCATTCTCTGTTTACACAGAGAAATACATTCAAACATGGGAAAAATCCACAAAAACACTATTCATCGGACCTCAAATATCCATAGATCCACTTTATACTTCTATTGGGTCCGCCTTTAATTGCTTATCGCATGTCGCAACTACCCTGTTCCATGGTTTCCCTTTGTATTTTAAAAATACATTAAAACATTGCAAAATCCCATAAAATGGCTTTAGACGGACTTGAAATATTATATATTTGCATTCCTAAACCCTTTCGGGTCCGGTTTCATCACATCGGCGCTTCCCTTCGTATTTCGTTTAATAAATGAAATATGCGAAAATACATAGAAAATTGTCATTTGACGGATCTCAAAATATATCAAATATTGTTTATAGCCCCGTCGGGTCTGGCTATCGCATATATATATATATATATATAGATATATATATATGTATATATATATGTATATATATATATATATATATATATATCTATATATATATATATATATATCTATATCTATATCTACATCTACATCTACATCTATATCTATATCTATATCTATATCTATATATATATATATATATATATATATATATATATATATATATATATATATATATATATATATATATATATCCGCTCCTTTGTAATGCTCCGACGCAATATTGCGATGCGACTTGTCGCAATCGCATATCACATAAGCCCGAGGTCTTTCCATATGGTATGGCCTATGCCAACACCGATTGTGATCCACCGATATCAGCGATCGTAATATCGCATCGGCCCAGTCCTATTGCATGTCTGCCTCCGATATCCTCCGCCTGTCACCGCCGATTGCAATATGCTGATCGGATCTGGACCATTGATCGGCCAGATCCGACGGCTCTTGTGCGTTGCTCCTTTGACCACCGATAAGCCTGTTTTCCACTATTTCTTCATATTTTTGGGTCCCGATAGTGTTTTCTGCCTTTTTTGAAGGTTCTCCTTTTGCGATAGTTTTGGTCTTTAGAAGACTTAGAGGGTTTTTAGGACCCATTTTTAGGGGATTTTGCCCCTTTTTCCAAAGGATAAAGGGCAGCTTCATTTTATGATAACTTCCGCATCCTAAGTCCATTTTTGCCCATTCAAGTTGTAATAGATTCAGAACGAGATGATCTCTGTAATGGGGCTAGTTCCAAGAACTTTCTTGGAATTTATTTTCCTTAGTGAGGAACACTTAGACTTAGGAGTCTATCCAAAATCCATTTTGGATCACACCTTCCCACTAAAAGAAGTTTTGGTCTCCAAAAGACTGATATACTGATCTAAATAGTAAATGAGAGTGACTCACCCTCTTCTTTTAGCCTCCCCCTACACTTGCCTTGCATAGTGCCTCTGAACCAAATTTTCTGACCACTTCCCTTCTTGGATGGGCTAGTCTTCTTGTGAAGAGATGCCTTCTTCTTTGCCTTCCTACAGAACTCCTGCTTAGATGGTCACAGAAGGTAGTTTGAACTTCTCTGCCTTGATCATTGATCCAAGGTGGCTCAAAAAAATGTGAAATACACCTTCTCCACAAAACTTTCACTTGTACCTGTTTGACAAGCTGTCAACAACAACTGTTAACAACAATAGAAATACAAACAACAACTATATGGTCTAACTCTTGCTTCAACAAAAGAAATAGATTTCACATCTTGTGAACACCTCCATGCCTTACATCTGCATACGAATGATGGACTAGGTAACAAGCCTACAAAACATGCCTTTAAGACAAATGACCCTTCAAGTCAAGCATGTAGAACAAGACCATTTGGACTCTTTTTCAAAAGATGAAACACTTCATTATTACCTCCATCTGGGAGACCAAATCAACTTTTTCCAATTTAATATTGCATTACATGCATGTTTACAACAAAGCAATAAACCCTTCAAGTTAATTACACATACATGTTCGAACACCAAGAAAACATCAGCATCACTATGTTCATGCACATCATGCTTATGCATGCATTTCATCCTTCAACTTTCACTTAAGCACACCGTACTTTCGAAGCAGAAATGAAATATAATGTTGCAGTAACAAAGTGAGTCTCCTACTCAACTTCTCCCATTCACCTTCTTGGGAAGAACCTCCAACTTGCATGTTATTAACAAAGGAATGCAAATAGATGCATCAATAGACATGCAACCTTAAATGGATAAGAACTCTAGCCATTTCTCACCAATCCCTTTCAAAGGCTCTACCTTTGTCTGCACATCAGCATCAACATGTGAATCAGACTAAGACACATCAGTCATGGAATCCTTCTTTCCATTTCTGCCATCTTCTCTTTTCATTTTCTTCAGATTTTGTGGAAGTATTGACGGATTCAAAGTCCAACATCTTTCAGCAAGATGCCCTTGCTTATGGCAGTAAGTGCAACACATGTGCATCCTCTTGACAACATGATTTTCCTTGTCGAATGGACCTTTCACTCTTTGCTTCTTTTCCTTCAAAAGTTTCTTGTATGTGGCCATTCTCTTCCAACATCTAGAAACATGATGGTTATCCAAACCACAAAAGGGACGCACAATTCTTTTCCCATGCTTATGTGTAAATTTACCATGCTTTGCAAAATCAAAAGGGATATGATTAGAACCAGATTTTTACCTGCCTCTTTCACCTTTATTGTCTTCATGAGGAGGTGAAGCAACTGAACAAGTGGATCCCTTTGGAACACCCTCAATCTCTTCAATGCTTTCAGAGTTTCCACAACTCTCTGGTTCAAGTGTGTGCTTTTGAACACCTGCATCATGCAAGTGATGTTTCAAGCTATTGCATTCCTCCTAAACACAATATTCACACTCTGCAATGCAACTCCTTCTTGGAGCTATTCTAATGGTCTTCATAGCAGCTTTGGAACTCTCCCCATAAGACTGTCCATAGCCAAGACCCAAGTACTTAGGCCTTTCCTCAACCATTATTGGTTCAACAATACCTTGTGCATGCTTTCCCAAGCCCTTTCCTTCATAGCCCGTCTTGGACCTTAGCTTGGAACCTATGCCTCTAGTATGTTTTTCAAAAGAACCAATATAAGCATTCTTAGAAGAATTTGAAGACAAACTGGAATGGTTTACCTCTTCTTCAAGATGATACTTGAGCAAGGATTCTTTGGCAACAAAGAGCTGCGACTCCAACTCATGCATCCTCTTCAGGTTCATATTTGTAGTATGAAGTCGCTTCTCCATTTCCTGCAGTCTATCAGAAAGCAACTGCTTGTCTTCCTTCATGGAATTCAACTGCTCTCTAAGTATGCTACTCTTTCTTCCATCCTCATACATTTCTCTCACCTTACCCATCATGATGAACAAGTCTTGCTTCATGTCTCCATCAAAGAGTCTTGTGATGGAGAAGGAATTTGAGGATACACTTGAGGAGGTTGTCATTATGGCAATGAACAAAGAACTTCAAACAAGATTAATAAAGAGCTTATTTAAGCAATTTTTTGTAACAAACCTCTTGTCGATCCAGGGATTTCTTTGAGGCCCCTTGGGATAGAACAATGCCTTCATCCCTTCTTCCTATTTTTCATTCCTAGACTAAGCTATCTATAGCTTTCCCTTCACTTCTGCAAACTCAAACAATAGTTAGTCTACAAACAAGCATACAATCAACCTCTAACTGTTTAAACACCTTTTTGACAAGCAATCTTTGCTCTGTCAATCAAGAATTCTAATATAACCTCCTTTGAAGGTGGGTTTAATCAAACTTAGGATCTGATACCACCTGATCTTAAAATTGGGCTATTAGGCTTCTTGTCTAACTTACAAGAACCTCTCCCACTTCTGAAGCTTATTTATTCCCAAGTCTTCATGATTAACCAATGTGGAATTAATAATATACTTGAAAATATAGGTGTATGCTTATGTTTGTTTTAAACTGATAATGTGTTGTAAGTTCACAAAACATGTCACAGTAAATAAGGCAGCAAATTCAATAGAGAAATAAGCAGCAATAATGCTTGTAAATAGGTGTAAGCTTATGGTTGTTTAAAACTATTTATGTGTTGTAAATCAATTTTGTTAGACTGATATAAAACATATGACATTGAAACAATGCAGCAAATGAGCATCACACATAAGACAGCACTTTAATTATAAGTTCACTTAAAACTCTTGGGCTACGTCTCCGTGAGCTCTAGTCAACTCAACTAGGCTCTTTGGGATTATGGCAGCAATCTTTTTACAAGCTCTCAGCTCAACTCCATGGTTTAACACAAAAACAATGGGTTTAGAATGCCATTCTATCCCCAGCTCTGAAGCTCTCGGCCTTCTTGAATTGGTTTTGGCTCTTAGGCTCTCGTGCTAGCTCTTAGGCTCTTGGCTCTTTGGCTCCGGCTTCTCAGTTCTGTCTCGGCCTCTGTGCATTCGCTTTTTCTCTTATGGGTCTCTCCTTTCTCAATTGAGCTCTTTGTCTTAGCTCCGTGTGCTCTTTTTCTTCTCCTCTGTCTCAGCGTTGCCTTCTCCTCTTCATTCTGTCATTCTGTGGCTTTTTAAGCCAATCGGCACTATATGTTCATTTCCTCTTCTCGGGCATTCTGGCTCCCAGCCTCTATCCATTTGAATCCCCCTTCCAAGCATTAGAAATCATGGCATAACACCTTCAGGGGAGGTGGCCACCTGTTCTGCAATGGAAGAGTCCATCGGGCCTTTGAAATCCCCGATATAGCCATTCTTTGTTTACATAGAGAAATACATTCAAACACGGGAAAAATCCATGGAAACATTGTTCATTGGACCTCAAATATCTATAGATCAGCTTTATACTTCTATCGGGTCCACCTTTATACTTCTATTGGGTTCCCCTTTGTATTTTAACAATACAATAAAACATTGCAAAATCCCGTAAAATGGCTTTAGATGGACATGAAATTTTATATATTTGCATTCCTAAACCCTTTCGGGTCTGGTTTCATCGCATCAGCGCTTCCCTTCGTATTTCGTCTAATAAATGAAATACATGAAAAAAATAGAAAACTGTTGTTTGACGGATATCAAATATTGTCTATAGCCCCGACGGGTCCAGTTATCGCATCACACACACACACACACACACACACACACACACACACATATATAATGGCCCTACTCCTTTGTAATGATCCGACACGATATTGCTATGTGACTTGTCGCAATTGCGTATCACATAAGCTCGAGGTCTTTCCATATGGTATGGCCTATGCCAACACTGATTGCGATCCGCCAATATCGGCGACCGCAATATCACATTGGCCCAGTCTTATCCCGTGTCTGCCTTTGATATGCTCTGCCTATCACCGCTGATTGTGATATGCCGATCGGATCTAGACCGTTGATCAGCTAGATCCGACGGCTCCTGTGTGTTGCTCCTTTGACCGTCGATAAGCCTGTTTTCCACTATTTCTTCATATTTTTGGGTCCCGATAGTGTTTTCCGCCTTTTTTTAAGGTTCTCCTTTTGCGATAGTTTTGGCCTTTAGAAGACTTATAGGGTTTTTAGGACCCATTTTTAGGAGATTTTGCCCATTTTTCCAAAGGATAAAGGGAAGCTTCATTTTATGATAACTTCTGCATCCTAAGTCCATTTTTGCCCATTCAGGTTGGAGTAGATTCAGAACAAGACAATCTCTGCAATGGGGTTAGTTCCAAGAACTTCCCTGGACCTTTATTTTCCTCAGTGAGGAACATTTAGACTTATGAGTCTATCCAAAATCCATTTTGGATCAGCCGACTTCAATCCTTCCATCTTCGAACAGAAACACAACCTACAAAAATATATCTGACAAATATGGTTGTTGTCAGGTTGTTGATTGCGGTGATTGGGATTATTATTTCGAACACTCCCCATTAATCATAATCACCACCATTGACAATTCCCAAACAATTTCTGAGATAATCAAAACTTCACCTGCAAATGGCTTTGTGAAAATATCAGCAAATTGTTCCTGTGACCTGCAGCGCTACAACACAATTTCATCATTCTTAATTAACTCTCTAATAAAATGATATTTAGCATCGTTATGCTTGGTCCTCTTGTGGAAGATAGAATTCTTTGACAATGTAATTACTGAGGTGTTGTCGCAGAAAATAGTTGTCACTCCCTCTTGGTCATGACGAAGATCCCTTAACATCCTCCTCATCCAAACTGCCTGACACGCTGATGTTGTTGCTGCGACATATTCAGCTTCTGTTGTTGACAATGACACTATTGGCTGCTTCTTGGAGGCCCATGAAATGGCTCCGGAACCCAAATGAAAAACATATCCTGACGTGCTCTTTTTGTCATCGACACTACCTTCTCAATCACTGTCAGTGTAACCAACCAACCTGAAATCACTTGTTGCTGTGTACAAAACACCATACTGTTTTGTCCCATTGACATACCTCAGAATCCTTTTCGCTACTTTCCAATGTGTCTCCTTGGGTGTCTCCATGAACCTTGACACCAAACTTACTGCATACATTATATCCGGCCTAATGGTGGTCAAATACATCAAGTTGCCTATCATGCTTTTGTATATGTTGAGAATAGCAACAAGAAATGCTAAAAATAGAAATGCTAAAAATAGCATTTAGAATATTCCAATTTTAATTTTTCCTTGAATTAAAATTCGAATTTAGTATCACTAGCTTCTTGAAAAAATAATTGATTAATTGATCTTGAGTTAATTAGTTGGAGAAATTCAAGCTAGAAGTCTTTGTGAAGTCATGTAGTAGTTATCCCTTAAATTAAGGAGATTATCCCTTGATTAAGGAGATAAGAGTGAATTGTATTTGAGTTGTAATTAGTTAGCTCAATTAACTAAGTTAAGTCTAGTTAAATTAGTTCCAAATAGTTTGAGGAACTAATTGTAAGTTCAGTTAGTTAATGCATGCATGCATCAAACTAGTGTACTCCAGATAACTGAAGATTCTCTCATCGATAACTCATGCATGTCAGTGCAGAGAAAGACTCAGTTGAGCTAAATGTCAAGGACAGGTTACTATCAATTGCATGTGTTTTCCTATAAAGGAAAATCATCCATGCAGTCAAGGTAAGGTTTCTTGAGGATTATGCAGTTTTGATAGTGTGTTAGAGAAGTTTGTGAGAGCAGTGTTACACTGGATGAAGGAGATTATCCTAGAGGTAACTGCGCAAGGAAATAGGAGGCTTGGAGGGTAGAGGAGAAGGTTAGTGAGAAGCCTTGTTAGCCTGTGAGCATCCAGAAGGATTGTACTGAGAGCTGGCTAGCTGTGAGAGATAAAGCTTTGTGTAATCGTGAGATATTTCCACCTTTTATGATAATACAGATAGCGGGGTTTTTAGCTGAGGTTCTCCTCGGAGTATTATTCTATGTTTCATGTGTATTCATTCGTCTTCTCTCTTATATGTGTTCTATTTGATCTTACTCAAATCGATTAAGCTTCCACAAGTTTGATAGTAGAAGTAGATTATAGTATTTTGCTTTGGTATATTGCATTATCAAGTTAATCTACAGTAAAATTTTCTACATAGGTCTTAGAGGTGGATTTGTAGAGAATTTCCAAGAATTTCTACATGGTATCGAAGCAAAGGTGATCGAAGCTATGAACAATATAGTGAGAAGAGAAATTCAAAGTTTGAAGTTCGGGGTTGCAAGTACAAATTGAATTCATCTCATACTTCAAGTTGGTCAATGGTGTTCTATGGCTTGAGACTTGAGTATGCCTTGGATGGCAACTCGAATTACATAGCATGGAGAGATCGCATGGAGGTTATATTAGAAGACAACAGCTTCAAGGATTTCATTGATCGAGAAATCCCAAAGCCGGCTTCAACTAGTGCACAAGAGTTGGCTAAATGGAAGAAGTGTGTGGCGAGGGTGAGATGGATCACCGTTGAGGGAGTTCAAGACCATATTGTCTCGAGTCTCTATGGGAAGGATACTCCATATTCAAAGTGGAAGACATTGAAGGACCTCTACCAGAACAATAGCGACCAGATGAAATTGGCACTCAAGGATAAGCTTCGGAGAATCAAGATGGAAAACGACAATACTATTTCCACATATATGAACAAGCTCACCACCTATAGAGATGAGCTTGGAAGTGTGGGAATAACTACTACTGATGAAGATATGGTGAGCCTCACTCTCCTTGGCCTTCTAAAGAGCTGGCATAGCTACTAGGACTCTGTGAATGGAAGGGAGAAACTACTGAATTGGGAGCGACTGTGGTCGGATATCATGCAGGAGGAGATCAGGAGGAGCACACGAGATGGTTCTTCATCCAAATATGATGAAGAAAATCTAGCCTTAGCAGGTAAGGAAAGGAAAGGGAAGGAGACAGATTCTCAATCCAAATCGAATTCTTCTCATGGAGGGAAGAAGATTGACAAATCTAAAGTGAGATGCTTTAATTTTCATGAGGTGGGCCATTATCCAACTAATTGCCCATTGAAGAAGTCCAAGAAGGGATCCTCGGTTGTATCGAAAGGTGAGGCATTAGCCTCTCAGTTCAAGATGGACTTTACTCTCATCACATGCATGGGGTCATCGATGATGGGTTGTGTTTAGTATCTTGATAGTGGAGCCTCATTCCACATGACTGATGATAAAAGTTTATTTAGTACCTTGGAGGAGAAAGACCTCAAGATGCGCATAGAGATGGGTAATGATGAAAAGTATAGTGTTTTAGGAGTTGGCACGATTGCTTTTCAGAGGGAGCATGGAGATCTTATCACGTTGATAGATGTGAAGTATGTGCCTGGACAGAAGAAGAACTTGGTATCGATCGTGACACTGGAGGACAAAGGCTACGATGTTGTCTTCAGTAAGGGAAAGGTTTTCCTTAGACACATAACCACAGGACAGGTGAAGCAGATCAGTTCACGAGTCAAGAACTTGTATGCTCTTGAGGTTCAAGATGCATGCAAAGCCTTGAGGAGCAAGGAAAATGTTAGAGACTTTGGGTTGAGAGGGAGAGTAAATTACCTCTCAACATGCAACCACAGAATAAGTCTCAGACAATTGTGGAGGAGCCACAATTGGAGATTCTGAGAGGAGAACAAGTGGAGGCATCCACTCATGCAGAGACCTCTAGTAGGGGGAAATTTCCAGCCAAGTAGGCAGAGGGATCACATGCAGCCATACCTCTAGGTGTGAGGTGGGGTGATGTGAAGTGATAGTCTCAAGAAGGCTGAAATTGGGTAGAGTCCATCGAGAGGTTTTATCTCATAGATTGTACCTTCCTACTGGAGCCTAAAGTACATAGTAGCGGGAGGAATCAGTGGGATTGATGCAATTAGAGATCAAAGTGATAGAGGCTAGAGCAGTCAGATACTGAAAAGTGCAGAGAAGGATGGACAACAGTGCAGAAAGGTTGAGTCAGCAAAAGCGCAAAGTTTTTAGTTGACAAAGGCAATATCAGTCAGAGACTTTGATGACAGATACATCATACTGACTCAGGTTGGATGTTTTTTTGTTTCTAGTCTAGAGTTGCTAGAGCAACAACACTAGAGAGAAGTGTTGCATGCAAAACATTCCAAAGGTTCAGGATCGGGTTCGAGTTGAATTCCTTTCTTGTTGAGAGGAAGTGTTGAGAATAGCAACAAGAAATGCTAAAAAGAACATTCAGAATATTCCAATTTTAATTTGTCCTTGAATTAAAATTGAGAATTAAAATTTGAATTTAGTCTCACCAGTTGCTTGAAAAATAATTAATTAATTCATCTTGAGTTAATTAGTTGGAGAAATTCAAGCTAGAAGTCTTTGTGAAGTCATGCAACAGCTATCCCTTAAATTAAGGAGATTATCCCTTGATTATGGAGATAAGAGTGAGTTGTATTTTAGTTGTAATTAGTTAGCTCAGTTAATTGAGTTAAGTCCAGTTAAATTAGTTCCAAAAAGTTTGAGAAACTAATTGTGAGTTTCGTTAGTTAATGCATGCATGCATCAAACTAGTGTACTCGAGATAACTGAAGATTCTCTCATCAATAACTCATGCATGTCAATTTAGAGAAAGACCCGGTTGAGCTAAATGTCAAGGATAGGTTACTATCAGTTGCATGTGTTTTCCTATAAAGGAAACTCATCCATGCAGTAAAGGTAAGGTTCCTTGAGGATTGTGTAGTTCTGACAGTGTGTTAGAGTAGTGTGTGAGAGCACTATTATACTAGGTGAAGGATATTATCCTAGAGGTAACTGCGCAAGGAAATAGGAGGCTTGGATGGTAGAGGAGAAGGTTAGTGAGAAGCCTTGTCAGCCTATGAGCATCCAGGAATATTGTACTAAGAGCTGGCTAGCTGTGAGAGCTAAAGATTTGTGTAATCCTGAGATATTTCCACCTTGTATGATAATATAGATAGTGGGGTTTTCAGCTGAGGCTTTTCCAAAGTATTCTTCTGTGTTTCATGTGTATTGATTCTTCTTCTATGTTATATGTGTTATGTTTGATCTTGCTCAAATCGATTAAGCTTCCACAAGTTTGATAGTAGAAGTAGATTATAGTATTTTTCTTTGGTATATTGCATTATCGAGTTAATATACAGTCATATTTTCTACATAGATCTCAGAGGTAGATTTGTAGAGAATTTGCAGGAAATTCTACAGTATAATGTCAGATTGACATTTTTGCTGCAATCTTCTTTGCTCAACTTCAACCCTATGACAGTTGGAGTTGGTGCGGACTTGTTGTTCTAGATTTTAAACCTCTCCAAAATATTTGTGACATACTTTGCTTGAGAGATAAAAATGCCATTTTATGTTTGCTTCACTTCTATGCCAAAAAATATCTTAACAATCCCCCAAGTCAATCATTTCAAATTCACTCTTCATGACTTGTTTGAAATCAGTGATGAGGAAATCATCACTACCTGTAAAAATCAAATCATCTACATATAAGATGACAATGAGAATCTTACCTTCGCTCTCTTTGATGTAGAGAGTAGGCTCACCATCACATTTTTTGAAACCATTGTCCAACAAGTAAGCATCTATCCAGCTATACCATGCGCACAATGCTTGATTCAACTCATAAAGAGATTTTCTCAACTGATATATTGTGTCTTCTTGGCCTTCAATCTCATAACCAGGCAGTTGTGCGACACACACTTCCTCTTTCAGCACTCCATTCAAGAGCGTTGATTTTACGTCCATTTGATACACTCTCCATTTGTGCTGCGCGACAATCACCACAAATGTGCGCACTGTCTCCATCCACGCGACTGGAGCGAATGTATCTACGTAACCTCTTCCATGTTGCTGCTTGTATCCTTTGACAATTAGCCTTGCTTTGTGCCTTTCAATCTTTCCTTCAATGTTTCTTTTGGTCTTATAAACCCACTTCACTCCAATAACATGTTTTCCTCTCGGAAGGCTCACTAACTCCCATGTACCATTCCTTTCTATTGCCTCTATTTCTTCATTTTTGTAACCCATTTTTCTTCTTTGACTTCATCTTCAAAGTGGATTGGGTCATCTACATGACAAAATAATGCAAATAAGGAATTCAGGCTAGCACTACTATAACTTCATCTTGCTCATAAATCTCATATAAATTTATGAATTTTGGTGTTCTTGTGCTTGCTGAAGACAGGCTTGACATGTCACTTGGTGTTGTGCTTTGTGGTGTTCTTGGAGAAGCACTTGCTTGGCTACGCAAAACTATCCTATTATTTGTTGATGGCGTTTCTTGTTGCCTACTTTGCTACACTTGAATAGGAGTAGAGGGAGTCACTGTTGAGGAATTACTTGTTGCTATTAATTCCTCTCTGTCCTCATGTGGTATACATGCTTTGACATTGACTATCTTCTCTAAACTTCCATCCCATGCTTCCTCTTCTATGAACTGCACATCTCTGCTGATTATGACCTTCTTGGTTGATGGATTGTAGAGCTTGTATGCCTTGGATTCATCACTATATCCAACAAATATACATTTCTCCCCCTTGTTGTCCAACTTCTTCCTTAACTCATCTGGGACATGTGCATATGCCACACATCCAAAAACTCTCATGTGAGTGACATTTTTCTTTCTTCCACTCCATGCCTCTTCAGGAACAATGTTCTGGATGCTTTTGGTTGGACATCTATTCAAGATATATGTTGTGCAAGCGACAGCTTCAGCCCAATAGTCATTTGGCAAATGCTTTGCCTTCAACATACTCCTTTCCATCTCCATAACGGCCCTATTCTTCCTTTCTGCCACACCACTTTGTTGAGGTGTATATCTTGTTGTAAATTGCTTGTGAATTCCATGCTCCTTGCAAAATCGAAGGAAATCATTTCTAATATATTCACCACCTCTGTCAATCCTGAGGACTTTGATGTAGTATCCACTTTGCTTTTCAACGAGAGCCTTGTATTGGTGAAAGCGCTCAAACACTTCACTTTTATGTTTTAGGAGAAAGACCCATGTCTTCCTTGTGTGGTCATATATGAAGGTCCACACATAGTGACTACCACTAATTGATGGTATCTACATTGGTCCACATAAATCTAAGTGGACAATCTCCAAAGGTTCCTTTGCCCTTATTGAATTTCCTTCTGGAAATCTCTCTCTATGTTGCTTGCCCAAGATACATCCTTCATATATGTTGTCTCGTTTTTCTATGAGTGGTAAACCCTTCACCATGTCTTTCCTATGCAGAAAATTCAAACCTCCAAAGTTGAGATGTCCAAATCTCAAGTGCCATAACCAGCTTTCATCTTTTACCTCTTCTTGAAAGTTTACTTGTGTGACAACTACCTCTTTTCTTCCATCTTCTTGTGAGTTCATAGATAGTTATGCTTGTGCACCTTCTTTCTACAAATCTAATATTATTTTTAGGGGAAAAATTCTATTGTTTGTCATCTGAACCTTTGCAATCAGCTGTCTGCTTGGAGGCCTATCCAAAATTGTGCACACATCATTTTTGAAGAAGACATTGTAGCCTTTCTACATGAGTTTTCCAATGCTCATGAGATTATGTTTCAAACCGGGGACAAAGTAAACATCTGAGATGTATTTCTTCTCCCCCTTCTTTGTTAGGATATTAACTCTTCCTTTTCCCATGATAGAGACTTTGCTATCAGTCCCTAATGTCACTTCATATTTCACACTTTCATCTAGATCATAAAACATTTCTATGTTTCCTGACATGTGGTTGCTACACCCTGAATCTAGATACCATATATCACTATGTTTTTCTTGTGCTACATTACAAGCTAAAAACATGCTATCATGGTTCTGATTTTCTCTTGTGAAATTTACACTTGGTTTGTTACTAATATCATATTGATTCTTTCTACATTCATTTTCATAATGACCATACTTCTTACAGTAATGACATTGAACTTGAGATTTATCATACCTCTAACCTTGTGCTTGATTTGGGCTTGGGCATTGACTTGGATCTTGATTGCTGCCTCTTCCATTTGAGCTTGAAGGGCTGCTTCTTCCACCTATGTGTGGGCTTCTTCCTCTTCCTTTAGTATATGATCATCCTTTGCCTCGGCCTTGACCAAATGATACTTATGTCTTGAAGGCATGCTCCAATGAGGAGCTTGTTTCTCTATTTAGTCTATGTTCATGAGAAATTAGTGATGCATTAAGCTCATCCACTGAGAACTGTGAAAGATCCTTTGTCTCTTCTATGGACACAACAATGGCCTCAAACCTTGCTGGAAAACTTCTCAAAAATTTCTCAACTATTCTTCTTTCCTCAAGTGTCTCATGATGAGACCTGATTTGAGTAACCAGCCCACTTAAATGTGTAAAGAACGAGTCTCTATTCTCAGGCTCTTTCATACAAATTGTTTCGAAATCTCTACTCAACATTTGTAGCTTTGCTATCTTGACTTTTTCCATGCATTGGTAGGCTTTGTGGAGGGCGTCCCATGCTTGCTTCGACTTCGTTGTTGTTGCAACCCTTGGGAAAATACTTTCATGAACTGCTTGGAAAATATAAAATAGGGCTTTTGAATCCTCCTTCTTGTTGTCCCTTAAAAAATATTTTTCTTGTTGAGATAAGGCATTGTATGTTGCTGCATCTGTTGGTTCTTGAAAACCCTTCTCCAGCAAATCCCAAATGTCCTGAGAAGAAAAGAGGGCCTTCATTGTAATAGCTCAATAACTATAATTTTTTCCGTTAAACTGAGGTACTTGAGGATTAGTCAAGCGTGTGATTGATGTTGCCATTTTTGAGCATAAAAAAAACTTTCTACCTGCTGGTAAATATGCTAAAAACAATTTTCCCTTAAAACAATTCTTACTGCTAGTAAAAACAGTTGTTTTTACACTAACAATATTTAACTCGCTCTGATACCATGTTAGAAATATTTAGGAAATTTAATTTTCGCGGAGGGGAAGAGATTTATGACTCTCGCAAAGCTACTTTTACACAGCTAGCTTCATGCATAGTGGAGTTGATTTCGCGCAGCTACCTTTGCACACTGCGAAGATGATTTCGTGCAGCTACCTTCGTGCACCGCTAAGCTGATTTCACGGAGCTACCTTCGCACATCGGAGATATATTTCAGAGACTTGATGAATAATATTCACTCATGGCAAAAATAACAAAGTAGGTTTGGAGTAACACACTAAAACCTAGTATTGAGTTCTTAAACATGAAAATGCATTTACATGAGACTCCTCATTCACCAAGCAAAACAAAGGTTTTACGGTGATTTACACTTACGCGAAATAACACATAGTTAAACACAGTAACTGTTGTTTTCACGTGCCCACCAAAATTTTCTCCACCATTTTCTCCCCAGAGACTTGCGCTCTCTTTTTCTCTAACCTCTTACTCTCTAACCTATTACAAAATGACTTTTACATTCATATTTAACTCAACATATGATTTTACATTTAATTCATGATAGAGCAAAGTAATTAATATGATGTTGTTGTTGAGTGTAATCAGAATCGCGCAGGTGTTTGTGGAGTGTGGGCAATAGTCGTTGAATGAATGCTTTCCCATATCTATTTACCAAAGTACATTAGATGCTTTAAATTCCTTGTTGCGTTTCAGAATGGTTTGCGCCTAGCTTTAGTCCTTCCATCTTCAAACAGAGACGCAACCTACAAAAATATGTCTGACAAGTATGGCTGCTATCACGCTGTTTATTGCGGTGGTTGGGATTATTATTTCCAATAACTCGTAGCTCTTGTTAGTCTATTTCAAACTTTCAATGGCCTTTTTTGTTTGGTTCTTGTTGGTATGAAAAGCTACCTTAAACCATTGTCATTCCTATCATTATTACTCGCATGGAATCGTGTGTTAAATAAAGGATGGGCAACATCTCGGGTAAAGCATTCATTGATATTTTCCATTATAAATTTCTCTTTAAATTATTTCAGTGCACACATTCCAATTTTAATTTCAGTGTGTTTGATGTCTTTTAACCATAGTCACTAAGTTTGAATTGAATTCAATTGGATAAGAAAAAAATTCGACTATCTAAAATTTAATACCAAAAAATTAGGTAATATACATCTTATCACTATTATTAAAGATTTTTTTCTCAAATTTTTAATGATTTAAATTAACAAATTTACATTCAAAATCTCAGATACTTTTCAAAAATTGTTTTCAATCATATTATAGAAGTTGCACATAAAATTACGTAACAAGATTACTAAAAAAACTCTTAGATGGGGTGAATGAGATGGAATCTGAAGAAGAAACTCTTTAGCATAAAGAGAAAAAAAAATACATGTTGTTAGTTGGTCAATTAAAAGATAGTAGCTAATAAGGTAGTTCCTAATAATAATTTTTAGGTAATCTCCTAATTATTAATTTAATAAAGTATAGATAAAGAGGCATTTAAAACTAGTTTGATGTTTTCATAATTGTAAAAAAAAAAAAAAAAAATTTCCTAATTATTAACTTAATAAAGTATAAATCAAGAGTCATCTAATTAGAATTAGTTTGATGTTTTACTATTCTTAAAAAAAATAAAAACTATTTCAAATTTTTTTATAAATAATTAGTTTGAATTTCATTACTTACCACTAAAAAGTACTATATGAACCAGAGTTTAAAATTTAAGAATGTGGACCAAAAAATATTTTATTGTGAAAATGGAAATTTAATATTACAACTATTTATTTCATTTTTATGTTAAAATTTTGATAACATAACACATATACTAGCACAACCACATTTACCAATGTGGTTGATATACGTCAATAGGCATATATAAAGCATATATACAACCACATTTTCCAATGTGGTTGATATACTCTCATAGGATTATATCAACCACATTAATAATTATTATGTGATTATTAATAACTATATAAATAATAACAAGATTATTATATTAATATTATAATAATAATATTAACTCATAATAATAATAATAAAAGAAATAAATTATCATTATATTATAATAATAAGATGATAATATAATAATAATAATAATAATAATAATAATTCAATATTATTATTATAATAATAATATTAACTCGTAATAACAACTATGGTTTAATAATAATTAGAATAGTGATAAGAGAATTATTATGTATATTGTTTTAAAGAATAACTATTTATGATTATTATATAAATATTATAATAATAATATTAATCATAATAATATTAATATTAGTAATATTAATTAATAATAATAATAACTAATAATAATATTATGATAATAATATTATATTATCATTATATTATTATAATAATATAATTATTATTATCTTATAAGAATAATATTATAATAATAATATTATAATAATATTATCATTATATTGTATTGTCATTATAATAATAATATTAATTCATAATAATAAACATGATTTAATAATAATTAGAATTGTGATAAGGGAATCATTATGTGTATTATTTTTAAAGACCAACTATTTATGATTATTAATAGTTATATAAATAATAACAACCATATTCTTATATATTTATGTTTATTATATTAATAATAATGATAACGAATAATAATATTATAATAGTAATATTGTGTTATTATAATAATATAATAATATAATTATTATTATATTATTATTACTCAAGGGATTAATACTAAAACTCCAAGGGATTATAAACCCAAGGGATACAAGCCCTAAGATAAATATTAAAAATACTAAAATAAACATGTTTGAATTAATAAATCCTAAGAATTAATATTTTAAACTCAAGGGATAATAAACCAAAGGGATTATTAATATTATAAACTCAAGAAACTAATAAACCTAACCGTTTAATATTATAAACCCAAGGAATTACTAAACCCAAGGGATAAATATTAAAAACTTAAGGGATCAAGAAGTCAGGGATTGATATTACAAACACAAGAGATTAATAAAGCTTGCCATGATTGATATTAAAAACCCAAGTTAATAATAAACCCAATGGATTAATACTAAAACTCCAAGGGATTATGAACCCAAGGCAATAATATTAAACCCAAGAGACTAATATTATAAACCCAACATTAGCAAACCCTAATATAAATATTAGAAACACTAAAATAAACCTGGTTTATTTTCATGGTGAGACAATCTTTGTCAAAATACGACATTCAACCATGGCTCACCATGGTTGGCTATGATTTAGAATGGTTGACCATGATCGATATTATAAACCTAAGAGATTAATAAACCCAAGGAATTGATATTATAATCCCAAAGGAATAATAAACCCAAGGGATTAATATTAAAACCCCGAGGGATTATGAACCCAAGGGAATAATATTAAACCCAAGGGACTAATATTATAAACCCAAAGGAATAATATTAAACCCAAGGGACTAATATTATAAACCCAACATATATAAACCCTAAGATAAATATTATAAACACTAAAATAAACATGATTAACCATCGTTTATTTTCATATTGAGACAATCCTTATCACAATTCCATGTTGGACCATGGTTGACTACAAAATAATAAACCCAAGAGATTGATATTATAAACCCAAAGGAACAATAAACCCAAGGTATTAATACTAAAACCCCAAGGGATTATGAACCTAAGGGAATAATATTAAACCCAATGGGCTAATATTATAAACCCAAGGTATGTAAACCCTAAGTGGAGAAAATTTGTTTCATAATGTGAGATCAGACCATGATTGACCATGGTTGGTTATGGTTGACCATGATTGATATTATAAACCCAAGTTAATAATAAACCCAAGGGATTGATATTATGAACCCAAGGGAAACATAAACCAAGGGATTAATACTAAAACCCAAGGGATTATGAACCCAAGGGAATAATATTAAACCCAAGGGACTAATATTAAAAACCTAACATTGGTAAACCAAATATAAATATTACACACACTAAATAAACATGATTTATTTTCATGACAAGACAATCTTTGTCACAATGCAACATTCAACCATGGTTGACCATGGTTGGCTATGATTGACAATGGTTGACCATCATTGATATTATAAACCTAAGGGAATAATAAACCTAAGGGATTCATATTATAAACCCAAAGGAATAATAAAACCAAGGGATTAATACTAAAACCCCAAGGGATTATGAACCCAAGGGAATAATATTAAACACAAGGGACTAATATTATAAACCCAACATTGGTAAACTCAAATATAAATACTACAAAGACTAAAATAAACATGGTTTATTTTCATGGTGAGATAATCATTGTCACAATGCAACATTCAAACATGGTTGACCATGGATGGATATGATTGACAATGGTTAACCATCATTGATATAATAAAGCTAGGGGAATAATGAACCCAAAGGATTGATATTATAAACCCAAGGGATTAATAATAATTTATGAACCCATGGGAATAATATTAAACCTAAGGGACTAATATTATAAACCCAACATTATTACACACAAATATAAATATTTGAAACACTAAAATAAACATGGTTTATTTTCATGGTGTTGTGGGGAAAAATGCCTATGCAGGACGATCCTATCCACCTAAGGTGTGACAGTGCCTTAGCAACAAACAGAAACAGCTACTCTAGCATTCTTCCTTTATGAACTAAGAATGAAGAGAGATGGATGGACTAACCGGTGTCTTCGTTTGTCCCTCGATCCGGTTTCTCTTCTCTTTGGGAGTTCCTAGCTACTTGCCTTCTCGCTCGCCTAGCTTCAAGAGGTTTCTGCAAGATCACAAGAAGAGAACACTACACAAAGACATAGATTCATATTCATAACTAGTTCAGGATTAGAAGTAAACTAAACATACTAATGCAATCATACATCAAAGATACACCAGTATATAGGAGAAACCAAGATAGCTTTATTGATGAATAACAAGGTTCAGGAAGAGATACAACCCAGAGGGATCCAATCCAGCATCTCCTTCCCAGCAAATGGAATTCCTATCTTCACCCCCTTCAAAGCATTAAGCACCCAATGATTCCAGTCTCAAACCAAAAGAAATTCTTTGCAATAACAAAATTCCAGCCTCTAGATCTCATGGAGGAGAGATCCATATATAGATGTTTGGAGAGAGGATGAGTCAGCTTGAGATCTGACTAGTGTCCTCTCCCTCTGTCAGTTCTTGATTCCACTTGGAGGTTCTTGCTTCCACTTGGAGATTGGGAACCTCTTACTCATCACTAGTCGAATTCACTGAGGCAAGTGTCATTGAGGAAGATTCTGGAAGCTTCCTGGGCCTTGACACCTCTTGGAATGAACTTGCCATTTGTCAACTCTCGCTCAGCGCACCCTGGTAGTGCTTCTACCTGCATTGCAGTGCAGGTAGCTAGTGTTGACTTTGCATTTCAGTGCAGACAGCTAGTGGAGCCACTGAATTGATCCTGAATTGACTTGTTTTTGAGCAGTTTCTGGTGGAGAACTTTTG